>JANLIY010000028.1:0-406255 GCA_029490685.1 Schizonepeta tenuifolia | reverse complement strand
ATTCAATTTAGTCCACTCACACACCGATGGAAATCTTATCCAAAGGGCTATGGGTCTGTCTGATCAGAGTCCCATTCCGTCTCCGTTGATTTTAGGGCAAATTCCTCGCCAATGCTATTTCAGGCGGTAGAGGTGATCGAAATCTCATTTTTGGCACAGGTGCAGAAAGTGACGGAAACTTCGTCCTGGATCACAAACATAAAAGAAGCTTCACGGTGTCAGATCAATCAGGCAGGTGACGGAGCAGATATGGCCAGATCGATTTCTCGGGGGGCCGGGACACCAGGTCTCATTTGCCGACTCAAAACTTATCCAATTTACTCCACTCACACACCGATGGAAATCTTATCCGAATGGTATGGGGCTGTCTCATCAGAATCTCATTCCGTCTACGTTGATTTTCAGGGCAAATTCCTCGCCATTGCCATTTCAGGCGGCAGAGGTGACCGAAATCTCATTTTTGGCACGAGAGTAGAAAGTGACGAAAACTTCATCCCTGGTTCACCAACACAAAAGAAGCCCCACGGTGCAAGAATCGGATAAATCAGACAGGTGACAGAGCATATATGGCCAGATCGATTTTTCGGGGGCCGGAACACCAGGTGTCATTTGCCCGCTCAAAACTTATCCGATTTAGTCCACTCACACACCGATGGAAATCTTATCCGAATGGTATGGGGCTGTCTCATCAGAATCTCATTCCGTCTACGTTGATTTCAGGGCAAATTCCTCGCCATTGCCATTTCAGGCGGCAGAGGTGACCGAAATCTCATTTTTGGCACGAGAGTAGAAAGTGACGAAAACTTCATCCCTGGTTCACCAACACAAAAGAAGCCCCACGGTGCAAGAATCGGATAAATCAGACAGGTGACAGAGCAGATATGGCCAGATCGATTTCTCGGGGGCCGGAACACCAGGTGTCATTTGCCCGCTCAAAACTTATCCGATTTAGTCCACTCACACACCGATGGAAATCTTATCCGAAGGGCTATGGGTCTGTCTGATCATAGTCCCATTCCGTCTACGATGATTTTAGGGCAAATTCCTCGCCAATGCCATTTCAGGCGGTAGAGGTGATCGAAATCTCATTTTTGGCACGGGTGCAGAAAGTGACGGAAAATTCGTCCCTGGATCTCAAACATAAAAGAAGCTTCACGGTGCAAAAATCAGATCAATCAGGCAGGTGACGGAGCAGATATGGCCAGATCGATTTCTCGGGGGGCCGGGACAGCAGGTGTCATTTGCCGACTCAAAACTTATCCAATTTACTCCACTCACACACCGATGGAAATCTTATCCGAATGGTATGGGGCTGTCTCATCAGAATCTCATTCCGTCTACGTTGATTTAAGGGCAAATTCCTCGCCATTGCCATTTCAGGCGGTAGAGGTGATCGAAATCTCATTTTTGGCACGAGAGGAGAAAGTGACGAAAACTTCATCCCTGGTTCACCAACACAAAAGAAGCCTCACGGTGCAATAATCGGATCAATCAGGCAGGTGACGGAGCAGATATGGCCAGATCGATTTCTCGGGGGCCGGAACAGCAGGTGTCATTTGCCCGACTCAAAACTTATCCGATTTAGTCCACTCACACACCGATGGAAATCTTATCCGAAGCGCTATGGGGCTGTCTGATCAGAATCCCATTCCGTCTCCGTTGATTTTAGGGCAAATTCCTCGCCAATTGCCATTTCAGGCGGCAGAGGTGATCGAAATCTCATTTTTGGCTACGGAAGCAGAAAGTGACGGAAACTTCATCCCTGGTTCACCAACACAAAAGAAGCCCCATGGTGCAAGAATCGGGTCAATCAGACAGGTGACAGAGCATATATGGCCAGATGGATTTCTCGGGGGCCGGAACACCAAGTGTCATTTTCCCCCTCAAAACTTATCCGATTTAGTCCACTCACACACCGATGGAAATCTATATCCGAAGGGCTATGGGGCTGTCTGATCAGAATCTCATTCCGTCTCCGATTGATTTTAGGGCAAATTCCTCGCCAATGCCATTTCAGGCGGCAGAAGTGATCGAAATCTCATTTTTGGCACGGAAGCAGAAAGTGACGGAAACTTCATCCCTGGTTCACCAACACAAAAGAAGCCCCATGGTGAAAGAATCGGGTCAATCAGACACATGACGGAGCAGATATGGCCAGAAAGATTTCTCGGGGCCCGGGACACCACGTGTCATTTGCCCCCTCAAAACTTATTCGATTTAGTCCACTCACACACCGATGGAAATCTTATCCGAAGGGTTATGGGTCTGTCTGATCAGAGTCCCATTCCGTCTCCGTTGATTTTAGGGCAAATTCCTCGCCAATGCCATTTCAGGCGGTAGAGGTGATCGAAATCTCATTTTTGGCACAGGTGCAGAAAGTGACGGAAACTTCGTCCCTGGATCACCAACACAAAAGAAGCTTCACGGTGCAAGAATAGGATCAATCAGGCAGGTTACGGAGCAGATATGGCCAGATCGATTTCTCGGGGGCCGGGACACCAGGTGTCATTTGCCGACTCAAAACTTATCCAATTTACTCCACTCACACACTGATGGAAATCTTATCCGAAGGGTATGGGGCTGTCTCATCAGAATCTCATTCCGTCTACGTTGATTTTAGGGCAAATTCCTCGCCATTGCTATTTCAGGCGGCAGAGGTGACCGAAATCTCATTTTTGGCACGAGAGCAGAAAGTGACGAATACTTCATCCCTGGTTCGCCAACAGAAAAGAAGCCCCACGGTGCAAGAATCGGATTAATCAGACAGGTGACAGAGCAGATATGGCCAGATCGATTTCTCGGGGGCCGGAACACCAGGTGTCATTTGCCCGATCAAAACTTATCCGATTTAATCCACTCACACACCGATGGAAATCTTATCCGAAGCGCTATGGGCTATCTGATCAGAATCCCATTCCGTCTCCGTTGGTATTAAGGCAAATTCCTCGCCAATGCCATATCAGGCGGCAGAGGTGATCGAAATCTTATTTTTGGCTCGGGAGTAGAAAGTGACGGAAACTTCATCCCTGGTTTACCAACACAAAAGAAGCCCCACGATGTAAGAATCGGATCAATCAGACAGGTGACAGAGCATATATGGCCAGATGGATTTCTCGGGGGCCGGAACACCAAGTGTCATTTTCCCCCTCAAACCTTATTCGATTTAGTCCACTCACACACCGATGGAAATCTTATCCGAAGGGCTATGGGTCTGTCTGATATGAGTCCCATTCCGTCTCCGTTGATTTTAGGGCAAATTCCTCGCCAATGCCATTTCAGGCGGTAGAGGTGATCGAAATCTCATTTTTGGCACGGGTGCAGAAAGTGACGGAAACTTCGTCCCTGGATCACCAACATAAAAAAAGCCCCATGGTGCAATAATCGGATCAATCAGGCAGGTGACGGAGCAGATATGGCCAGATCGATTTCTCGGGGGGCCGGGACAGCAGGTGTCATTTGCCGACTCAAAACTTATCCAATTTACTCCACTCACACACCGATGGAAATCTTATCCGAAGCGGTATGGGGCTGTCTCATCAGAATCTCATTCCGTCTACGTTGATTTAAGGGCAAATTCCTCGCCATTGCCATTTCAGGCGGCAGAGGTGACCGAAATCTCATTTTTGGTACGGAAGCAGAAAGTGACGGAAACTTCATCCCTGGTTCACCAACACAAAAGAAGCCCCATGGTGCAAGAATCGGGTCAATCAGACAGGTGACAGAGCATATATGGCCAGATGGATTTCTCGGGGGCCGGAACACCAAGTGTCATTTTCCCCCTCAAAACTTATCCGATTTAGTCCACTCACACACCGATGGAAATCATATCCGAAGGGCTATGGGGCTGTCTGATCAGAATCCCATTCCGTCTCCGTTGATTTTAGGGCAAATTCCTCGCCAATGCCATTTCAGGCGGCAGAGGTGATCGAAATCTCATTTTTGGCACGGAAGCAGAAAGTGACGGAAACTTCATCCCTGGTTCACCAACACAAAAGAAGCCCCATGGTGCAAGAATCGGGTCAATCAGACACATGACGGAGCAGATATGGCCAGAAAGATTTCTCGGGGCCCGGGACACCACGTGTCATTTGCCCCCTCAAAACTTATTCGATTTAGTCCACTCACACACCGATGGAAATCTTATCCGAAGGGTTATGGGTCTGTCTGATCAGAGTCCCATTCCGTCTCCGTTGATTTTAGGGCAAATTCCTCGCCAATGCCATTTCAGGCGGTAGAGGTGATCGAAATCTCATTTTTGGCACAGGTGCAGAAAGTGACGGAAACTTCGTCCCTGGATCACCAACACAAAAGAAGCTTCACGGTGCAAGAATAGGATCAATCAGGCAGGTTACGGAGCAGATATGGCCAGATCGATTTCTCGGGGGCCGGGACACCAGGTGTCATTTGCCGACTCAAAACTTATCCAATTTACTCCACTCACACACTGATGGAAATCTTATCCGAAGGGTATGGGGCTGTCTCATCAGAATCTCATTCCGTCTACGTTGATTTTAGGGCAAATTCCTCGCCATTGCTATTTCAGGCGGCAGAGGTGACCGAAATCTCATTTTTGGCACGAGAGCAGAAAGTGACGAATACTTCATCCCTGGTTCGCCAACAGAAAAGAAGCCCCACGGTGCAAGAATCGGATTAATCAGACAGGTGACAGAGCAGATATGGCCAGATCGATTTCTCGGGGGCCGGAACACCAGGTGTCATTTGCCCGATCAAAACTTATCCGATTTAATCCACTCACACACCGATGGAAATCTTATCCGAAGCGCTATGGGCTATCTAATCAGAATCCCATTCCGTCTCCGTTGGTATTAAGGCAAATTCCTCGCCAATGCCATATCAGGCGGCAGAGGTGATCGAAATCTTATTTTTGGCTCGGGAGCAGAAAGTGACGGAAACTTCATCCCTGGTTTACCAACACAAAAGAAGCCCCACGATGTAAGAATCGGATCAATCAGACAGGTGACAGAGCATATATGGCCAGATGGATTTCTCGGGGGCCGGAACACCAAGTGTCATTTTCCCCCTCAAACCTTATTCGATTTAGTCCACTCACACACCGATGGAAATCTTATCCGAAGGGCTATGGGTCTGTCTGATCAGAGTCCCATTCCGTCTCCGTTGATTTTAGGGCAAATTCCTCGCCAATGCCATTTCAGGCGGTAGAGGTGATCGAAATCTCATTTTTGGCACGGGTGCAAAAAGTGACGGAAACTTCGTCCCTGGATCACCAACATAAAAAAAGCCCCATGGTGCAATAATCGGATCAATCAGGCAGGTGACGGAGCAGATATGGCCAGATCGATTTCTCGGGGGGCCGGGACAGCAGGTGTCATTTGCCGACTCAAAACTTATCCAATTTACTCCACTCACACACCGATGGAAATCTTATCCGAAGCGGTATGGGGCTGTCTCATCAGAATCTCATTCCGTCTACGTTGATTTAAGGGCAAATTCCTCGCCATTGCCATTTCAGGCGGCAGAGGTGACCGAAATCTCATTTTTGGTACGGAAGCAGAAAGTGACGGAAACTTCATCCCTGGTTCACCAACACAAAAGAAGCCCCATGGTGCAAGAATCGGGTCAATCAGACAGGTGACAGAGCATATATGGCCAGATGGATTTCTCGGGGGCCGGAACACCAAGTGTCATTTTCCCCCTCAAAACTTATCCGATTTAGTCCACTCACACACCGATGGAAATCATATCCGAAGGGCTATGGGGCTGTCTGATCAGAATCCCATTCCGTCTCCGTTGATTTTAGGGCAAATTCCTCGCCAATGCCATTTCAGGCGGCAGAGGTGATCGAAATCTCATTTTTGGCACGGAAGCAGAAAGTGACGGAAACTTCATCCCTGGTTCACCAACACAAAAGAAGCCCCATGGTGCAAGAATCGGGTCAATCAGACACATGACGGAGCAGATATGGCCAGAAAGATTTCTCGGGGCCCGGGACACCACGTGTCATTTGCCCCCTCAAAACTTATTCGATTTAGTCCACTCACACACCGATGGAAATCTTATCCGAAGGGTTATGGGTCTGTCTGATCAGAGTCCCATTCCGTCTCCGTTGATTTTAGGGCAAATTCCTCGCCAATGCCATTTCAGGCGGTAGAGGTGATCGAAATCTCATTTTTGGCACAGGTGCAGAAAGTGACGGAAACTTCGTCCCTGGATCACCAACACAAAAGAAGCTTCACGGTGCAAGAATAGGATCAATCAGGCAGGTTACGGAGCAGATATGGCCAGATCGATTTCTCGGGGGCCGGGACACCAGGTGTCATTTGCCGACTCAAAACTTATCCAATTTACTCCACTCACACACTGATGGAAATCTTATCCGAAGGGTATGGGGCTGTCTCATCAGAATCTCATTCCGTCTACGTTGATTTTAGGGCAAATTCCTCGCCATTGCTATTTCAGGCGGCAGAGGTGACCGAAATCTCATTTTTGGCACGAGAGCAGAAAGTGACGAATACTTCATCCCTGGTTCGCCAACAGAAAAGAAGCCCCACGGTGCAAGAATTGGATTAATCAGACAGGTGACAGAGCAGATATGGCCAGATCGATTTCTCGGGGGCCGGAACACCAGGTGTCATTTGCCCGATCAAAACTTATCCGATTTAATCCACTCACACACCGATGGAAATCTTATCCGAAGCGCTATGGGCTATCTGATCAGAATCCCATTCCGTCTCCGTTGGTATTAAGGCAAATTCCTCGCCAATGCCATATCAGGCGGCAGAGGTGATCGAAATCTTATTTTTGGCTCGGGAGCAGAAAGTGACGGAAACTTCATCCTTGGTTTACCAACACAAAAGAAGCCCCACGATGTAAGAATCGGATCAATCAGACAGGTGACAGAGCATATATGGCCAGATGGATTTCTCGGGGGCCGGAACACCAAGTGTCATTTTCCCCCTCAAAACTTATCCGATTTAGTCCACTCACACACCGATGGAAATCATATCCGAAGGGCTATGGGCTGTCTGATCAGAATCCCATTCCGTCTCCGTTGATTTTAGGGCAAATTCCTCGCCAATGCCATTTCAGGCGGCAGAGGTGATCGAAATCTCATTTTTGGCACGGAAGCAGAAAGTGACGGAAACTTCATCCCTGGTTCACCAACATAAAAAAAGCCCCATGGTGCAATAATCGGATCAATCAGGCAGGTGACGGAGCAGATATGGCCAGATCGATTTCTCGGGGGGCCGGGACAGCAGGTGTCATTTGCCGACTCAAAACTTATCCAATTTACTCCACTCACACACCGATGGAAATCTTATCCGAAGCGGTATGGGGCTGTCTCATCAGAATCTCATTCCGTCTACGTTGATTTAAGGGCAAATTCCTCGCCATTGCCATTTCAGGCGGCAGAGGTGACCGAAATCTCATTTTTGGCACGAGAGTAGAAAGTGACGGAAACTTCATCCCTGGTTCACCAACACAAAAGAAGCCCCACGGTGCAAGAATCGGATAAATCAGACAGGTGACAGAGCAGATATGGCCAGATCGATTTATCGGGGGCCGGAACACCAGGTGTCATTTGCCCGCTCAAAACTTATCCGATTTAGTCCACTCACACACCGATGGAAATCTTATCCGAAGCGCTATGGGGCTGTCTGATCAGAATCCCATTCCGTCTCCGTTGATTTTAGGGCAAATTCATCGCCAATGCCATTTCAGGCGGCAGAGGTGATCGAAATCTCATTTTTGGTACGGAAGCAGAAAGTGACGGAAACTTCATCCCTGGTTCACCAACACAAAAGAAGCCCCATGGTGCAAGAATCGGGTCAATCAGACAGGTGACAGAGCATATATGGCCAGATGGATTTCTCGGGGGCCGGAACACCAAGTGTCCTTTTCCCCCTCAAAACTTATCCGATTTAGTCCACTCACACACCGATGGAAATCATATCCGAAGGGCTATGGGGCTGTCTGATCAGAATCCCATTCCGTCTCCGTTGATTTTAGGGCAAATTCCTCGCCAATGCCATTTCAGGCGGCAGAGGTGATCGAAATCTCATTTTTGGCACGGAAGCAGAAAGTGACGGAAACTTCATCCCTGGTTCACCAACACAAAAGAAGCCCCATGGTGCAAGAATCGGGTCAATCAGACACATGACGGAGCAGATATGGCCAGAAAGATTTCTCGGGGCCCGGGACACCACGTGTCATTTGCCCCCTCAAACCTTATTCGATTTAGTCCACTCACATACCGATGAAAATCTTATCCGAAGGGCTATGGGTCTGTCTCATCAGAATCTCATTCCGTCTACGTTGATTTTAGGGCAAATTCATCGCCATTGCCATTTCAGGCGGCAAAGGTGACCGAAATCTCATTTTTGGCACGGGTGCAGAAAGTGACGGAAACTTCGTCCCTGGATCACCAACACAAAAAAAGCTTCACGGTGCAAGAATCAGATCAATCAGGCAGGTGACGGAGCAGATATGGCCAGATCGATTTCTCGGGGGCCGGAACACCAGGTGTCATTTGCCCGCTCAAAACTTATCCGATTTAGTCCACTCACACACCGATGGAAATCTTATCCGAAGCGCTATGGGGCTGTCTGATCAGAATCCCATTCCGTCTCCGTTGATTTTAGGGCAAATTCCTTGCCAATGTCCTATCAGGCGGCAGAGATGATCGAAATCTCATTTTTGGCACGGGAGCAGAAAGTGACGGAAACTTCATCCCTGGTTCACCAACACAAAAGAAGCCCCATGGTGCAAAAATCGGATCAATCAGACAGGTGACAGAGCATATATGGCCACATGGATTTCTCGGGGGCCGAAACACCAGGTGTCATTTGCCCCCTCAAAACTTATCCGATTTAGTCCACTCACACACCGATGGAAATCATATCCGAAGGGCTATGGGGCTGTCTGATCAGAATCCCATTCCGTCTCCGTTGATTTTAGGGCAAATTCCTCGCCAATGCCATTTCAGGCAGCAGAGGTGAACAAAATCTAATTTTTGGAACGGGAGTAGAAAGTGAGGAAAACTTCATTCCTGGTTCACGAACCCAAAAGAAGCTCCATGGTGCAAGAATTGGATCAATCAGACACGTGACAGAGCAGATATGGCCAGATCGATTTCTCGATGGCCAGGACAGCAAGCTGTCTTTTGCCAACTCAAAACTTATCCAATTTACTCCACTCACAAACCGATGGAAATCTTATCCGAAGGGTATGGGGCTGTCTCATCAGAATCTCATTCCGTCTACGTTGATTTTAGGGCAAATTCCTCGCCATTGCTATTTCAGGCGGCAGAGGTGACCGAAATCTCATTTTTGGCACGAGAGCAAAAAGTGACGAAAACTTCATCCCTGGTTCACCAACACAAAAGAAGCCCCACGGTGCAAGAATCGGATAAATCAGACAGGTGACAGAGCAGATATGGCCAGATCGATTTCTCGGGGGCCGGAACACCAGGTGTCATTTGCCCGCTCAAAACTTATCCGATTTAGTCCACTCACACACCGATGGAAATCTTATCCGAAGCGCTATGGGGCTGTCTGATCAAAATCCCATTCCGTCTCCGTTGATTTTAGGGCATATTCCTCGCCAATGTCCTATCAACCGGCAGAGGTGATCGAAATCTCATTTTTGGCACGGGAGCAGAAAGTGACGGAAACTTCATCCCTGGTTCACCAACACAAAAGAAGCCCCACGATGTAAGAATCGGATAAATCAGACAGGTGACAGAGCAGATATGGCCAGATCGATTTCTCGGGGGCCGGAACACCAGGTGTCATTTGCCCGCTCAAAACTTATCCGATTTAGTCCACTCACACACCGATGGAAATCTTATCCGAAGGGCTATGGGGCTGTCTGATCAGAATCCCATTCCGTCTCAGTTAATTTTAGGGCAAATTCCTCGCCAATGCCATTTCAGGCGGCAGAGGTGATCGAAATCTCATTATTGGCACGGAAGCAGAAAGTGACGGAAACTTCATCCCTGGTTCACCAACACAAAAGAAGCCCCATGGTGCAAGAATCGGGTCAATCAGACAGTTGACAGAGCATATATGGCCAGATGGATTTCTCGGGGGTCAGAACACCAAGTGTCATTTTCCCCCTCAAAACTTATCCGATTTAGTCCACACACACACCGATGGAAATTATATCCGAAGGGCTATGGGGCTGTCTGATCAGAATCCCATTCCGTCTCCGTTGATTTTAGGGCAAATTCCTCGCCAATGCCATTTCAGGCGGCAGAGGTAATCGAAATCTCATTATTGGCACGGAAGCAGAAAGTGACGGAAACTTCATCCCTGGTTCACCAACACAAAAGAAGCCCCATGGTGCAAGAATCGGGGCAATCAGACAGGTGACAGAGCATATATGGCCAGATGGATTTCTCGGGGGCCGGAACACCAAGTGTCATTTTCCCCCTCAAAACTTATCCGATTTAGTCCACTCACACACCGATGGAAATCATATCCGAAAGGCTATGGGGCTGTCTGATCAGAATCCCATTCCGTCTCCGTTGATTTTAGGGCAAATTCCTCGCCAATGCCATTTCAGGCGGCAGAGGTGATCGAAATCTCATTTTTGGCACGGAAGCAGAAAGTGACGGAAACTTCATCCCTGGTTCACCAACACAAAAGAAGCCCCATGGTGCAAGAATCGGGTCAATCAGACACATGACGGAGCATATATGGCCAGAAAGATTTCTCGGGGCCCGGGACACCACGTGTCATTTGCCCCCTCAAACCTTATTCGATTTAGTCCACTCACACACCGATGGAAATCTTATCCGAAGCGCTATGGGGCTGTCTGATCAAAATCCCATTCCGTCTCCGATGATTTTAGGGCAAATTCCTCGCCAATGTCCTATTAGGCGGCAGAGGTGATCGAAATCTCATTTTTGGCACGGGAGCAGAAAGTGACGGAAACTTCATCCCTGGTTCACCAACACAAAAGAAGCCCCACGATGTAAGAATCGGATAAATTAGACAGGTGACAGAGCATATATGGCCAGATCGATTTCTCGGGGGCCGGAACACCAGGTGTCATTTGCCCGCTCAAAACTTATCCGATTTAGTCCACTCACACACCGATGGAAATCTTATCCGAAGGGCTATGGGGCTGTCTGATCAGAATCCCATTCCGTCTCCGTTAATTTTAGGGCAAATTCCTCGCCAATGCCATTTCAGGCGGCAGAGGTGATCGAAATCTCATTATTGGCACGGAAGCAGAAAGTGACGGAAACTTCATCCCTGGTTCAGCAACACAAAAGAAGCCCCATGGTGCAAGAATCGGGTCAATCAGACAGTTGACAGAGCATATATGGCCAGATGGATTTCTCGGGGGTCAGAACACCAAGTGTCATTTTCCCCCTCAAAACTTATCCGATTTAGTCCACACACACACCGATGGAAATTATATCCGAAGGGCTATGGGGCTGTCTGATCAGAATCCCATTCCGTCTCCGTTGATTTTAGGGCAAATTCCTCGCCAATGCCATTTCAGGCGGCAGAGGTGATCGAAATCTCATTTTTGTCACGGAAGCAGAAAGTGACGGAAACTTCATCCCTGGTTCACCAACACAAAAGAAGCCCCACGTTGAAAGAATCGGATCAATCAGACACATGACGGAGAATATATGGCCAAATCGATTTCTCGGATCCCGGGACACCAGGTGTCATTTGCCCACTCAAAACTTATCCAGTTTAGTCCAATCACACACCGATGGAAATCTTATCCGAAGGGTATGGGGCTGTCTCGTCAGAATCTCATTCCGTCTACGTTGATTTTAGGGCAAATTCCTCGCCAATGCTATTTCAGGCGGTAGAGGTGATCGAAATCTCATTTTTGGCACGGGTGCAGAAAGTGACGGAAACTTCGTCCCTGGATCACCAACATAAAAGAAGCTTCACGGTGCAAGAATCAGATCAATCAGGCAGGTGACGGAGCAGATATGGCCAGATCGATTTCTCGGGGCCTGGGACACCACGAGTCATTTGCCCCCTCAAACCTTATTCAATTTAGTCCACTCACACACCGATGGAAATCTTATCCGAAGGGCTATGGGTCTGTCTCATCAGAATCTCATTCCGTCTACGTTGATTTTAGGGCAAACACCTCGCCATTGCCATTTCAGGCGGCAAAGGTGACCGAAATCTCATTTTTGGCACGGGTGCAGAAAGTGACGGAAATTTCGTCCCTTGATCACCAACACAAAAAAAGCTTCACGGTGCAAGAATCAGATCAATCAGGCAGGTGACGGAGCAGATATGGCCAGATCGATTTCTCGGGGGCCGGAACACCAGGTGTCATTTGCCCGCTCAAAACTTATCCGATTTAGTCCACTGACACACCGATGGAAATCTTATCCGAAGCGCTATGGGGCTGTCTGATCAGAATCCCATTCCGTCTCCGTTGATTTTAGGGCAAATTCCTCGCCAATGTCCTATCAGGCGGCAGAGATGATCGAAATCTCATTTTTGGCACGGGAGCAGAAAGTGACGGAAACTTCATCCCTGGTTCACCAACACAAAAGAAGCCCCACGATGTAAGAATCGGATCAATCAGACAGGTAACAGAGCAGATATGGCCAGATCGATTTCTCGGGGGCCGGAACACCAGGTGTCATTTGCCCGCTCAAAACTTATCCGATTTAGTCCACTCACACACCGATGGAAATCTTATCCGAAGGGCTATGGGACTGTCTGATCAGAATCCCATTCCGTCTCCGTTGATTTTAGGGCAAATTCCTCGCCAATGCCATTTCAGGCGGCAGAGGTGATCGAAATCTCATTTTTGGAACGGAAGCAGAAAGTGACGGAAACTTCATCCCTGGTTCACCAACACAAAAGAAGCCCCATGGTGCAAAAATCGGATCAATCAGACAGGTGACAGAGCATATATGGCCACATGGATTTCTCGGGGGCCGAAACACCAGGTGTCATTTGCCCCCTCAAAACTTATCCGATTTAGTCCACTCACACACCGATGGAAATCATATCCGAAGGGCTATGGGGCTGTCTGATCAGAATCCCATTCCGTCTCCGTTGATTTTAGGGCAAATTCCTCGCCAATGCCATTTCAGGCAGCAGAGGTGAACAAAATCTAATTTTTGGCACGGGAGTAGAAAGTGAGGAAAACTTCATTCCTGGTTCACGAACCCAAAAGAAGCTCCATGGTGCAAGAATTGGATCAATCAGACACGTGACAGAGCAGATATGGCCAGATCGATTTCTCGATGGCCAGGACAGCAAGGTGTCTTTTGCCAACTCAAAACTTATCCAATTTACTCCACTCACAAACCGATGGAAATCTTATCCGAAGGGTATGGGGCTGTCTCATCAGAATCTCATTCCGTCTACGTTGATTTTAGGGCAAATTCCTCGCCATTGCTATTTCAGGCGGCAGAGGTGACCGAAATCTCATTTTTGGCACGAGAGCAGAAAGTGACGAAAACTTCATCCCTGGTTCACCAACACAAAAGAAGCCCCACGGTGCAAGAATCGGATAAATCAGACAGGTGACAGAGCAGATATGGCCAGATCGATTTCTCGGGGGCCGGAACACCAGGTGTCATTTGCCCGCTCAAAACTTATCCGATTTAGTCCACTCACACACCAATGGAAATCTTATCCGAAGCGCTATGGGGCTGTCTGATCAAAATCCCATTCCGTCTCCGTTGATTTTAGGGCAAATTCCTCGCCAATGTCCTATCAGGCGGCAGAGGTGATCGAAATCTCATTTTTGGCACGGGAGCAGAAAGTGACGGAAACTTCATCCCTGGTTCACCAACACAAAAGAAGCCCCACGATGTAAGAATCGGATAAATCAGACAGGTGACAGAGCAGATATGGCCAGATCGATTTCTCGGGGGCCGGAACACCAGGTGTCATTTGCCCGCTCAAAACTTATCCGATTTAGTCCACTCACACACCGATGGAAATCTTATCCGAAGGGCTATGGGGCTGTATGATCAGAATCCCATTCCGTCTCAGTTAATTTTAGGGCAAATTCCTCGCCAATGCCATTTCAGGCGGCAGAGGTGATCGAAATCTCATTATTGGCACGGAAGCAGAAAGTGACGGAAAATTCATCCCTGGTTCACCAACACAAAAGAAGCCCCATGGTGCAAGAATCGGGTGAATCAGACAGTTGACAGAAAGTGACGGAACCTTCATCCCTGGTTCACCAACACAAAAGAAGCCCCATGGTGCAAGAATCGGGTCAATCAGACAGGTGACAGAGCATATATGGCCAGATGGATTTCTCGGGGGCCGGAACACCAAGTGTCATTTTCACCCTCAAAACTTATCCGATTTAGTCCACTCACACACCGATGGAAATCATATCCGAAGGGCTATGGGGCTGTCTTATCAGAATCCCATTCCGTCTCCGTTGATTTTAGGGCAAATTCCTCGCCAATGCCATTTCAGGCGGCAGAGGTGATCGAAATCTCATTTTTGGCACGGAAGCAGAAAGTGACGGAAACTTCATCCCTGGTTCACCAACACAAAAGAAGCCCCACGTTGAAAGAATCGGATCAATCAGACACATGACGGAGAATATATGGCCAAATCGATTTCTCGGATCCCGGGACACCAGGTGTCATTTGCCCACTCAAAACTTATCCAGTTTAGTCCAATCACACACCGATGGAAATCTTATCCGAAGGGTATGGGGCTGTCTCGTCAGAATCTCATTCCGTCTAAGTTGATTTTAGGGCAAATTCCTCGACAATGCCATTTCAGGCGGTAGAGGTGATCGAAATCTCATTTTTGGCACGGGTGCAGAAAGTGACGGAAACTTCGTCCCTAGATCACCAACACAAAAAAAGCCCCATGGTGCAATAATCGGATCAATCAGTCAGGTGACGGAGCAGATATGGCCAGATCGATTTCTCGGGGGGCCGGGACACCAGGTGTCATTTGCCGACTCAAAACTTATCCAATTTACTCCACTCACACACCGATGGAAATCTTATCCGAATGGTATGGGGCTGTCTCATCAGAATCTCATTCCGTCTACGTTGATTTTAGGGCAAATTCCTCGCCATTGCCATTTCAGGCGTCAGAGGTGACCGAAATCTCATTTTTGGCACGAGAGTAGAAAGTGACGAAAACTTCATCCCTGGTTCACCAACACAAAAGAAGCCCCACGGTGCAAGAATCGGATAAATCAGACAGGTGACAGAGCAGATATGGCCAGATCGATTTCTCGGGGGCCGGAACACCAGGTGTCATTTGCCCGCTCAAAACTTATCCGATTTAGTCCACTCACACACCGATGGAAATCTTATCCGAAGCGCTATGGGGCTGTTTGATCAAAATCCCATTCCGTCTCCGTTGATTTTAGGGCAAATTCCTCGCCAATGTCCTATCAGGCGGCAGAGGTGATCGAAATCTCATTTTTGGCACGGGAGCAGAAAGTGACGGAAACTTCATCCCTGGTTCACCAACACAAAAGAAGCCCCACGATGTAAGAATCGGATAAATCAGACAGGTGACAGAGCATATATGGCCAGATCGATTTCTCGGGGGCCGGAACACCAGGTGTCATTTGCCCGCTCAAAACTTATCCGATTTAGTCCACTCACACACCGATGGAAATCTTATCCGAAGGGCTATGGGGCTGTCTGATCAGAATCCCATTCCGTCTCCGTTAATTTTAGGGCAAATTCCTCGCCAATGCCATTTCAGGCGGCAGAGGTGATCGAAATCTCATTATTGGCACGGAAGCAGAAAGTGACGGAAACTTCATCCCTGGTTCACCAACACAAAAGAAGCCCCATGGTGCAAGAATCGGGTCAATCAGACAGTTGACAGAGCATATATGGCCAGATGGATTTCTCGGGGGTCAGAACACCAAGTGTCATTTTCCCCCTCAAAACTTATCCGATTTAGTCCACACACACACCGATGGAAATTATATCCGAAGGGCTATGGGGCTGTCTGATCAGAATCCCATTCCGTCTCCGTTGATTTTAGGGCAAATTCCTCGCCAATGCCATTTCAGGCGGCAGAGGTGATCGAAATCTCATTTTTGGCACGGAAGCAGAAAGTGACGGAAACTTCATCCCTGGTTCACCAACACAAAAGAAGCCCCACGTTGAAAGAATCGGATCAATCAGACACATGACGGAGAATATATGGCCAAATCGATTTCTCGGATCCCGGGACACCAGGTGTCATTTGCCCACTCAAAACTTATCCAGTTTAGTCCAATCACACACCGATGGAAATCTTATCCGAAGGGTATGTGGCTGTCTCGTCAGAATCTCATTCCGTCTACGTTGATTTTAGGGCAAATTCCTCGCCAATGCCATTTCAGGCGGTAGAGGTGATCGAAATCTCATTTTTGGCACGGGTGCAGAAAGTGACGGAAACTTCGTCCCTGGATCACCAACATAAAAGAAGCTTCACGGTGCAAGAATCAGATCAATCAGGCAGGTGACGGAGCAGATATGGCCAGATCGATTTCTCGGGGCCTGGGACACCACGAGTCATTTGCCCCCTCAAACCTTATACAATTTAGTCCACTCACACACCGATGGAAATCTTATCCGAAGGGCTATGGGTCTGTCTCATCAGAATCTCATTCCGTCTACGTTGATTTTAGGGCAAATTCCTCGCCATTGCCATTTCAGGCGGCAAAGGTGACCGAAATCTCATTTTTGGCACGGGTGCAGAAAGTGACGGAAACTTCGTCCCTGGATCACCAACACAAAAAAAGCTTCACGGTGCAAGAATCAGATCAATCAAGCAGGTGACGGAGCAGATATGGCCAGATCGATTTCTCGGGGGCCGGAACACCAGGTGTCATTTGCCCGCTCAAAACTTATCCGATTTAGTCCACTCACACACCGATGGAAATCTTATCCGAAGCGCTATGGGGCTGTCTGATCAGAATCCCATTCCGTCTCCGTTGATTTTAGGGCAAATTCCTCGCCAATGTCCTATCAGGCGGCAGAGGTGATCGAAATCTCATTTTTGGCACGGGAGCAGAAAGTGACGGAAACTTCATCCCTGGTTCACCAACACAAAAGAATCCCCACGATGTAAGAATCAGATCAATCAGACAGGTGACAGAGCAGATATGGCCAGATCGATTTCTCGGGGGCCGGAACACCAGGTGTCATTTGCCCGCTCAAAACTTATCCGATTTAGTCCACTCACACACCGATGGAAATCTTATCCGAAGCGCTATGGGGATGTCTGATCAGAATCCCATTCCGTCTCCGTTGATTTTAGGGCAAATTCCTCGCCAATGTCCTATCAGGCGGCAGAGGTGATCGAAATCTCATTTTTGGCACGGGAGCAGAAAGTGACGGAAACTTCATCCCTGGTTCACCAACACAAAAGAAGCCTCACGATGTAAGAATCGGATCAATCAGACAGGTAACAGAGCAGATATGGCCAAATCGATTTCTCGGGGGCCGGAACACCAGGTGTCATTTGCCCGCTCAAAACTTATCCGATTTAGTCCACTCACACACCGATGGAAATCTTATCCGAAGGGCTATGGGTCTGTCTCCTCAGAATCTCATTCCGTCTACGTTGATTTTAGGGCAAATTCCTCGCCATTGCCATTTCAGGCGGCAGAGGTGACCGAAATCTCATTTCTGGCACGGGTGCAGAAAGTGACGGAAACTTCGTCCCTGGATCACCAACACAAAAGAAGCTTCACGGTGAAGGAATCAGATCAATCAGGCCGGTGACGGAGCAGATATGGCCAGATCGATTTCTCGGGGGCCGGAACACCAGGTGTCATTTGCCCGCTCAAAACTTATCCGATTTAGTCCACTCACACATCGATGGAAATCTTATCCGAAGCGCTATGGGGCTGTCTGATCAGAATCCCATTCCGTCTCTGTTGATTTTAGGGCAAATTCCTCGCCAATGTCCTATCAGGCGGCAGAGGTGATCGAAATCTCATTTTTGGCACGGGAGCAGAAAGTGACGGAAACTTCATCCCTGGTTCACCATCACAAAAGAAGCCCCACGATGTAAGAATCGGATCAATCAGACAGGTCACAGAGCAGATATGGCCAGATCGATTTCTCGGGGGCCGGAACACCAGGTATCATTTGCCCGCTCAAAACTTATCCGATTTAGTCCACTCAGACACCGATGGAAATCTTATCCGAAGGGCTATCTCGTCTGATCAGAATCCCATTCCGTCTCCGTTGATTTTAGGGCAAATTCCTCGCCAATGCCATTTCAGGCGGCAGAGGTGTTCGAAATCTCATTTTTGGCACGGAAGCAGAAAGTGACGGAAACTTCATCCCTGGTTCACC
Organism: Schizonepeta tenuifolia; assembly: GCA_029490685.1. Classification (NCBI taxonomy): domain Eukaryota; kingdom Viridiplantae; phylum Streptophyta; class Magnoliopsida; order Lamiales; family Lamiaceae; genus Schizonepeta; species Schizonepeta tenuifolia. Next base: position 387,975 of record JANLIY010000028.1, on the reverse strand, counting down.
AACACAAAAGAAGCCCCATGGTGCAAAAATCGGATCAATCAGACAGGTGACAGAGCATATATGGCCACATGGATTTCTCGGGGGCCGGAACACCAGGTGTCATTTGCCCCCTCAAAACTTATCCGATTTAGTCCACTCACACACCGATGGAAATCATATCCGAAGGGCTATGGGGCTGTCTGATCAGAATCCCATTCCGTCTCCGTTGATTTTAGGGCAAATTCCTCGCCAATGCCATTTCAGGCAGCAGAGGTGAACAAAATCTAATTTTTGGCACGGGAGTAGAAAGTGACGAAAACTTCATTCCTGGTTCACGAACCCAAAAGAAGCTCCATGGTGCAAGAATTGGATCAATCAGACAGGTGACAGAGCAGATATGGCCAGATCGATTTCTCGATGGCCAGGACAGCAAGGTGTCTTTTGCCAACTCAAAACTTATCCAATTTACTCCACTCACAAACCGATGGAAATCTTATCCGAAGGGTATGGGGCTGTCTCATCAGAATCTCATTCCGTCTACGTTGATTTTAGGGCAAATTCCTCGCCATTGCTATTTCAGGCGGCAGAGGTGACTGAAATCTCATTTTTGGCACGAGAGCAGAAAGTGACGAAAACTTCATCCCTGGTTCACCAACACAAAAGAAGCCCCACGGTGCAAGAATCGGATAAATCAGACAGGTGACAGAGCAGATATGGCCAGATCGATTTCTCGGGGGCCGGAACACCAGGTGTCATTTGCGCGATCAAAACTTATCCGATTTAGTCCACTCACACACCGATGGAAATCTTATCCGAAGCGCTATGGGCTATTTGATCATAATCCCATTCCGTCTCCGTTGATTTTAAGGCAAATTCCTCGCCAATGCCATATCAAGCGGCAGAGGTGATCGAAATCTCATTTTTGGCACGGGAGCAGAAAGTGACGGAAACTTCATCCCTGGTTCACCAACACAAAAGAAGCCCAACGATGTAAGAATCGGATTAATCAGACAGGTGACAGAGCAGATATGGCCAGATCGATTTCTCGGGGGCCGGAACACCAGGTGTCATTTGCCCGCTAAAAACTTATCCGATTTAGTCCACTCACACACCGATGGAAATCTTATCGGAAGGGCTATGGGTCTGTTTGATCAGAGTCCCATTCCGTCTCCGTTGATTTTAGGGCAAATTCCTATCCAATGCCATTTCAGGCGGTAGAGGTGATTGAAATCTCATTTTTGGCACGGGTGCAGAAAGTGACGGAAACTTAGTCCTTGGATCACCAACACAAAAGAAGCTTCACGGTGCAAGAATCGGATCAATCAGGCAGGTGACGGAGCAGATATGGCCAGATCGATTTCTCGGGGGCCGGGACACCAGGTGTCATTTGCCGACTCAAAACTTATCCAATTTACTCCACTCACACACCGATGGAAATCTTATCCGAAAGGTATCGGGCCGTCTCATCAGAATCTCATTCCGTCTCTGTTAATTTTAGGGCAAATTCCTCGCCATTGCTATTTCAGGCGGCAGAGGTGACCGAAATCTCACTTTTGGCACGGGAGCAGAAAGTGACGAAAACTTCATCCCTGGTTCACCAACACAAAAGAAGCCCCACGGTGCAAGAATCGGATCAATCAGACAGGTAAAAGAGCAGATATGGCCAGATCGATTTCTCGGGGGCCGGAACACCAGGTGTCATTTGCCCGCTCAAAACTTATCCGATTTAGTCCACTCACACACCGATGGAAATCTTATCCGAAGGGCTATGGGGCTGTCTGATCAGAATCCCATTCCATCTCCGTTGATTTTAGGGCAAATTCCTCGCCAATGCCATTTCACGCGGCAGAGGTGATCGAAATATCATTTTTGGCACGGGAGCAGAAAGTGACGGAAACTTCATCCCTGGTTCACCAACACAAAAGAAGCCCCACGATGTAAGAATCAGATCAATCAGACAGGTGACAGAGCAGATATGGCCAGATCGATTTCTCGGGGGCCGGAACACCAGGTGTCATTTGCCGACTCAAAACTTATCCGATTTAGTCCACTCACACACCGATGGAAATCTTATCCGAAGCGCTATGGGGCTGTCTGATCAGAATCCCATTCCGTCTCCGTTGATTTTAGGGCAAATTCCTCGCCAATGTCCTATCAGGCGGCAGAGGTGATCGAAATCTCATTTTTGGCACGGGAGCAGAAAGTGACGGAAACTTCATCCCTGGTTCACCAACACAAAAGAAGCCCCACGATGTAAGAATCGGATCAATCAGACAGGTGACAGAGCATATATGGCCAGATCGATTTCTCGGGGGCCGGAACACCAGGTTTCATTTGCCCGCTCAAAACTTATCCGATTTAGTCCACTCACACACCGATGGAAATCTTATCCGAAGCGCTATGGGGATTTCTGATCAGAATCCCATTCCGTCTCCGTTGATTTTAGGGCAAATTCCTAGCCAATGTCTTATCAGGCGGCAAAGGTGATCGAAATCTCATTTTTGGCACGGGAGCAGAAAGTGACGGAAACTTCATCCTTGGTTCACCAACACAAAAGAAGCCCCACGATGTAAGAATCGGATCAATCAGACAGGTAACAGTGCAGATATGGCCAAATCGATTTCTCGGGGGCCGGAACACCAGGTGTCATTTGCCCGCTCAAAACTTATCCGATTTAGTCCACTCACACACCGATGGAAATCTTATCCGAAGGGCTATGGGTCTGTCTCATCAGAATCACATTCCTTCTACGTTGATTTTAGGGCAAATTCCTCGCCATTGCCATTTCAGGCGTCAGAGGTGACCGAAATCTCATTTCTGGCACGGTTGCAGAAAGTGACGGAAACTTCGTCCCTGGATCACCAACACAAAAGAAGCTTCACGGTGCAAGAATCAGATAAATCAGGCCGGTGACGGAGCAGATATGGCCAGATCGATTTCTCGGGGGCCGGAACACCAGGTGTCATTTGCCCGCTCAAAACTTATCCGATTTAGTCCACTCACACACCGATGGAAATCTTATCCGAAGCGCTATGGGGCTGTCTGATCAGAATCCCATTCCGTCTCCGTTGATTTTAAGGCAAATTCCTCGCCAATGTCCTATCAGGCGGCAGAGGTGATCGAAATCTCATTTTTGGCACGGGAGCAGAAAGTGACGGAAACTTCATCCCTGGTTCACCAACACAAAAGAAGCCCCACGATGTAAGAATCGGATCAATCAGACAGGTCACAGAGCAGATATGGCCAGATCGATTTCTCGGGGGCCGGAACACTAGGTATCATTTGCCCGCTCAAAACTTATCCGATTTAGTCCACTCACACACCGATGGAAATCTTATCCGAAGGGTTATCTCGTCTGATCAGAATCCCATTCCGTCTCCGTTGATTTTAGGGCAAATTCCTCGCCAATGCCATTTCAGGCGGCAGAGGTGATCGAAATCTCATTTTTGGCACGGAAGCAGAAAGTGACGGAATCTTCATCCCTGGTTCACCAACACAAAAGAAGCCCCATGGTGCAAGAATCGGATCAATCAGTCAGGTGACAAAACATATATGGCCACATGTATTTCTCGGGGGCCGGAACACCAGGTGTCATTTGCCCCCTCAAAACTTATCCGATTTAGTCCACTCACACACCGATGGAAATCATATCCGAAGGGCTATGGGGCTGTCTGATCAGAATCCCATTCCGTCTCCGTTGATTTTAGGGCAAATTCCTCGCCAATGCCATTTCAGGCGGCAGAGGTGATCGAAATCTCATTTTTGGCACGGAAGTAGAAAGTGACGGAAACTTCATCCCTGGTTCACCAACACAAAAGAAGCCCCATGGTGCAAGAATCGGGTCAATCAGACAGGTGACAGAGCATATATGGCCAGATGGATTTCTCGGGGGCCGGAACACCAAGTGTCATTTTCTTCCTCAAAACTTATCCGATTTAGTCCACTCACACACCGATGGAAATCATATCCGAAGGGCTATGGGGCTGTCTGATCAGAATCCCATTCCGTCTCCGTTGATTTTAGGGCAAATTCCTCGCCAATGCCATTTTAGACGGCAGAGGTGACCGAAATCTCATTTTTGGCACGGGAGCAGAAAGTGACGAAAACTTCATCCCTGGTTCACTAACACAAAAAATGCCCCACGGTGCAATAATCGGATAAATCAGACAGGTGACAGAGCAGATAAGGCCAGATCGATTTCTCGGGGGCCGGAACACCAGGTGTCATTTGCCAGCTCAAAACTTATCCGATTTAGTCCACTCACACACCGATGGAAATCTTATCCCAAGCGCTATGAGGCTGTCTGATCAGAATCCCATTCCGTCTCCATTGATTTTAGGGCAAATTCCTCGCCAATGCCATTTTAGGCGGCAGAGGTGACCGAAATCTCATTTTTTGCACGGGAGAAGAAAGTGACGGAAACTTCGTCCCTGGTTCACCAACACAAAAGAAGCCCCACGTTGAAAGAATCGGATCAATCAGACACATGACGGAGCAGATATGGCCAGATCTATTTCTCGGGGCCCGGGACACCACGTGTCATTTGCCCCCTCAAACCTTATTCGATTTAGTCCACTCACTCACCGATGGAAATCTTATCCGAAGGGTATGGGGCTGTCTGATCAGAATCTCATTCCATCTCCGTTGATTTTAGGGCAAACTCCTCGCCAATGCCATTTCAGGCGGCAGAGGTGATCGAAATCTCATTTTTTTCACAGGAGAAGAAAGTGACGGAAACTTCGTCCCTGGTTCACCAACACAAAAGAAGCCCCACGTTGAAAGAATCGGATCAATCAGACACATGACGGAGCAGATATGGCCAGATCGATTTCTCGGGGCCCGGGACACCACGTGTCATTTTCCCCCTCAAAACTTATCCGATTTAGTCCACTCACACACCGATGGAAATCTTATCCGAAGGGCTATGGGGTTGTCTGATCAGAATCCCATTCCGTCTCCGTTGATTTTAGGGCAAATTCGCCAATGCCATTTCAGGCGGCAGAGGTGATCGAAATCTCATTTTTGGCACGGAAGCAGAAAGTGACGGAAACTTCATCCCTGGTTCACCAACACAAAAGAAGCCCCATGGTGCAAGAATCGGGTCAATCAGACAGGTGACAGAGCATATATGGCCAGATGGATTTCTCGGGGGCCGGAACACCAAGTGTCATTTTCTTCCTCAAAACTTATCCGATTTAGTCCACTCACACACCGATGGAAATCATATCCGAAGGGCTATGGGGCTGTCTGATCAGAATCCCATTCCGTCTCCGTTGATTTTAGTTCAAATTCCTCGCCAATGCCATTTTAGACGGCAGAGGTGACCGAAATCTCATTTTTGGCACGGGAGCAGAAAGTGATGAAAACTTCATCCCTGGTTCACCAACACAAAAAAAGCCCCACGGTGCAATAATCGGATAAATCAGACAGGTGACAGAGCAGATAGGGCCAGATCGATTTCTCGGGGGCCGCAACACCAAGTGTCATTTGCCAGCTCAAAACTTATCCGATTTAGTAAACTCACACACCGATGGAAATCTTATCCGAAGGGCTATGGGGCTGTCTGATCAGAATCTCATTCCATCTCCGTTGATTTTAGGGCAAACTCCTCGCCAATGCCATTTCAGGCGGCAGAGGTGATCGAAATCTCATTTTTTGCACAGAAGAAGAAAGTGACGGAAACTTCGTCCCTGGTTCACCAACACAAAAGAAGCCCCACGTTGAAAGAATCGGATCAATCAGACACATGACGGAGCAGATATGGCCAGATCGATTTCTCGGGGCCCGGGACACCACGTGTCATTTTCCCCCTCAAAACTTATCCGATTTAGTCCACTCACACACCGATGGAAATCTTATCCGAAGGGCTATGGGGTTGTCCGATCAGAATCCCATTCCGTCTCCGTTGATTTTAGGGCAAATTCCTCACCAATGCCATTTCAGGCGGCAGAGGTGATCGAAATCTCATTTTTGGCACGGAAGCAGAAAGTGACGGAAACTTCATCCCTGGTTCACCAACACAAAAGAAGCCCCATGGTGCAAGAATCGGGTCAATCAGACAGGTGACAGAGCATATATGGCCAGATGGATTTCTCGGGGCCCGGAACACCAAGTGTCATTTTCTTCCTCAAAACTTATCCGATTTAGTCCACTCACACACCGATGGAAATCATATCCGAAGGGCAATGGGGCTGTCTGATCAGAATCCCAATCCGTCTCCGTTGATTTTAGGGCAAATTCCTCGCCAATGCCATTTTAGACGGCAGAGGTGACCGAAATCTCATTTTTGGCACGGGAGCAGAAAGTGACGAAAACTTCATCCCTGGTTCACCAACACAAAAAATGCCCCACGGTGCAATAATCGGATAAATCAGACAGGTGACAGAGCAGATAAGGCCAGATCGATTTCTCGGGGGCCGGAACACCAGGTGTCATTTGCCAGCTCAAAACTTATCCGATTTAATCCACTCACACACCGATGGAAATCTTATCCGAAGCGCTATGAGGCTGTCTGATCAGAATCCCATTCCGTCTCCATTGATTTTAGGGCAAATTCCTCGCCAATGCCATTTTAGGCGGCAGAGGTGACCGAAATCTCATTTTTTGCACGGGAGAAGAAAGTGACGGAAACTTCGTCCCTGGTTCACCAACACAAAAGAAGCCCCACGTTGAAAGAATCGGATCAATCAGACACATGACGGAGCAGATATGGCCAGATCTATTTCTCGGGGCCCGGGACACCACGTGTCATTTGCCCCCTCAAACCTTATTCGATTTAGTCCACTCACTCACCGATGGAAATCTTATCCGAAGGGTATGGGGCTGTCTCATCAGAATCTCAATCCGTCTATGTTAATTTTAGGGCAAATTCCTCGCCATTGCCATTTCAGGCGGTAGAGGTGATCGAAATCTCATTTTTGGCACGGGTGCAGAAAGTGACGGAAACTTAGTCCTTGGATCACCAACACAAAAGAAGCTTCACGGTGCAAGAATCGGATCAATCAGGCAGGTGACGAAGCAGATATGGCTAGATCGATTTCTCGGGTGCCGAGACACCAGGTGTAATTTGCCGACTCAAAACTTATCCAATTTACTCCACTCACACACCGATGGAAATCTTATCCGAAGGGTATGGGGCTGTCTCATCAGAATTTCATTTTTTCTACGTTGATTTTAGGGTAAATTCCTCGCCATTGCCATTTCAGGCGACCGAAATCTCATTTGTGGCACGGGAGCAGAAAGTGACGAAAACTTCATCCCTGGTTCACCAACACAAAAGAAGCCCCACGGTGCAAGAATCGGATAAATCAGACAGGTGACAGAGCAGATATGGCCAGATCGATTTCTCGGGGGCCGGAACACCAGGTATCATTTGCCCGCTCAAAACTTATCCGATTTAGTCCACTCACACACCGATAGAAATCTTATCCGAAGGGCTATGGGGCTGTCTGATCAGAATCCCATTCCGTCTCCGTTGATTTTAGGGCAAATTCCACGCCAATGCCATTTCAGGCGGCAGAGGTGATCGAAATCTCATTTTTGGCACGGAAGCAGAAAGTGACGGAAACTTTATCCCTGGTTCACCAACACAAAAGAAGCCCCATGGTGCAAGAATCGGGTCAATAAGACAGGTGACAGAGCATATATGGCCAGATGGATTTCTCGGGGGCCGGAACACCAAGTGTCATTTTCACCCTCAAAACTTATCCGATTTAGTCCACTCACACACCGATGGAAATCATATCCGAAGGGCTATGGGGCTGTCTGATCAGAATCCCATTCCGTCTCCGTTGATTTTAGGGCTAATTGGGCCAATGCCATTTCAGACGGCAGAGGTGATCGAAATCTCATTTTTGGCACGGAAGCAGAAAGTGACGGAAACTTCATCCCTGGTTCACCAACACAAAAGAAGCCCCATGGTGCAAGAATCGGGTCAATCAGACAGGTGACAGAGCATATATGGCCAGATGGATTTCTCGGGGGCCGGAACACCAAGTGTCATTTTCTTCCTCAAAACTTATCCGATTTAGTCCACTCACACACCGATGGAAATCATATCCGAAGGGCTATGGGGCTGTCTGATCAGAATCCCATTCCGTCTCCGTTGATTTTAGGGCAAATTCCTCGCCAATGCCATTTTAGACGGCAGAGGTGACCGAAATCTCATTTTTGGCACGGGAGCAGAAAGTGACGAAAACTTCATCCCTGGTTCACTAACACAAAAAATGCCCCACGGTGCAATAATCGGATAAATCAGACAGGTGACAGAGCAGATAAGGCCAGATCGATTTCTCGGGGGCCGGAACACCAGGTGTCATTTGCCAGCTCAAAACTTATCCGATTTAGTCCACTCACACACCGATGGAAATCTTATCCGAAGCGCTATGAGGCTGTCTGATCAGAATCCCATTCCGTCTCCATTGATTTTAGGGCAAATTCCTCGCCAATGCCATTTTAGGCGGCAGAGGTGACCGAAATCTCATTTTTTGCACGGGAGAAGAAAGTGACGGAAACTTCGTCCCTGGTTCACCAACACAAAAGAAGCCCCACGTTGAAAGAATCGGATCAATCAGACACATGACGGAGCAGATATGACCAGATCTATTTCTCGGGGCCCGGGACACCACGTGTCATTTGCCCCCTCAAACCTTATTCGATTTAGTCCACTCACTCACCGATGGAAATCTTATCCGAAGGGTATGGGGCTGTCTGATCAGAATCTCATTCCATCTCCGTTGATTTTAGGGCAAACTCCTCGCCAATGCCATTTCAGGCGGCAGAGGTGATCGAAATCTCATTTTTTGCACAGGAGAAGAAAGTGACGGAAACTTCGTCCCTGGTTCACCAACACAAAAGAAGCCCCACGTTGAAAGAATCGGATCAATCAGACACATGACGGAGCAGATATGGCCAGATCGATTTCTCGGGGCCCGGGACACCACGTGTCATTTTCCCCCTCAAAACTTATCCGATTTAGTCCACTCACACACCGATGGAAATCTTATCCGAAGGGCTATGGGGTTGTCTGATCAGAATCCCATTCCGTCTCCGTTGATTTTAGGGCAAATTCGCCAATGCCATTTCAGGCGGCAGAGGTGATCGAAATCTCATTTTTGGCACGGAAGCAGAAAGTGACGGAAACTTCATCCCTGGTTCACCAACACAAAAGAAGCCCCATGGTGCAAGAATCGGGTCAATCAGACAGGTGACAGAGCATATATGGCCAGATGGATTTCTCGGGGGCCGGAACACCAAGTGTCATTTTCTTCCTCAAAACTTATCCGATTTAGTCCACTCACACACCGATGGAAATCATATCCGAAGGGCTATGGGGCTGTCTGATCAGAATCCCATTCCGTCTCCGTTGATTTTAGTTCAAATTCCTCGCCAATGCCATTTTAGACGGCAGAGGTGACCGAAATCTCATTTTTGGCACGGGAGCAGAAAGTGATGAAAACTTCATCCCTGGTTCACCAACACAAAAAAAGCCCCACGGTGCAATAACCGGATAAATCAGACAGGTGACAGAGCAGATAGGGCCAGATCGATTTCTCGGGGGCCGCAACACCAGGTGTCATTTGCCAGCTCAAAACTTATCCGATTTAGTAAACTCACACACCGATGGAAATCTTATCCGAAGGGCTATGGGGCTGTCTGATCAGAATCTCATTCCATCTCCGTTGATTTTAGGGCAAACTCCTCGCCAATGCCATTTCAGGCGGCAGAGGTGATCGAAATCTCATTTTTTGCACAGAAGAAGAAAGTGACGGAAACTTCGTCCCTGGTTCACCAACACAAAAGAAGCCCCACGTTGAAAGAATCGGATCAATCAGACACATGACGGAGCAGATATGGCCAGATCGATTTCTCGGGGCCCGGGACACCACGTGTCATTTTCCCCCTCAAAACTTATCCGATTTAGTCCACTCACACACCGATGGAAATCTTATCCGAAGGGCTATGGGGTTGTCCGATCAGAATCCCATTCCGTCTCCGTTGATTTTAGGGCAAATTCCTCACCAATGCCATTTCAGGCGGCAGAGGTGATCGAAATCTCATTTTTGGCACGGAAGCAGAAAGTGACGGAAACTTCATCCCTGGTTCACCAACACAAAAGAAGCCCCATGGTGCAAGAATCGGGTCAATCAGACAGGTGACAGAGCATATATGGCCAGATGGATTTCTCGGGGCCCGGAACACCAAGTGTCATTTTCTTCCTCAAAACTTATCCGATTTAGTCCACTCACACACCGATGGAAATCATATCCGAAGGGCAATGGGGCTGTCTGATCAGAATCCCAATCCGTCTCCGTTGATTTTAGGGCAAATTCCTCGCCAATGCCATTTTAGACGGCAGAGGTGACCGAAATCTCATTTTTGGCACGGGAGCAGAAAGTGACGAAAACTTCATCCCTGGTTCACCAACACAAAAAATGCCCCACGGTGCAATAATCGGATAAATCAGACAGGTGACAGAGCAGATAAGGCCAGATCGATTTCTCGGGGGCCGGAACACCAGGTGTCATTTGCCAGCTCAAAACTTATCCGATTTAATCCACTCACACACCGATGGAAATCTTATCCGAAGCGCTATGAGGCTGTCTGATCAGAATCCCATTCCGTCTCCATTGATTTTAGGGCAAATTCCTCGCCAATGCCATTTTAGGCGGCAGAGGTGACCGAAATCTCATTTTTTGCACGGGAGAAGAAAGTGACGGAAACTTCGTTCCTGGTTCACCAACACAAAAGAAGCCCCACGTTGAAAGAATCGGATCAATCAGACACATGACGGAGCAGATATGGCCAGATCTATTTCTCGGGGCCCGGGACACCACGTGTCATTTGCCCCCTCAAACCTTATTCGATTTAGTCCACTCACTCACCGATGGAAATCTTATCCGAAGGGTATGGGGCTGTCTCATCAGAATCTCAATCCGTCTATGTTAATTTTAGGGCAAATTCCTCGCCATTGCCATTTCAGGCGGTAGAGGTGATCGAAATCTCATTTTTGGCACGGGTGCAGAAAGTGACGGAAACTTAGTCCTTGGATCACCAACACAAAAGAAGCTTCACGGTGCAAGAATCGGATCAATCAGGCAGGTGACGAAGCAGATATGGCTAGATCGATTTCTCGGGGGCCGAGACACCAGGTGTAATTTGCCGACTCAAAACTTATCCAATTTACTCCACTCACACACCGATGGAAATCTTATCCGAAGGGTATGGAGCTGTCTCATCAGAATTTCATATTTTCTACGTTGATTTTAGGGTAAATTCCTCGCCATTGCCATTTCAGGCGACCGAAATCTCATTTGTGGCACGGGAGCAGAAAGTGACGAAAACTTCATCCCTGGTTCACCAACACAAAAGAAGCCCCACGGTGCAAGAATCGGATAAATCAGACAGGTGACAGAGCAGATATGGCCAGATCGATTTCTCGGGGGCCGGAACACCAGGTGTCATTTGCCCGCTCAAAACTTATCCGATTTAGTCCACTCACACACCGATAGAAATCTTATCCGAAGGGCTATGGGGCTGTCTGATCAGAATCCCATTCCGTCTCCGTTGATTTTAGGGCAAATTCCACGCCAATGCCATTTCAGGCGGCAGAGGTGATCGAAATCTCATTTTTGGCACGGAAGCAGAAAGTGACGGAAACTTTATCCCTGGTTCACCAACACAAAAGAAGCCCCATGGTGCAAGAATCGGGTCAATAAGACAGGTGACAGAGCATATATGGCCAGATGGATTTCTCGGGGGCCGGAACACCAAGTGTCATTTTCCCCCTCAAAACTTATCCGATTTAGTCCACTCACACACCGATGGAAATCATATCCGAAGGGCTATGGGGCTGTCTGATCAGAATCCCATTCCGTCTCCGTTGATTTTAGGGCTAATTGGGCCAATGCCATTTCAGACGGCAGAGGTGATCGAAATCTCATTTTTGGCACGGAAGCAGAAAGTGACGGAAACTTCATCCCTGGTTCACCAACACAAAAGAAGCCCCATGGTGCAAGAATCAGGTCAATCAGACAGGTGACAGAGCATATATGGCCAGATGGATTTCTCGGGGGCCGGAACACCAAGTGTCATTTTCTTCCTCAAAACTTATCCGATTTAGTCCACTCACACACCGATGGAAATCTTATCTGAAGGGCTATGGGGTTGTCTGATCAGAATCCCATTCAGTCTGATGTGAGCACGGGTGGGCAACCAACGACTAGAAGTCAGATTTCAGGAACTAAATAAAGTATGCCGATTTCAAGTCCAATATCAAGATAAATCGGGCCAAATGGTGAATATTAATATGCTGAATTCGTCTTAAAAGGGCTTGTCAACAATCAGACTTCGAAGGCCCGAGAAGAAAAATAAATGGTTGATTTTCGTGCATATTGAAGAGGCTAAAATTAAGTGTCTAATTAGTTTCATTATTATGAGTTAAATAAGTGACTTTTGAAGTCTTGAGTCATAAGTAGTCATTAGTAGTTAATAAGTGATTTAATTAGTGTTAAATAAGTCTATTTATGAGTTTAATTAGTATCATAAGTACTATCATTATTGGTAGGCTACGAAGAGTCCTTTTCTAACCTATAAATAGGCTTGATATCCTTTGTAATCGAATAACACATAGACCTTGAGTTATAAACGAAAATTGGCTTTGCCTTTGTGAGTTGAATTTCTCTCTTGTAGAGTTTTCACTTGTTCCGAACTTATCAAGACTAGTGAGCAAAGTCTTGTGGCGTTCAACCATACCGAGGTTCTTGGCTGATTATATAGCCAACGGGTCGAGGTTTTCTTCGCTCTAGGAGGTGATCAAACTGGATTCTCGATCTAGGGAGACCGCTGCCTACCTCTTATACGAAGGGTTCTTGGATCTTTTATCCAACGGGTCCTCCGTCCGTATCATTTGGTATCAGAGCAATCTGGTATTGATCTGAACCTCTATCTTTTTATTTTCTATAAAAAAAAATACAAAAACATGAGCAAAACGTTGAAGGAGCGTCGAGAGCGTGCATATGTTCTTCGCATGGAAACTAAGCTAATGTTGGCGGAGATTAAGGCAGCCAATGAAGAGTTGAGGAAACTTGTGGAAGTAACAATGAGAAAGACCTTTTGTGACATGCCGATCCAAAGTTGTGATTCCACACCGCAATTGGAGGCCCAACCAAATGAAGAGAAAGAGAATGAGGATAAGGTGATTGATCCAAAGATTTTCGACAAGGTTGTTGCAAATACTGTTGAAGAACAAGCCGAAGATACCAATGAAAGTGAAAACGTGGCTACGTGTGACAAAGAAATCGTAAGAAGGAAACTCATTTTTGAAGAAAGTTGTGTGGATGTGGTTCGTGTTTCCTTGGTGACGCAGTTGGAAATACCTCCGTTGAGCCCCAAATCATCTATTTGGAAGCCGTTGAATGATCATGGCAATGCAAAATTGTACTCTCAAAAGAGGAGGGCTTTTGAAATAACCCATGGTATTGCATTTATGTTTGTTTTTCAGGTTGTTGTATTCGATGTGGTACCAAATGCAAACATCAGAATCATGGATGAAAATCACGTCTTCAAGCCGGGAGGAGTGGAGCCATTTCTACTCACTGACCTTTCTTTTGGAAATAAGATTCGGGACGAATCTTCTTGAAGAAGAAGGGAATGATGTGAGCACGGGTGGGCAACCAACGACTAGAAGTCAGATTTCAGGAACTAAATAAAGTATGCCGATTTCAAGTCCAATATCAAGATAAATCGGGCCAAATGGTGAATATTAATATGCTGAATTCGTCTTAAAAGGGCTTGTCAACAATCAGACTTCGAAGGCCCGAGAAGAAAAATAAATGGTTGATTTTCGTGCATATTGAAGAGGCTAAAATTAAGTGTCTAATTAGTTTCATTATTATGAGTTAAATAAGTGACTTTTGAAGTCTTGAGTCATAAGTAGTCATTAGTAGTTAATAAGTGATTTAATTAGTGTTAAATAAGTCTATTTATGAGTTTAATTAGTATCATAAGTACTATCATTATTGGTAGGCTACGAAGAGTCCTTTTCTAACCTATAAATAGGCTTGATATCCTTTGTAATCGAATAACACATAGACCTTGAGTTATAAACGAAAATTGGCTTTGCCTTTGTGAGTTGAATTTCTCTCTTGTAGAGTTTTCACTTGTTCCGAACTTATCAAGACTAGTGAGCAAAGTCTTGTGGCGTTCAACCATACCGAGGTTCTTGGCTGATTATATAGCCAACGGGTCGAGGTTTTCTTCGCTCTAGGAGGTGATCAAACTGGATTCTCGATCTAGGGAGACCGCTGCCTACCTCTTATACGAAGGGTTCTTGGATCTTTTATCCAACGGGTCCTCCGTCCGTATCACAGTCTCCGTTGATTTTAGGGCAAATTACTCGCCAATGTTATTTCAGGCGGCAGAGGTGATCGAAATCTCATTTTTTGGAACGGGAGCAGAAAGTGACGGAAACTTCGTCTCTGATTTACCAACACAAAAGAAGCCCCACGGTGCAAGAATCGGATCAATCAGATAGGTGACGGAACAAATATGGCCAGATCGATTCCTCGGGGGCCGGGACACCAGGTGTCATTTGCCCACTCAAAACTTATCCAGTTTAGTCCAATCACACACCGATTGAAATCTTATCCGAAGGGTATGGGGCTGTCTCGTCAGAATCTCATTCCGTCTACGTTGATTTTAGGGCAAATTCCTCGCCAATGCCATTTTAGGCGGCAGAGGTGACCGAAATCTCATTTTTTGCACAGGAGAAGAAAGTGACGGAAACTTCGTCCCTGGTTCACCAACACAAAAGAAGCCCCACGTTGAAAGAATCGGATCAATCAGACACATGACGGAGCAGATATGGCCAGATCGATTTCTCGGGGCCCGGGACACCACGTGTGATGGGGCTGCATCCAAGTTAACCAACGACAACAATAGAGATCCCTTGATCATTCATGGTGGGCCGGTTACAAGAGCTAGAGCTAAGAAGATAAAGGAGGCCATGGTGTTGATTATAGCTGAAATGAAAGCCCGAGTCCAAGAGCAATCTACGTTGGGCCAAATGGTGAATCTTATACAAGTCGGTGGGCTGAATCCAACTTGAAGAATGGGCTATTTACAAATCAGATTTGGAGGCCCAAGATGAGGAATAAAGATGCATATTTTCGTGCATGTTCAAGAGGGCAAATAAAGAGTCATGTTAGTTTCTTTATTATGACTTAAATAAGTGACTTTTGAGTCCAAGGGTCATAGGTACTTAATAAGTGATGTAATGAGTGTTAAATAAGTCTATTTATGAGTTTAATTAGTGTTATCAATGATAGGATACCAAGAATCCTTTCCTAGCCTATAAATAGACTTGTAAATCACTTGTAAGAGGACACCTTGAGTTATAAACGAAAATTGGCTTTGCCTTTGTGAGTTGAATTTCTCTCTTGTAGAGTTTTCACTTGTTCCGAACTTATCAAGACTAGTGAGCAAAGTCTTGTGGCGTTCAACCATACCGAGGTTCTTGGCTGATTATATAGCCAACGGGTCGAGGTTTTCTTCGCTCTAGGAGGTGATCAAACTGGATTCTCGATCTAGGGAGACCGCTGCCTACCTCTTATACGAAGGGTTCTTGGATCTTTTATCCAACGGGTCCTCCGTCCGTATCATTTTGGTAATCAGAGCAATCTGGTATTGATCTCAACATTTGCTCTTCAATTCTACATCTTCTCTATATTCTATCCATCCTTGTGTCTTTGTTGCTGCAAAAAAAAAAAAAAAAAAAAAAAAGAAAGAAAGGAAAAAGAAAGAAAAAGAAAAAGGGAAAAAAAATCAGTTTAAAAAAATACAAAAAAAAAAAAACGAAAATCATTTGAATTGTTCCATAAGGGCTGAAGTGTGGTGATTGCTACATCTCTTGTTCTAATCTTGATTTGTTCTAGTTCATTTGAATTCCTACAAGTGAGAATTGAGTGGTAAAAGGCATTGAGTGGTGAGTTTATTTGAGGGGAGGTAAAAGCCTACGAGTGATACACGAGTGAATTGTGAGGACATGGGCGATAATATCAATCAAAATCCAAATGAATTTACACTGCAAGCTATGCAACAACAATTTGCTAGATTTAACACTATTTTGGAGAGCGTATCAGATCGCTTGGAGAATTTGGAGCTACAAGGACAACAAAGGAATCATGATGAAAGGGAGAGTGAAGAAGAAGAGGAAGCAGAATCCATGCATCGAGCTCCAAGGCATAATGGTAGAAGGAGGCATCAAAATGAAGTTGATCGTGACTTGGGAAGCATCAAGTTGAAAATTCCTGCTTTCCAAGGAAGGAGTGATCCCGAGGCCTATTTGGAGTGGGAGCGAAAGGTGGAACTCATCTTTGAGTGTCACAACTACTCCGAGGAGAAGAAGGTCAAACTTGCTGTAATTGAATTCACCGACTATGCTCTAGTTTGGTGGGATCAATTGACAACAAATAGAAGACGCTATGGAGAGAGACCAATTTCCACTTGGGATGAAATGAAGTCCATAATGCGTAAGAGATTTGTTCCTTCTCATTACTTTCGTGAATTGTATCAAAAATTACAAAGTTTGAGTCAAGGTACTAAATCTGTTGATGAGTTCTACAAAGAGATGGAGATTGCCATGATAAGGGCAAATGTTGAAGAAGATAGAGAAGCAACAATGGCTCGATTTCTATGCGGGCTGAATAGGGAGATTGCGAACGTCGTTGATCTTCAACACTATGTGGAGCTTGAAGATATGGTTCATATGGCCATGAAGGTGGAGCGGCAATTTAAGAAGAAGGGAACCTTCCAAAAGAATTTCCCAACGAGTTCTCAATCTTCAAAGCCGAAGGAGTGGACATCTTCGAAACCGACATTTGGGGCTGCTTCAAAACCTCAAAATCAGATGTCAAAACCTTTCAATGAAGTTGATAAAGGCAAAGGTACCTCTACTTCTACTCCCAATACTACTAGAACTAGAGATGTCAAATGTTTTCGCTGTCATGGAATTGGACACATTGCATCTGAATGTCCAAACAAAAGGGTGATGGTTGTAAAATCTAATGGGGAGCTAGAATCGGAAAGTGAACATGAAGATGATGGTGGAGATGAACAGCCTGAAGAGATCACACCAGAACACGGAGAGCTATTTGTGGTTCGAAGAGCTCTTAATGTGCAAGTCAAAGGTGATGATCAACAAAGGGAGAACATCTTTCACACAAGGTGTTTGGTCCAAGGTAAAGTTTGCATGATGATTATTGATGGTGGGAGTTGTACTAACGTTGCAAGTTCAGATATGGTGGACAAGATGAAGTTAGCAACCCAAAAGCATCCTCAACCATACAAGCTTCAATGGTTGAATGAATGTGGTGAAATTCGTGTGACTAAACAAGTTCTAATTTCGTTTTCCATTGGCAATTATAAGGATGATGTTCTTTGTGATGTGGTACCAATGCATGCTAGTCACATTCTCTTGGGCAGGCCTTGGCAATTCGATCGGAGGGTGATTCATGACGGTTTTCAAAATCGTTATACCTTCAAGCACAATAACAAATCTGTCATGCTTGTGCCATTGACTCCACAACAAGTTCATGAGGACCAAATAAAGATGTCTCAAATGAGGAGAGCTAGAGAGAATGAGGGAAAGAAAAGTGAGGGAGTTGATACACATATGAGAGAAAAAAAGAGTGGAGAGAATACACGAGAGGGAAAGGAAAAACAAAACTTCTTTGTGAGAGCAAAAGAGATGAAGAGAGCAATAGTTGAAGAAGAGAGTGTGTTGATCTTGGTGTACAAAGAGTCTTTTTTTAGCACTAACGAATTAACCCCATCTTTGCCTAGTACCTTTGTGTCTCTTTTGAAGGAATTTGAAGACGTTTTCTCGGAAGAGGAGCCAAGTGGTTTACCTCCGTTAAGAGGTATTGAACATCAAATTGATTTTGTGCCCGGAGCTGTGCTTCCAAACCGATCAGCCTATAGAGCCAATCCGGAAGAGACTAGGGAGATCCAAAGGCAAGTGGAAGACTTGATGGAGAAGGGAAGAGTTCGTGAGAGCATGAGTCCATGTGCCGTACCGGTGATCGTTGTATCCAAGAAAGATGGATCATGGAGGATGTGCACCGATTGTCGAGCAATCAATAAGATCACGGTAAAGTATCGCTATCCTATTCCTAGGTTAGACGATATGCTTGATGAGTTGCATGGGGCTGTTGTGTTTACTAAGATTGATTTGAAAAGTGGTTATCATCAAATTCGAATTCGAGAAGGAGATGAGTGGAAAACTGCTTTTAAAACAAAGTATGGTCTTTATGAGTGGTTAGTAATGCCTTTTGGTTTAACTAATGCACCTAGTACTTTCATGAGATTGATGCATCATGTTTTGCGAAGTTTCATTGGGAAATTTGTGGTTGTTTACTTTGATGATATTTTGATCTATAGCAAAAATGTGGATGAACATCTTGACCATGTGCGTGCTGTTTTAGACACCTTAAGAAAGGAATCACTGTATGCTAATCTTAAGAAGTGTTCTTTTTGCATGGATAAAGTTGTTTTTCTTGGTTTTGTTGTAAGTGCTAATGGGATTGAAATGGAGAGGGAAAAAGTGCAAGCTATCTTACAGTGGCCAACTCCTCAAAACATTGCTCAAGTAAGAAGTTTTCATGGTCTTGCAAGTTTTTATAGGAGGTTTGTTAAAGATTTTAGCACAATTGCTGCACCTTTGAATGAGATTGTGAAAAAAGATGTTGGTTTTCATTGGGGAGAGAAACAAGAACATGCTTTTAATCTTCTTAAAGAGAAACTAACTAGTGCTCCTATTCTTGCATTGCCTAACTTCGATAAAACTTTTGAGCTTGAATGTGATGCATCCGGAGTGGGTGTAGGAGCTGTTTTGTTGCAGGATGGAAAGCCAATTGCTTACTTTAGCGAGAAGTTGAAGGGCGCTCAATTGAATTATCCAACCTACGACAAGGAGTTGTATGCTTTGGTGAGAGCTTTTGAAACGTGGCAGCATTACTTGTGGCCTAAAGAGTTCGTTGTTCACACGGATCATGAATCTCTCAAATACCTTAAAGGTCAAGGAAAGCTTAGCAAGAGGCATGTTAAGTGGGTGGAATTCATTGAATCATTTCCTTATGTGATCAAGTATAAGAAGGGCAAGGAGAATATTGTGGCTGATGCGTTGTCTCGGAGGTATTCTTTAATCTCTACTTTGAGTTCTAAACTTCTTGGTTTTGAGTCAATTAAGGAGATGTATACTAATGATTCTGATTTTGCTTCGATATATCTAGCTTGTGAGCATGCTGCATTTGATAAGTTTTATAGGCATGAGGGCTACTTGTTTAGAGAGTCTAAGTTGTGCATTCCTAAGTGTTCCATGCGTGAGTTGCTTGTTCGTGAAGCTCATGGTGGTGGGTTAATGGGGCATTTTGGAGTTCATAAGACTTTGGATGTTTTGCATGAACATTTTTATTGGCCTAAAATGCGTGTTGATGTTGAAAGAATTTGTGGTAGATGTATAACTTGCATGCAAGCTAAATCCAAATCACATCCACATGGTTTGTATACACCTTTACCTATTCCTAATGCACCTTGGGAGAACATTTCTATGGACTTTGTTTTGGGTTTGCCTAGAACAAGTAGGGGTAAGGATTCTGTATTTGTTGTTGTTGATAGATTTTCAAAAATGGCACATTTCATACCATGTCATAAGAGTGATGATGCTACTCATATTGCTGATTTGTTCTTTAAAGAAATTGTGCGTTTGCATGGAATTCCAAGAAGCATTGTTAGTGATCGAGATGTGAAGTTTTTGAGTCATTTTTGGCGTGTGTTATGGAATAAATTGGGAACTAAACTTCTGTTTTCTACTACTTGTCATCCCCAAACCGATGGACAAACCGAAGTAGTTAATAGGACTTTATCTCAATTGCTTCGAACATTGATTCAAAGGAACTTGAAAAGTTGGGAGGATTGCTTACCTTTTGCTGAATTTGCTTATAATCGAAGTGTTCATTCTGCTACTAACTTTTCTCCATTTGAAGTTGTTTATGGCTTTAATCCATTGAGTCCACTTGATCTTATTCCAATTCCAATTGAGGAACGAGCTAGTCTTGATGGTAAAGCTAAGGCAGAAATGGTGAAAAAGTTGCATGAGAAGGTGAAGCAAAACATTGAGAAGAGGACGGAGCAATACATCAAGCAAGCAAACAAGGGCCGAAAGCAAGTCATCTTTGAGCCGGGAGATTGGGTTTGGCTACACTTGAGAAAGGAGAGGTTTCCATCCAAAAGGAAGTCCAAGTTGCAACCAAGAGGAGATGGACCATTTCAAGTCATTGCACGAGTGAATGATAATGCTTACAAACTAGACCTACCGGGTGAGTATAATGTAAGTGCTACTTTCAATGTTGCTGATTTGTCTCCTTATTTTGGTGATTTAGATTCGAGGACGAATCCTTTTGAAGAAGAAGGGAATGATGGGGCTGCATCCAAGTTAACCAACGACAACAATAGAGATCCCTTGATCATTCATGGTGGGCCGGTTACAAGAGCTAGAGCTAAGAAGATAAAGGAGGCCATGGTGTTGATTATAGCTGAAATGAAAGCCCGAGTCCAAGAGCAATCTACGTTGGGCCAAATGGTGAATCTTATACAAGTCGGTGGGCTGAATCCAACTTGAAGAATGGGCTATTTACAAATCAGATTTGGAGGCCCAAGATGAGGAATAAAGATGCATATTTTCGTGCATGTTCAAGAGGGCAAATAAAGAGTCATGTTAGTTTCTTTATTATGACTTAAATAAGTGACTTTTGAGTCCAAGGGTCATAGGTACTTAATAAGTGATGTAATGAGTGTTAAATAAGTCTATTTATGAGTTTAATTAGTGTTATCAATGATAGGATACCAAGAATCCTTTCCTAGCCTATAAATAGACTTGTAAATCACTTGTAAGAGGACACCTTGAGTTATAAACGAAAATTGGCTTTGCCTTTGTGAGTTGAATTTCTCTCTTGTAGAGTTTTCACTTGTTCCGAACTTATCAAGACTAGTGAGCAAAGTCTTGTGGCGTTCAACCATACCGAGGTTCTTGGCTGATTATATAGCCAACGGGTCGAGGTTTTCTTCGCTCTAGGAGGTGATCAAACTGGATTCTCGATCTAGGGAGACCGCTGCCTACCTCTTATACGAAGGGTTCTTGGATCTTTTATCCAACGGGTCCTCCGTCCGTATCAGGTGTCATTTGCCCGATCAAAACTTATCCGATTTAGTCCACTCACACACCGATGGAAATCTTATCCGAAACGCTATGGGCTATCTGATCAGAATCCCATTCCGTCTCCGTTGATTTTAAGGCAAATTCCTCGCCAATGCCATATCAGGCGGCAGAGGTGATCGAAATCTCATTTTTGGCACGGGAGCAGAAAGTGACGGAAACTTCATCCCTGGTTCACCAACACAAAAGAAGCTCCACGATGTAAGAATCGGATTAATCAGACAAGTGACAGAGCAGATATGGCCAGATCGATTTCTCGGGGGCCGGAACACCAGCTGTCATTTGCCCGCTCAAAACTTATCCGATTTAGTCCACTCACACACCGATGAAAATCTTATCCAAAGGGCTATGGGGCTGTCTGATCAGAATCCCATTCCGTCGCTGTTGATTTTAGGGCAAATTCCTCGCCAATGCCATATCAGGCGGCAGAGGTGATCGAAATCTCATTTTTGGCACGGGAGCAGAAAGTGACGGAAACTTCATCCCTGGTTCACCAACACAAAAGAAGCCCCACGATGTAAGAATCGGATTAATCAGACAAGTGACAGAGCAGATATGGCCAGATCGATTTCTCGGGGGCCGGAACACCAGCTGTCATTTGCCCGCTCAAAACTTATCCGATTTAGTCCACTCACACACCGATGGAAATCTTATCCAAAGGGCTATGGGGCTGTCTGATCAGAATCCCATTCCGTCTACGTTGATTTTAGGGCAAATTCCTCGCCAATGCCATTTTAAACGGCAGAGGTGACCGAAATCTCATTTTTGGCACGGGAGCAGAAAGTGACGAAAATTTTCATCCCTGGTTCACCAACACAAAAAAGCCCCACGGTGCAAAAATCGGATAAATCAGACAAGTGACATAGCAGATATGGCCAGATCGATTTCTCGGGGGCCGGAACACCAGGTGTCATTTGCCAGCTCAAAACTTATTCGATTTAGTCCACTCACACACCGATGGAAATTTTATCCGAAGCGCTATGGGGCTGTCTGATCAGAATCTCATTCCGTCTCTATTGATTTTAGGGCAAATTCCTCAATGGCGTTAGAGGTGATCGAAATATCATTTTTGGCACGGGAGCAGAATGTGACAGAAACTTCATCTCTAGTTTACCAACACAAAAGAAGCCCCACGTTGAAAGAATCGGATCAATCAGACACATGACGGAGCAGATATGGCCAGATCGATTTCTCGGGGCCCGGGACACCACGTGTCATTTGCCCCCTCAAACCTTATTCTATTTAGTCCACTCACACACCGATGGAAATCTTATCCGAAGGGCTATGGGTCTGTCTAATCAGAGTCCCATTCCGTCTCCGTTGATTTTAGGGCAAATTCCTCGCCAATGCCATTTCAGGCGGTAGAGGTGATCGAAATCTCATTTTTGGCACAGGTGCAAAAAGTGACGGAAACTTAGTCCTTGGATCACCAACACAAAAGAAGCTTCACGGTGCAAGAATCGGATCAATCAGGCAAGTGACGGAGCAGATATGGCCAGATCGATTTCTCGGGGGCCGGGACACCAGGTGTCATTTGCCGACTCAAAACTTATCCAATTTACTCCACTCACACACCGATGGAAATCTGATCCGAAGGGTATGGGGCTGTCTCATCAGATTCTCATTCCGTCTGTGTTAATTTTAGGGCAAATTCCTCGCCATTGCCATTTCAGGCGGCAGAGGTGGCCGAAATCTCACTTTTGGCACGGGAGCAGAAAGTGACGAAAACTTCATCCCTAGTTCACCAACACAAAAGAAGCCCCACGGTGCAAGAATCGGATAAATAAGACAGGTGACAGAGCAGATATGGCCAGATCAATTTCTCGGGGGCCGGAACACCAGGTGTCATTTGCCCGATCAAAACTTATCCGATTTAGTCCACTCACACACTGATGGAAATCTTATCCGAAGCGCTATGGGCTATCTGATCAGAATCCCATTCCGTCTCCGTTGATTTTAAGGCAAATTCCTCGCCAATGCCATATCAGGCGGCAGAGGTGATCGAAATCTCATTTTTGGCACGGGAGCAGAAAGTGACGGAAACTTCATCCCTGGTTCACCAACACAAAAGAAGCCCCACGATGTAAGAATCGGATTAATCAGACAAGTGACAGAGCAGATATGGCCAGATCGATTTCTCGGGGGCCGGAACACCAGCTGTCATTTGCCCGCTCAAAACTTATCCGATTTAGTCCACTCACACACCGATGGAAATCTTATCCAAAGGGCTATGGGGCTGTCTGATCAGAATCCCATTCCGTCTCCGTTGATTTTAGGGCAAATTCCTCGCCAATGCCATATCAGGCGGCAGAGGTGATCGAAATCTCATTTTTTGCACGGGAGCAGAAAGTGACGGAAACTTCATCCCTGGTTCACCAACACAAAAGAAGCCCCGCGATGTAAGAATCGGATTAATCAGACAAGTGACAGAGCAGATATGGCCAGATCGATTTCTCAAGGGCCGGAACACCAGGTGTCACTTGCCCGCTCAAAACTTATCGATTTAGTCCACTCATACACCGATGGAAATCTTATCCGAAGGGCTATGGGTCTGTCTGATCAGAGTCCCATTCCGTCTCCGTTGATTTTAGGGCAAATTCCTATCCAATGCCATTTCAGGCGGTAGAGGTGATCGAAATCTCATTTTTGGCACGGGTTCAGAAAGAGACGGAAAGTTAGTCCT
Source organism: Schizonepeta tenuifolia (assembly GCA_029490685.1). NCBI lineage: Eukaryota > Viridiplantae > Streptophyta > Magnoliopsida > Lamiales > Lamiaceae > Schizonepeta > Schizonepeta tenuifolia. The sequence continues at coordinate 364,042 of JANLIY010000028.1, read as the reverse complement.
TGGATCACCAACACAAAAGAAGCTTCACGGTGCAAGAATCGGATCAATCAGGCTGGTGACGGAGCAGATATGGCCAGATCGATTTCTCGGGGGCCGGGACACCAGGTGTCATTTGCTGACTCAAAACTTATCCAATTTACTCCACTCACACACCGATGGAAATCTTATCCGAAGGGTATGGGGCTGTCTCATCAGAATCTTATTCCGTCTTTGTTAATTTTAGGGCAAATTCCTCGCCATTGCCATTTCAGGCGGCAGAGGTGACTGAAATCTCACTTTTGGCACGGGAGCAGAAAGTGACGAAAACTTCATCCCTGGTTCACTAACACAAAAGAAGCCCCACGGTGCAAGAATCGGATCAATCAGACAGGTGACAGAGCAGATATGGCCAGATCGACTTCTCGGGGGCCGGAACACCAAGTGTCATTTGCCCGATCAAAACTTATCCGATTTAGTCCACTCACACACCGATGGAAATCTTATCCGAAGCGCTATGGGGTTGTCTGATCAGAATCCCATTCTGTCTCCGTTGATTTTAGGGCAAATTCCTCGCCAATGCCATTTCAGGCGGCAGAGGTGATCGAAATCTTATTTTTGGCACGGGAGCAGAAAGTGACGGAAACTTCATCCCTGGTTTACCAACACAAAAGAAGCCCCACGATGTAAGAATCGGATCAATCAGACAGGTGACAGAGCAGATATGGGGTATGGGGCTGTCTCATCAGAATCTCAATCCGTCTATGTTAATTTTAGGGCAAATTCCTCGCCATTGCCATTTCAGGCGGTAGAGGTGTTCGAAATCTCATTTTTGGCACGGGTGTAGAAAGTGACGGAAACTTAGTCCTTGGATCAACAACACAAAAGAAGCTTCATGGTGCAAGAATCGGATCAATCTGGCAGGTGACGGAGCAGATATGGCCAGATCGATTTCTCGGGGGCCGGGACACCAGGTGTCATTTGCCGACTCAAAACTTATCCAATTTACTCCACTCACACACCGATGGAAATCTTATCCGAAGGGTATGGGTCTGTCTCATCAGAATCTCATTCCGTCTATGTTAATTTTAGGGCAAATTCCTCGCCATTGCCATTTCAGGCGGCAGAGGTGACCGAAATCTCACTTTTCGCACGGGAGCAGAAAGTGACGAAAACTTCATCCCTGGTTCACCAACACAAAAGAAGCCCCACGGTGAAAGAATCGGATAAATCAGACAGGTGACAGAGCAGATATGGCCAGATCGATTTCTCGGGGGCCGGAACACCAGGTGTCATTTGCCCGATCAAAACTTATCCGATTTAGTCCACTCACACACCGATGGAAATCTTATCCGAAGCGCTATGGGCTATCTGATCAGAATCCCATTCCGTCTCCGTTGATTTTAAAGCAAATTCCTCGCCAATGCCATATCAGGCGGCAGAGGTGATCGAAATCTTATTTTTGGCATGGGAGCAGAAAGTGACGGAAACTTCATCCCTGGTTTACCAACAAAAAAGAAGCCCCACGATGTAAGAATCGGATTAATCAGACAGGTGACAGAGCAGATATGGCCAGATCAATTTCTCGGGGGCCGGAACACCAGGTGTCATTTGCCCGCTCAAAACTTATCCGATTTAGTCCACTCACACAACGATGGAAATCTTATCCGAAGGGCTATGGGGCTATCTGATCAGAATCCCATTCCGTCTCCGTTGATTTTAGGGCAAATTCCTCGCCAATGCCATTTCAGGTGGCAGAGGTGATCGAAATCTCATTTTTAGCACAGTTGCAGAGAGTGACGGAAAATTCATCCTGGTTCACCAACACAAAAGAAGCCCCACGGTGCAAGAATTGGATCAATCAGATAGGTGACAGAGCAGATATGGCCAGATGGATTTCGCGGGGGCCGGAACACCAGGTGTCATTTGCCCCCTCAAAACTTATCCGATTTAGTCCACTCACACACCGATGGAAATCTTATCCGCAGGTTATGTGGCTATCTTGTCAGAATCGCATTCCGTCTACGTTGATTTTTGGGCAAATTCCTCGCCAATGCCATTTTAGGCGGCAGAGGTGACCGAAATCTCATTTTTCGCACGGGAGAAGAAAGTGACGGAAACTTCATCCCTGGTTCACCAACACAAAAGAAGCCCCACGTTGAAAGAATCGGATCAATCAGACAGGTGACAGAGCAGATATGGCCAGATCGATTTCTCGGGGGCCGGAACACCAGGTGTCATTTGCCCGATCAAAACTTATCCGATTTAGTCCACTCACACACCGATGGAAATCTTATCCGAAGCGCTATGGGCTATCTGATCAGAATCCCATTCCGTCTCCGTTGATTTTAAGGCAAATTTCTCGCCTATGCCATATTAGGCGGCAGAGGTGATCGAAATCTCATTTTTGGCACGGGAGCAGAAAGTGACGGAAACTTCATCACTGGTTCACCAACACAAAAGAAGCCCCACGATGTAAGAATCGGATTAATCAGACAAGTGACAGAGCAGATATGGCCAGATCGATTTCTCGGGGGCCGGAACACCAGGTGTCATTTGCCCGCTCAAAACTTATCCGATTTAGTCCACTCACACACCGATGGAAATCTTATCCGAAGGGCTATGGGTCTATCTGATCAGAGTCCCATTCCGTCTCCGTTGAATTTAGGGCAAATTCCTATCCAATGCCATTTCAGGCGGTAGTGGTGATCGAAATATCATTTTTGGCACGGGTGCAGAGAGTGACGGAAACTTAGTCCTTGGATCACCAACACAAAAGAAGCTTCACGGTGCAAGAATCGGATCAATCAGGCAAGTGACGGAGCAGATATGGCCAGATCGATTTCTCGGAAGCCGGGACACCAGGTGTCATTTGCGGACTCAAAACTTATCCAATTTACTCCACTCACACACCGATGGAAATCTTATCCGAAGGGTATGGGGCTGTCTCATCAGAATCACATTCCGTCTATGTTAATTTTAAGGAAAATTCCTCGCCATTGCCATTTCAGACGGCAGAGGTGACTGAAATCTCACTTTTGGCACGGGAGCAGAAAGTGACGAAAACTTCATCCCTGGTTCACCAACACAAAATAAGCCCCACGGTGCAAGAATCGGATCAATCAGACAGGTAAAAGAGCAGATATGGCCAGATCGATTTCTCGGGGGCCGGAACACCAGTGATGTGAGCACGGATGGGCAACCAACGACTACAAGTCAGATTTCAGGAACTAAATAAAAGTATGCCGATTTCAAGTCCAATATCAAGATAAATCGGGCCAAATGGTGAATATTAATGGGCTGAATTCGTCTTAAAAGGGCTTGTCAACAATCAGACTTTGAAGGCCCGAGAAGAAAAATAAATGGTTAATTTTCGTGCATAATAAAGAGGTTTCATGAAGAGTCTATTTATTTTATTTATTATGTGTTAAATAAGTGACTTTTGAAGTCTAGAGTCATAAGTAGTCATTAGTAGTTAATAAGTGGTTTAATTAGTGTTAAATAAGTCTATTCATGAGTTTAATCAGTGTCATAAGTACTGTCATTATTGGTAGGCTACGAAGAGTCATTTTCCAACATATAAATAGGTGTGATATCATTTGTAATCGGATAACATATACACCTTGAGTTATAAACGAAAATTGGCTTTGCCTTTGTGAGTTGAATTTCTCTCTTGTAGAGTTTTCACTTGTTCCGAACTTATCAAGACTGGTGAGCAAAGTCTTGTGGCGTTCAACCATACCGAGGTTCTTGGCTGATTATATAGCCAACGGGTCGAGGTTTTCTTCGCTCTAGGAGGTGATCAAACTGGATTCTCGATCTAGGGAGACCGCTGCCTACCTCTTATACGAAGGGTTCTTGGATCTTTTATCCAACGGGTCCTCCGTCCGTATCATTTGGTATCAGAGCAATCTGGTATTGATCTAAACCTCTATCTTTATATTTTCTATCAAAAAAAAAAAATACAAAAAAATGAGCAAATCGTTGAAGGAGCATCAAGAGCGTGCATATGTTCTTCGCATGAAAACTAAGCTAATGTTGGCGGAGATTAAGGCAGCCAATGAAGAGTTGAAGAAGCTTGTGGAAGCAACAACGAGGAAGACCTTTTGTGACATGCATTGCCAAAGTTGTGATTCCACACCGCAATTGGAGGCCCAACCAAATGGAGAGAAGGGAATTGAGGACAAGGTGATTGTTCCCCAGATTTTCGACAAGGTTTCTTCCATTGTGGTCGAAGAACTCGAGGATCCTAATCCATTTGTTCTTGTTTCTCAAGTTCATGACAACAACCAACATAAAGGCATAGTGGTTGCAAGTGACCAGAAAATAACGAGGGGCGAATTCATTGTTGAAAGTTGTGCAGATGTGGTATGTGTTCCCTTGGTGCCACTGTTGAGCGTTCCTCCGTTGAATCACAAATCTTCATTTCAAATGTCGTGGTTGAATGTTCATGACAATAACGAGGTGTACTCACAAACAAGGAAACCATTCCAAATTGGAGCAATTCTGGATTTGAGGACAAATCATTGTCAAGATGAGGGGAATGATAAACCCCTAGGTACGTGGTTTGTTTCTATTTTACAGGTATATCATTTCGATATGGAACCACGTACAACTATCAAAATCAAGGATGAAAATCACGTCTTCAAACCCGGAGGATTGGATTGGTTGTTACTAAACACTGACCTTTCTTTTGGAAATAAGATTCGGGACGAATCTTCTTGAAGAAAAAGGGAATGATGTGAGCACGGATGGGCAACCAACGACTACAAGTCAGATTTCAGGAACTAAATAAAAGTATGCCGATTTCAAGTCCAATATCAAGATAAATCGGGCCAAATGGTGAATATTAATGGGCTGAATTCGTCTTAAAAGGGCTTGTCAACAATCAGACTTTGAAGGCCCGAGAAGAAAAATAAATGGTTAATTTTCGTGCATAATAAAGAGGTTTCATGAAGAGTCTATTTATTTTATTTATTATGTGTTAAATAAGTGACTTTTGAAGTCTAGAGTCATAAGTAGTCATTAGTAGTTAATAAGTGGTTTAATTAGTGTTAAATAAAGTCTATTCATGAGTTTAATCAGTGTCATAAGTACTGTCATTATTGGTAGGCTACGAAGAGTCATTTTCCAACATATAAATAGGTGTGATATCATTTGTAATCGGATAACATATACACCTTGAGTTATAAACGAAAATTGGCTTTGCCTTTGTGAGTTGAATTTCTCTCTTGTAGAGTTTTCACTTGTTCCGAACTTATCAAGACTAGTGAGCAAAGTCTTGTGGCGTTCAACCATACCGAGGTTCTTGGCTGATTATATAGCCAACGGGTCGAGGTTTTCTTCGCTCTAGGAGGTGATCAAACTGGATTCTCGATCTAGGGAGACCGCTGCCTACCTCTTATACGAAGGGTTCTTGGATCTTTTATCCAACGGGTCCTCCGTCCGTATCATTAATGATGTGAGCACGGATGGGCAACCAACGACTACAAGTCAGATTTCAGGAACTAAATAAAAGTATGCCGATTTCAAGTCCAATATCAAGATAAATCGGGCCAAATGGTGAATATTAATGGGCTGAATTCGTCTTAAAAGGGCTTGTCAACAATCAGACTTTGAAGGCCCGAGAAGAAAAATAAATGGTTAATTTTCGTGCATAATAAAGAGGTTTCATGAAGAGTCTATTTATTTTATTTATTATGTGTTAAATAAGTGACTTTTGAAGTCTAGAGTCATAAGTAGTCATTAGTAGTTAATAAGTGGTTTAATTAGTGTTAAATAAAGTCTATTCATGAGTTTAATCAGTGTCATAAGTACTGTCATTATTGGTAGGCTACGAAGAGTCATTTTCCAACATATAAATAGGTGTGATATCATTTGTAATCGGATAACATATACACCTTGAGTTATAAACGAAAATTGGCTTTGCCTTTGTGAGTTGAATTTCTCTCTTGTAGAGTTTTCACTTGTTCCGAACTTATCAAGACTAGTGAGCAAAGTCTTGTGGCGTTCAACCATACCGAGGTTCTTGGCTGATTATATAGCCAACGGGTCGAGGTTTTCTTCGCTCTAGGAGGTGATCAAACTGGATTCTCGATCTAGGGAGACCGCTGCCTACCTCTTATACGAAGGGTTCTTGGATCTTTTATCCAACGGGTCCTCCGTCCGTATCATTTGGTATCAGAGCAATCTGGTATTGATCTAAACCTCTATCTTTATATTTTCTATCAAAAAAAAAAAATACAAAAAAATGAGCAAATCGTTGAAGGAGCATCAAGAGCGTGCATATGTTCTTCGCATGAAAACTAAGCTAATGTTGGCGGAGATTAAGGCAGCCAATGAAGAGTTGAAGAAGCTTGTGGAAGCAACAACGAGGAAGACCTTTTGTGACATGCATTGCCAAAGTTGTGATTCCACACCGCAATTGGAGGCCCAACCAAATGGAGAGAAGGGAATTGAGGACAAGGTGATTGTTCCCCAGATTTTCGACAAGGTTTCTTCCATTGTGGTCGAAGAACTCGAGGATCCTAATCCATTTGTTCTTGTTTCTCAAGTTCATGACAACAACCAACATAAAGGCATAGTGGTTGCAAGTGACCAGAAAATAACGAGGGGCGAATTCATTGTTGAAAGTTGTGCAGATGTGGTATGTGTTCCCTTGGTGCCACTGTTGAGCGTTCCTCCGTTGAATCACAAATCTTCATTTCAAATGTCGTGGTTGAATGTTCATGACAATAACGAGGTGTACTCACAAACAAGGAAACCATTCCAAATTGGAGCAATTCTGGATTTGAGGACAAATCATTGTCAAGATGAGGGGAATGATAAACCCCTAGGTACGTGGTTTGTTTCTATTTTACAGGTATATCATTTCGATATGGAACCACGTACAACTATCAAAATCAAGGATGAAAATCACGTCTTCAAACCCGGAGGATTGGATTGGTTGTTACTAAACACTGACCTTTCTTTTGGAAATAAGATTCGGGACGAATCTTCTTGAAGAAAAAGGGAATGATGTGAGCACGGATGGGCAACCAACGACTACAAGTCAGATTTCAGGAACTAAATAAAAGTATGCCGATTTCAAGTCCAATATCAAGATAAATCGGGCCAAATGGTGAATATTAATGGGCTGAATTCGTCTTAAAAGGGCTTGTCAACAATCAGACTTTGAAGGCCCGAGAAGAAAAATAAATGGTTAATTTTCGTGCATAATAAAGAGGTTTCATGAAGAGTCTATTTATTTTATTTATTATGTGTTAAATAAGTGACTTTTGAAGTCTAGAGTCATAAGTAGTCATTAGTAGTTAATAAGTGGTTTAATTAGTGTTAAATAAGTCTATTCATGAGTTTAATCAGTGTCATAAGTACTGTCATTATTGGTAGGCTACGAAGAGTCATTTTCCAACATATAAATAGGTGTGATATCATTTGTAATCGGATAACATATACACCTTGAGTTATAAACGAAAATTGGCTTTGCCTTTGTGAGTTGAATTTCTCTCTTGTAGAGTTTTCACTTGTTCCGAACTTATCAAGACTGGTGAGCAAAGTCTTGTGGCGTTCAACCATACCGAGGTTCTTGGCTGATTATATAGCCAACGGGTCGAGGTTTTCTTCGCTCTAGGAGGTGATCAAACTGGATTCTCGATCTAGGGAGACCGCTGCCTACCTCTTATACGAAGGGTTCTTGGATCTTTTATCCAACGGGTCCTCCGTCCGTATCAACCAGGTGTCATTTGCCCGCTCAAAACTTATCCGATTTAGTCCACTCACACACCGATGGAAATCTTATCCGAAGGGTATGGGGCTGTCTCATCAGAATCTCTTTCCGTCTACGTTGATTTTAGGGCAAATTCCTCGCCAATGCCATTTTAGACGGCAGAGGTGACCGAAATTTCATTTTTGGCACGGGAGCAGAAAGTGACGAAAATTTTCATCCCTGGTTCAGCAACATAAAAAAAGCCCCACGGTGCAAAAATCGGATAAATCAGACAGGTGACAGAGCATATATGGCCAGATCGATTTCTCGGGGGCCGGAACACCAGGTGTCATTTGCCAGCTCAAAACTTATCCGATTTAGTCCACTCACACACCGATGGAAATCTTATCCGAAGCGCTATGGGGCTGTCTGATCAGAAAATCTCATTCCGTCTCCATTGATTTTAGGGCAAATTCCTCGCCAATGCCATTTCAGGCGGTAGAGGTGATCGAAATATCATTTTTGGCACGGGAGCAGATTGTGACCGAAACTTCATCTCTGGTTCACCAACACAAAAGAAGCCCCACGTTGAAAGAATCGGATCAATCAGACACATGACGGAGCAGATATGGCCAGATCGATTTCTCGGGGCCCGGGACACCACGTGTCATTTGCCCCCTCAAACCTTATTCGATTTAGTCCACTCACACACCGAAGGAAATCTTATCCGATGGGCTATGGGGCTGTCTGATCAGAATCCCATTCCGTCTCCGTTGATTTTAGGGCAAATTCCTCGTCAATGCCATTTCAGGCGGCAGAGGTGATCGAAATCTCATTTTTGGCACGGAAGCAGAAAGTGACGGAAACTTCATCCCTGGTTCACCAACACAAAAGAAGCCCCATGGTGCAAGAGTCGGGTCAATCAGACAGGTGACAGAGCATATATGGCAATGGATTTCTCGGGGGCCGGAACACCAGGTGTCATTTTCCCACTCAAAACTTATCCGATTTAGTCCACTCACACACCGATGGAAATCATATCCGAAGGGCTATGGGGCTGTCTGATCAGAATCCCATTCCGTCTCCGTTGATTTTAGGGCAAATTCCTCGCCAATGCCATTTTAGGCAGCAGAGGAGAACAAAATCTAATTTTTGGCACGGGAGTAGAAAGTGACGAAAACTTCATTCCTGGTTCACGAACACAAAAGAAGCCCCATGGTGCAAGAATTGGATCAATCAGACAGGTGACAGAGCAGATATGGCCAGATCGATTTCTCGAGGGCCGGGACAGCAGGTGTCATTTTCCCCCTCAAAACTTATCCGATTTAGTCCACTCACACACCGATGGAAATCATATCCGAAGGGCTATGGGGCTGTCTGATCAGAATCCCATTCCGTCTCCGTTGATTTTAGGGCAAATTCCTCGCCAATGCCATTTTAGGCGGTAGAGGTGATCGAAATATCATTTTTGGCACGGGAGCAGAATGTGACAGAAACTTCATCTCTGGTTCACCAACACAAAAGAAGCCCCACGTTGAAAGAATCGGATCAATCAGACACATGACGGAGCAGATATGGCCAGATCGATTTCTCGGGGCCCGGGACACCACGTGTCATTTGCCCCCTCAAACCTTATTCGATTTAGTCCACTCACACACCGATGGAAATCTTATCCGATGGGCTATGGGGCTGTCTGATCAGAATCCCATTCCGTCTCCGTTGATTTTAGGGCAAATTCCTCGCCAATGCCATTTCAGGCGGCAGAGGTGATCGAAATCTCATTTTTGGCACCGAAGCAGAAAGTGACGGAAACTTCATCCCTGGTTCACCAACACAAAAGAAGCCCCATGGTGCAAGAATCGGGTCAATCAGACAAATGACAGAGCATATATGGCCAGATGGATTTCTCGGGGGCCGGAACACCAGGTGTCATTTTCCCCCTCAAAACTTATCCGATTTAGTCCACTCACACACCGATGGAAATCATATCCGAAGGGCAATGGGGCTGTCTGATCAGAATCCCATTCCGTCTCCGTTGATTTTAGGGCAAATTCCTCGCCAATGCCATTTTAGGCAGCAGAGGTGAACAAAATCTAATTTTTGGCACGGGAGTAGAAAGTGACGAAAACTTCATTCCTGGTTCACGAACACAAAAGAAGCCCCATGGTGCAAGAATTGGATCAATCAGACAGGTGACAGAGCAGATATGGCCAGATCGATTTCTCGAGGGCCGGCACAGCAGGTGTCATTTGCCGACTCAAAACTTATCCAATTATTTACTCCACTCACAAACCGATGGAAATCTTATCCGAAGGGTATGGGGCTGTCTCATCAGAATCTCTTTCCGTCTACGTTGATTTTAGGGCAAATTCCTCGCCAATGCCATTTTAGACGGCAGAGGTGACCGAAATCTCATTTTTGGCACGGGAGCAGAAAGTGACAAAAATTTTCATCCCTGGTTCACCAACACAAAAAAAGCCCCACGGTGCAAAAATCGGATAAATCAGACAGTTAACATAGCAGATATGGCCAGATCGATTTCTCGGGGGCCGGAACACCAGGTGTCATTTGCCAGCTCAAAACTTATCCGATTTAGTCGACTCACACACCGATGGAAATCTTATCCGAAGCGCTATGGGGCTGTCTGATCAGAATCTCATTCCGTCTCCATTGATTTTAGGGCAAATTCCTCGCCAATGCCTTTTCAGGCGGTAGAGGTGATCGAAATATCATTTTTGGCACGGGAGCAGAATGTGACAGAAACTTCATCTCTGGTTCACCAACACAAAAGAAGCCCCACGTTGAAAGAATCGGATCAATCAGACACATGACGGAGCAGATATGGCCAGATCGATTTCTCGGGGCCCGGGACACCACGTGTCATTTGCCCCCTCAAACCTTATTCGATTTAGTCCACTCACACACCGATGGAAATCTTATCCGAAGGGCTATAGGTCTGTCTAATCAGAGTCCCATTCCGTCTCCGTTGATTTTAGGGCAAATTCCTCGCCAATGCCATTTCAGGCGGTAGAGGTGATCGAAATCTCATTTTTGGCACGGGTGCAGAAAGTGACGGAAACTTAGTCCTTGGATCACCAACACAAAAGAAGCTTCACGGTGCAAGAATCGGATCAATCAGGCAGGTGACGGAGCAGATACGGCCAGATCGATTTCTCGGGGGCCGGGACACCAGGTGTCATTTGTCGACTCAAAACTTATCCAATTTACTCCACTCACACACCGATGGAAATCTTATCCGAAGGGTATGGGGCTGTCTCATCAGATTCTCATTCCGTCTATGTTAATTTTAGGGCAAATTCCTCGCCATTGCCATTTCAGGCGGCGGAGGTGACCGAAATCTCATTTTTGGCACGGGAGCAGAAAGTGACGAAAACTTCATCCCTGGTTCACCAACACAAAAGAAGCCCCACGGTGCAAGAATCGGATAAATCAGACAGGTGACAGAGCAGATATGGCCAAATCGATTTCTCGGGGGCCGGAACACCAGGTGTCATTTGCCCGATCAAAACTTATCCGATTTAGTCCACTCACACACCGATGGAAATCTTATCCGAAGCGCTATGGGCTATCTGATCAGAATCCCATTCCGTCTCCGTTGATTTTAAGGCAAATTCCTCGCCAATGCCATATCAGGCGGCAGAGGTGATCGAAATCTCATTTTTGGCACGGGAGCAGAAAGTGACGGAAACTTCATCCCTGGTTCACCAACACAAAAGAAGCCCCACTATGTAAGAATCGGATTAATCAGACAAGTGACAGAGCAGATGTGGCCAGATCGATTTCTCGGGGGCCGGAACACCTGGTGTCACTTGCCCGCTCAAAACTTATCCGATTTAGTCCACTCATACACCGATGGAAATCTTATCCGAAGGGCTATGGGTCTGTCTGATCAGAGTCCCATTCCGTCTCCGTTGATTTTAGGGCAAATTCCTATCCAATGCCATTTCAGGCGGTAGAGGTGATCGAAATCTCATTTTTGGCACGGGTGCAGAAAGTGACGGAAACTTAGTCCTTGGATCACCAACACAAAAGAAGCTTCACGGTGCAAGAATCGGATCAATCAGGCAGGTGACGGAGCAGATATGGCCAGATCGATTTCTCGGGGGCCGGGACACCAGGTGTCATTTGCCGACTCAAAACTTATCCAATTTACTCCACTCACACACCGATGGAAATCTTATCCGAAGGGTATGGGGCTGTCTCATCAGAATCTTATTCCGTCTATGTTAATTTTAGGGCAAATTCCTCGCCATTGCCATTTCAGGCGGCAGAGGTGACCGAAATCTCATGATACGGACGGAGGACCCGTTGGATAAAAGATCCAAGAACCCTTCGTATAAGAGGTAGGCAGCGGTCTCCCTAGATCGAGAATCCAGTTTGATCACCTCCTAGAGCGAAGAAAACCTCGACCCGGTGGCTATATAATCAGCCAAGAACCTCGGTATGGTTGAACGCCACAAGACTTTGCTCACTAGTCTTGATAAGTTCGGAACAAGTGAAAACTCTACAAGAGAGAAATTCAACTCACAAAGGCAAAGCCAATTTTCGTTTATAACTCAAGGTGTATATGTTATTCGATTACAAAGGATTGAGCCTATTTATAGGCTAGAAAAGGACTCTTCGTAGCCTACCAATAATGATAGTACTTATGATACTAATTAAACTCATAAATAGACTTATTTAACACTAATTAAACCACTTATTAACTACTAATGACTACTTATGACTCAAGACTTCAAAAGTCACTTATTTAACTCATAATAATGAAACTAATTAGACACTTCATTTAGCCTCTTCAATATGCACGAAAATCAACCATTTATTTTTCTTCTCGGGCCTTCGAAGTCTGATTGTTGACAAGCCCTTTTAAGACGAATTCAGCCCATTAATATTCACCATTTGGCCCGATTTATCTTGATATTGGACTTGAAATGGCATACTTTATTTAGTTCCTGAAATCTGACTTGTAGTTGTTGGTTGCCCATCCGTGCTCACATCATTCCCTTCTTCTTCAAGAAGATTCGTCCCGAATCTTATTTCCAAAAGAAAGGTCAGTGTTTAGTAACAACCAATCCAATGCTCCGGGTTTGAAGACGTGATTTTCATCCTTGATTTTGATAGTTGTATGTGGTTCCATATCGAAATGATATACCTGCAAAATAGAAACAAACCACGTACCTAGGGGTCTATCATTCCCCTCATCTTCAAATCCAGAATTGCTCCAATTTGGAATGATTTCCTTGTTTGTGAGTACACCTCGTTATTGTCATGAACATTCAACCATGACATTTGAAATGAAGATTTGTGATTCAACGGAGGAACGCTCAACAGTGGCACCAAGGAAACACATACCACATCTGCACAACTTTCAACAATGAATTCACCCCTCGTTATTTTCTGGTCACTTGCAACCACTATGCTTTCATGTTGGTTGTTGTCATGAACTTGAGCAACAAGAACAAATGGATTAGGATTCTCAAGTTCTTCAACCACAATGGAAGAAACCTTGTCGAAAATCTGGGGAACAATCACCTTGTCCTCAATTCTCTTCTCTCCATTTGGTTGGATCTCCAATTGTGGTGTGGAATCACAACTTTGGATCGGCATGTCACAAAAGGTCTTCCGATCGGCTCGGGAGCCCTGTAATCACATACCCTCTAGGCAGAACACGATACGGATAATACCATGACTAGTTGTCTTATGGATAACTTGGCATCAACGCCTCAATCCTTAGACCAACATATCATGATGAAATCTTTACCAAAATCCACCGTACATAATACAGGGACCGTAGCTAACACTTTTCTGATGTACAGGATCCTTTTAACAAAGGCAAGTACAGAGCATACTTTGTGTGTATATACAGATCTTGGGAGATCATAAATATCTATGAAGATATCTAGAGGACTTTCGGGAGAAGGAGAAGGTTTAGCTGGAATTCATAAGTAAAGAGATAGGTTTTATTTTATTTTTTCCGTCTCTTACATTCAGCATGCACCAAGCCTATATATAGGACTATGGCTGCAACATGCATCTCTATCTCTATTAGAACAAGGTAGACGCGTATTTACAAGATGAAGGCCACGTATCTAGGATGAAAGACACGTATCTATGGCTGCATGGATGAAGAAGTAGCATGAGGTGGCAAGCTCTTGTCATCTTTATCTATATCCATGTGATTGCCTTGGTTGTCTTCATCTTCCGAGGACCATGGTATTTGTAATTTGATGAAGTATTCCAAGATGATCTTATCATCTTCTTCAATGATGTGTCTCTTCCTTGCTTCTTTGTCTGCATTAGGCTGGATGGCTTTATTGGGCATCTTGGAACTTGCTTCTTTGTTGGTATTAGGCTGGATGGCTTTATTAGGCATCTTGGAACTTGCTTCTTTGTATGCATTAGGCTTCTTGGTATTTGGTCCTTGGCTGGTTCCTTCATCGTCAGAAGAGTAAATGCTGGCCCGTATTGATTCGAGGACAAAAGAGGTGTAGATAAGTCCTTCGGGATGATCCAGAGGAGTCACTTTGTTGGTGAGACATAAGTGGATATACATCTGCCTTTGTTCGAACAAATTATCTCCGGTTGAGCCAGCTGTGGTCTTCCATTTATAGTACATTGGAAGAGGGACCAGATGTCCTTTTATGTCATTGGAATAAGGTCTATGACACATCAGGACTAGGTGTGGATTTGGTTTGTCTTCATTAGCATCTTCTGCTGAGGCATACCATGTCAAGAGGTTCCATTGCAGAGTGTTATCATTCTCGGTGTTGCAAAAGAATGATATCATTTCTTCAATACAGAGTTCGATGGCATGATAATAAAGAGATGATAAACACCAAAGATACCAGAACATGTTGGGTATGACAGAGGTTGAAAGATTGAGATAAGTTACCATAAGAAAAGGTTTATGTATATCAAAACACGCTTTTTCTAAGGGTAACTTGGTCTCCAGGATATATGATACGGACGGAGGACCCGTTGGATAAAAGATCCAAGAACCCTTCGTATAAGAGGTAGGCAGCGGTCTCCCTAGATCGAGAATCCAGTTTGATCACCTCCTAGAGCGAAGAAAACCTCGACCCGTTGGCTATATAATCAGCCAAGAACCTCGGTATGGTTGAACGCCACAAGACTTTGCTCACTAGTCTTGATAAGTTCGGAACAAGTGAAAACTCTACAAGAGAGAAATTCAACTCACAAAGGCAAAGCCAATTTTCGTTTATAACTCAAGGTGTATATGTTACAAGTGATTTACAAGTCTATTTATAGGCTAGGAAAGGATTCTTGGTATCCTATCATTGATAACACTAATTAAACTCATAAATAGACTTATTTAACACTCATTACATCACTTATTAAGTACCTATGACCCTTGGACTCAAAAGTTACTTATTTAAGTCATAATAAAGAAACTAACATGACTCTTTATTTGCCCTCTTGAACATGCACGAAAATATGAATCTTTATTCCTCATCTTGGGCCTCCAAATCTGATTTGTAAATAGCCCATTCTTCAAGTTGGATTCAGCCCACCGACTTGTATAAGATTCACCATTTGGCCCAACGGAGATTGCTCTTGGACTTGGGCTTTCATTTCAGCTATAATCAACACCATGGCCTCCTTTATCTTCTTAGCTCTAGCTCTTGTAACCGGCCCACCATGAATGATCAAGGGATCTCTATTGTTGTCGTTGGTTAACTTGGATGCAGCCCCATCATTCCCTTCTTCTTCAAAAGGATTCGTCCTCGAATCTAAATCACCAAAATAAGGAGACAAATCAGCAACATTGAAAGTAGCACTTACATTATACTCACCCGGTAGGTCTAGTTTGTAAGCATTATCATTCACTCGTGCAATGACTTGAAATGGTCCATCTCCTCTTGGTTGCAACTTGGACTTCCTTTTGGATGGAAACCTCTCCTTTCTCAAGTGTAGCCAAACCCAATCTCCCGGCTCAAAGATGACTTGCTTTCGGCCCTTGTTTGCTTGCTTGATGTATTGCTCCGTCCTCTTCTCAATGTTTTGCTTCACCTTCTCATGCAACTTTTTCACCATTTCTGCCTTAGCTTTACCATCAAGACTAGCTCGTTCCTCAATTGGAATTGGAATAAGATCAAGTGGACTCAATGGATTAAAGCCATAAACAACTTCAAATGGAGAAAAGTTAGTAGCAGAATGAACACTTCGATTATAAGCAAATTCAGCAAAAGGTAAGCAATCCTCCCAACTTTTCAAGTTCCTTTGAATCAATGTTCGAAGCAATTGAGATAAAGTCCTATTAACTACTTCGGTTTGTCCATCGGTTTGGGGATGACAAGTAGTAGAAAATAGAAGTTTAGTTCCCAATTTATTCCATAACACACGCCAAAAATGACTCAAAAACTTCACATCTCGATCACTAACAATGCTTCTTGGAATTCCATGCAAACGCACAATTTCTTTAAAGAACAAATCAGCAATATGAGTAGCATCATCACTCTTATGACATGGTATGAAATGTGCCATTTTTGAAAATCTATCAACAACAACAAATACAGAATCCTTACCCCTACTTGTTCTAGGCAAACCCAAAACAAAGTCCATAGAAATGTTCTCTCAAGGTGCATTAGGAATAGGTAAAGGTGTATACAAACCATGTGGATGTGATTTGGATTTAGCTTGCATGCAAGTTATACATCTACCACAAATTCTTTCAACATCAACACGCATTTTAGGCCAATAAAAATGTTCATGCAAAACATCCAAAGTCTTATGAACTCCAAAATGCCCCATTAACCCACCACCATGAGCTTCACGAACAAGCAACTCACGCATGGAACACTTAGGAATGCACAACTTAGACTCTCTAAACAAGTAGCCCTCATGCCTATAAAACTTATCAAATGCAGCATGCTCACAAGCTAGATATATCGAAGCAAAATCAGAATCATTAGTATACATCTCCTTAATTGACTCAAAACCAAGAAGTTTAGAACTCAAAGTAGAGATTAAAGAATACCTCCGAGACAACGTATCAGCCACAATATTCTCCTTGCCCTTCTTATACTTGATCACATAAGGAAATGATTCAATGAATTCCACCCACTTAACATGCCTCTTGCTAAGCTTTCCTTGACCTTTAAGGTATTTGAGAGATTCATGATCCGTGTGAACAACGAACTCTTTAGGCCACAAGTAATGCTGCCACGTTTCAAAAGCTCTCACCAAAGCATACAACTCCTTGTCGTAGGTTGGATAATTCAATTGAGCGCCCTTCAACTTCTCGCTAAAGTAAGCAATTGGCTTTCCATCCTGCAACAAAACAGCTCCTACACCCACTCCGGATGCATCACATTCAAGCTCAAAAGTTTTATCGAAGTTAGGCAATGCAAGAATAGGAGCACTAGTTAGTTTCTCTTTAAGAAGATTAAAAGCATGTTCTTGTTTCTCTCCCCAATGAAAACCAACATCTTTTTTCACAATCTCATTCAAAGGTGCAGCAATTGTGCTAAAATCTTTAACAAACCTCCTATAAAAACTTGCAAGACCATGAAAACTTCTTACTTGAGCAATGTTTTGAGGAGTTGGCCACTGTAAGATAGCTTGCACTTTTTCCCTCTCCATTTCAATCCCATTAGCACTTACAACAAAACCAAGAAAAACAGCTTTATCCATGCAAAAAGAACACTTCTTAAGATTAGCATACAATGATTCCTTTCTTAAGGTGTCTAAAACAGCACGCACATGGTCAAGATGTTCATCCACATTTTTGCTATAGATCAAAATATCATCAAAGTAAACAACCACAAATTTCCCAATGAAACTTCGCAAAACATGATGCATCAATCTCATGAAAGTACTAGGTGCATTAGTTAAACCAAAAGGCATTACTAACCACTCATAAAGACCATACTTTGTTTTAAAAGCAGTTTTCCACTCATCTCCTTCTCGAATTCGAATTTGATGATAACCACTTTTCAAATCAATCTTAGTAAACACAACAGCCCCATGCAACTCATCAAGCATATCGTCTAACCTAGGAATAGGATAGCGATACTTTACCGTGATCTTATTGATTGCTCGACAATCGGTGCCCATCCTCCATGATCCATCTTTCTTGGATACAACGATCACCGGTACGGCACATGGACTCATGCTCTCACGAACTCTTCCCTTCTCCATCAAGTCTTCCACTTGCCTTTGGATCTCCCTGGTCTCTTCCGGATTGGCTCTATAGGCTGATCGGTTTGGAAGCACAGCTCCGGGCACAAAATCAATTTGATGTTCAATACCTCTTAACGGAGGTAAACCACTTGGCTCCTCTTCCGGGAAAACGTCTTCAAATTCCTTCAAAAGAGACACAAAGGTACTAGGCAAAGATGGGGTTAATTCGTTAGTGCTAAAAAAAGACTCTTTGTACACCAAGATCAACACACTCTCTTCTTCAACTATTGCTCTCTTCATCTCTTTTGCTCTCACAAAGAAGTTTTGTTTTTCCTTTCCCTCTCGTGTATTCTCTCCACTCTTTTTTTCTCTCATATGTGTATCAACTCCCTCACTTTTCTTTCCCTCATTCTCTCTAGCTCTCCTCGTTTGAGACATCTTTATTTGGTCCTCATGAACTTGTTGTGGAGTCAATGGCACAAGCATGACAGATTTGTTATTGTGCTTGAAGGTATAACGATTTTGAAAACCGTCATGAATCACCCTCCGATCGAATTGCCAAGGCCTGCCCAAGAGAATGTGACTAGCATGCATTGGTACCACATCACAAAGAACATCATCCTTATAATTGCCAATGGAAAACGAAATTAGAACTTGTTTAGTCACACGAATTTCACCACATTCATTCAACCATTGAAGCTTGTATGGTTGAGGATGCTTTTGGGTTGCTAACTTCATCTTGTCCACCATATCTGAACTTGCAACGTTAGTACAACTCCCACCATCAATAATCATCATGCAAACTTTACCTTGGACCAAACACCTTGTGTGAAAGATGTTCTCCCTTTGTTGATCATCACCTTTGACTTGCACATTAAGAGCTCTTCGAACCACAAATAGCTCTCCGTGTTCTGGTGTGATCTCTTCAGGCTGTTCATCTCCACCATCATCTTCATGTTCACTTTCCGATTCTAGCTCCCCATTAGATTTTACAACCATCACCCTTTTGTTTGGACATTCAGATGCAATGTGTCCAATTCCATGACAGCGAAAACATTTGACATCTCTAGTTCTAGTAGTATTGGGAGTAGAAGTAGAGGTACCTTTGCCTTTATCAACTTCATTGAAAGGTTTTGACATCTGATTTTGAGGTTTTGAAGCAGCCCCAAATGTCGGTTTCGAAGATGTCCACTCCTTCGGCTTTGAAGATTGAGAACTCGTTGGGAAATTCTTTTGGAAGGTTCCCTTCTTCTTAAATTGCCGCTCCACCTTCATGGCCATATGAACCATATCTTCAAGCTCCACATAGTGTTGAAGATCAACGACATTCGCAATCTCCCTATTCAGCCCGCATAGAAATCGAGCCATTGTTGCTTCTCTATCTTCTTCAACATTTGCCCTTATCATGGCAATCTCCATCTCTTTGTAGAACTCATCAACAGATTTAGTACCTTGACTCAAACTTTGTAATTTCTGATACAATTCACGAAAGTAATGAGAAGGAACAAATCTCTTACACATTATGGACTTCATTTCATCCCAAGTGGAAATTGGTCTCTCTCCATAGCGTCTTCTATTTGTTGTCAATTGATCCCACCAAACTAGAGCATAGTCGGTGAATTCAATTACAGCAAGTTTGACCTTCTTCTCCTCGGAGTAGTTGTGACACTCAAAGATGAGTTCCACCTTCCGCTCCCACTCCAAATAGGCCTCGGGATCACTCCTTCCTTGGAAAGCAGGAATTTTCAACTTGATGCTTCCCAAGTCACGATCAACTTCATTTTGATGCCTCCTTCTACCATTATGCCTTGGAGCTCGATGCATGGATTCTGCTTCCTCTTCTTCTTCACTCTCCCTTTCATCATGATTCCTTTGTTGTCCTTGTAGCTCCAAATTCTCCAAGCGATCTGATACGCTCTCCAAAATAGTGTTAAATCTAGCAAATTGTTGTTGCATAGCTTGCAGTGTAAATTCATTTGGATTTTGATTGATATTATCGCCCATGTCCTCACAATTCACTCGTGTATCACACAAAAAGTAAAAAAAAAAAAGTAAAATAAAAAGAAACCTCACCAAACACTCGTGTATCACTCGTAGGCTTTTACCTCCCCTCAAATAAACTCACCACTCAATGCCTTTTACCACTCAATTCTCACTTGTAGGAATTCAAATGAACTAGAACAAATCAAGATTAGAACAAGAGATGTAGCAATCACCACACTTCAGCCCTTATGGAACAATTCAAATGATTTTCGTTTTTTTTTTTTGTATTTTTTTAAAATGATTTTTTTTCCCTTTTTCTTTTTCTTTCTTTTTCCTTTCTTTTTTTTTTTTTTTTTTTGCAGCAACAAAGACACAAGGATGGATAGAATATAGAGAAGATGTAGAATTGAAGAGCAAAGGTTGAGATCAATACCAGATTGCTCTGATTACCAAAATGATACGGACGGAGGACCCGTTGGATAAAAGATCCAAGAACCCTTCGTATAAGAGGTAGGCAGCGGTCTCCCTAGATCGAGAATCCAGTTTGATCACCTCCTAGAGCGAAGAAAACCTCGACCCGTTGGCTATATAATCAGCCAAGAACCTCGGTATGGTTGAACGCCACAAGACTTTGCTCACTAGTCTTGATAAGTTCGGAACAAGTGAAAACTCTACAAGAGAGAAATTCAACTCACAAAGGCAAAGCCAATTTTCGTTTATAACTCAAGGTGTATATGTTACAAGTGATTTACAAGTCTATTTATAGGCTAGGAAAGGATTCTTGGTATCCTATCATTGATAACACTAATTAAACTCATAAATAGACTTATTTAACACTCATTACATCACTTATTAAGTACCTATGACCCTTGGACTCAAAAGTCACTTATTTAAGTCATAATAAAGAAACTAACATGACTCTTTATTTGCCCTCTTGAACATGCACGAAAATATGAATCTTTATTCCTCATCTTGGGCCTCCAAATCTGATTTGTAAATAGCCCATTCTTCAAGTTGGATTCAGCCCACCGACTTGTATAAGATTCACCATTTGGCCCAACGGAGATTGCTCTTGGACTTGGGCTTTCATTTCAGCTATAATCAACACCATGGCCTCCTTTATCTTCTTAGCTCTAGCTCTTGTAACCGGCCCACCATGAATGATCAAGGGATCTCTATTGTTGTCGTTGGTTAACTTGGATGCAGCCCCATCAATATAACTAGAGAGAAACTTGAACATATTTTGCCTTGCAAATAAACGGATCTCACGAATGGTTTCGAATGGTTTAACATAAGGAGGAAAAGTGAGATCTGGTGGTTTTGGAACGGCCAAGGAATTGTTTGAAAGAAATGGATTTTTCCCCTTCCCCCCTACACAGATGAATGACTGTCGTGGTTTCTTTTTCTTGACCATGAAGATTATAGGGAGAATTTGTGTAGAAGATACGAGTTGTAAGGTTGGTTTTCTGGAAAGATAATCAGGAATAATATTATCTTTACCTTTGATGTGTTGGACGGTGAACTGATATTTGGAAAACCAATCTTTGAGACGAAGAAGTTGCTTTTCAGGTACTCCTTTGTGCTTGAGCTCCATTATAGCTGGGAAAGATGTATTATCCAGTTGGACAATAAACTCGTAGCCGACAAGATGGAACTCGAACTTTTTGATGCCATTCTTTACCGCCAGTATTTCTTTGTAGACGGCATGGTAGTGCTTTTCAGAATCTTTGAATTGGCCGCTGGCATTGGCACAATAGTGTATCTTTGCGTCTTTCTTTTCTAGTAAAATTGCTCCCCAATGATCATCGCTTGCATCAGTTTGGAGGATTCTTTGGCCATCACCCGGGATTCGTAGAGGTGCGAAATTCTGGCATATGTCTTTAAGATGTTGGACAACTTCTGTTTGCAACTTTCCCCAAGGTGGAGGATTCTTTCTAAGAAGTTTAGAAAGATGGCAGGTATACCGGGAGCAGCTTGGGATGAAATCTTTGACATAATTCACAATTCCAAGGAACTGTTGAATTTCTTTCACAGAGAACTTTTCTTTTGGGAACTTTAGAAGTTCCTGAGCAATGTGTGGGCCTGGTTCATAATTCCCATCTGATATCTTCATTCCAAGAAAGTCTATACAAGACTGGCCAATCGTGCTTTTCTTTTCAGATAGCATTATTCCAAAAGTGCGAACCACTTCAAGAAATTTTTTGAGCAGGACATAATGCTCTCCCTTGGTTTTTGAGTATAACAAAATATCATCAATATAAATCAATGAAGAGTATAATATTGGCTCAAACAATTTGATCATGGCTTTTTGGAATAAGGAGGGTGCAACCTTCAGGCCAAATGGGATGACTTTCCATTGATATTGGGCTATGGGAATACAAAAAGCTATTTTATATCTATCTTTTGGATCAATACCCAATTGCCAAAAGCCAGACTTAAGGTCGAATTTGGAGAATATGCGGGCTTCAGATAGTTGGGCAAAAAGCATTTGGGTTCTTGGTAAAGGAAATTTATCATCAAGAAGAAAAAGGTTTAAGAGTTTGTAATCGATGACTAACCTCTTTTTCCCTCTAGCTTGTTCAGCCCGATTATTGACATAGAATGCTGGACATGCCCAATTTGAATTGGTTGGTTCGATGAGCCCAAGGGATAACAGCTGCTGACACTCTTGTCTTGCCAAAGCTAATTCTTCAGGATTCATTCCGGGATGAGTGGCTTTAGTGGCATTGATATCCTCGTTCCTTTTGAATGGTAGCTGAACAAAGAATTGTTCATTCTTCCAGAGAGGATAGGGATGTTGGAATTCAGCATGAGAGTAGGCGCAACATCCTTTCAGCTCTTTTGAGAAGCGACCATACTCATCAGGAGTCTCTTGTAGGGAGAATAACTTCTGGACAGTTGTATAGGCCTGAAATCTCCTTTTGTATTTTACGCCTTGTGGAAGTATTTGAAGACGTTGTGCTTTGAAAAACAGATCAAAGCCCATCAAGAGATCATGCCCATGTAGTTTGCTTCCAATTACTTTTATCCAGATGATACAATCTGGAAAAAGTTGAATTCCAATTGGATGCTTGGAAATTAATGATGTATGAAAGGTTTAACCATCAGCTGCATAGAAATATTGATGATGTATTTCCCATGCTTCTTTCGGAAGGATATCAGGATTCAACATGGTTCTTCTTGCTCCAGTATCCAACAATCACCTTGATCGACCTATCATATTTGGTTTGTAGAATTCGAACTTCAAGATGGGGAGACGGAATGCCTTCCTAGATCATCATGTTGGACTGAGATGTCATCGGTTGCAACATGAAAATTGGAACATTATCTTCGGGATCTTCGGTCTCTGATTGTTCATCTTCGGTGGCAGATTCCTGCAAAATAAATGCAGTATCTATATCTTGCTCTTCTTGTTCTGAGTAGAGGGACTCGATATCAGCATCTGTGAGATTGGCTTCATGAGATAAGAAAGCCTGTGAAGCTAATTTGGAAGCTGTGCCTGCTTTATTAGGACAATTCTTGGCAAAATGTCCTTCTTTATGGCAAAGAAAACACCTTTTAGATCTCTTCTGTCGGAAAGGCTTGCGTCGGAAGAATCTGTACTTCTTCTTGTTTACCTTCTTCCGAAATTTGCTCTTCTTCCCCTTTTTCTTTGAAGATGAACACTTGCAATCGTGCTCTTTGCATTTGATTTCCATATAGGATTTGTCGCACACGGACTTAGGAATCTTCCTTCGTTCCATCATTTCTTTGAAAAGATTTTGTTGCTCGCAAAGCTTGTCAAGTGCTGCTAGACAAATTTGATGGATTTGTCCCATACTGGTACTTGCGACGTCTTTTCTGGCGGCCTGCATCATTCGTGCCATTTCTGGTTGCAATTCTTTGGGAAGAGAAGCTAGATAGACATTCTTCAGATTTGGATCATTGAATCCATTCAGGCAGTAGAATCTTTCTGACATTCTTTTAAAATGCCAGTCTAGATCCTTTTTCGAAAGAGAGCAGCATCTCATAGAGAAGTATTCTTGAGATATTGCTTTGGTGTAAAGAGAGAGATCACCGATAAATTCACGATGAATTTCTCCTAGAGCTTCTCCTGGAGTCTGAGCACCAAGAATTTGACGCTGTCGATATTCTCCAAGGCTAAGAAACCATTCTCTCAAGGTCCCAAGGAATCTAGAGGTAAATTCCTTAAGGACTAACCTGAGATCAGCGTCATCCCTGTTGAGTTGATTGTCTATCCAAGCAGCAAAGGTGTGCATGCGATCTCTTCGTTTGAGGATTGGGATGTCATCAAAGGTGAACCATGGACCTGTTGCTGGTTTTGGAGTCCGTCCTTCATTTGGTTGGCTGATATATGGACCTTCAGTGGTCTCGGGTTCCGAATCTTCTGAGACTGGTTCGGTAAATGGCTGGTCGTATCCTGGGTCCGATCGGTCCGCCATAAGAATAACAGAAAGGTCTGTCATTCCTATATCCTCTTCATCCAAGCTATTAAGAGAATAGCTAGATGACTTTGATGACTCCGTGATATTGTTGATTTTTGATATCTCATCCACCATAAGTGCTTCTGCAGGTTGAGTGTCTCCTTCAAGCTCTTCTCCCCGTCGGGGTTCCTTCTTCTTACTTCTTTTAGGAACATCTAGAGGAATGCTTGAAACCATCCCAAAATATTTAGAATATTCTGGTGAATCTGGTGGGGAATGAATGAAGCTTGGTTGAGGGATGAAAAGAGATTTGGCTCGATTCTTGTCATCCTCGATCCTTTGCAACTCCCTTTTGAGCGCTCTTATTTCTGCTTCTTTTTGTGAGAATTCAGCTCCAAAATGACGGCTTGCAATTAGGGTCTGAATTTTTGCATCCAGTTGAGAAATCCTTTCAGAAAGCTTTTTCTCGATTTCTTGTAGTTGCATCTCGAGCGAATTCACTTTGTCGGTGGAATCTTGCACCTTTTCCAGTATTTGAGAAACCTTTGAATCAATAAGTCGAAGAGATTTGTTCTGAGCATTAGCATTACAAGTATGCCAGTTCAAAACCTCTTCTCCTTGATTTAAAGGTTTTCGTTGACCACCAGACTCCATAATTGTACTCTGAACATACGGTCTGGAAATGATAACCTTTTAACATCAGGCATGGTTTGGGCGGAAGTATGTATTCATCATCATCAAACCCAAACTCATAGTAGCCATCTTCATCATCATCGCCATCACTATCATCATCGTTGGAATCATCGTCTTGGCAGGTACATCTTGGATCGCACATGGATGGATCGCAGTCCCAAATAAAATGGCCGTCAATCCTATCCGTATAAATTTCCTTCCCATCTGCCTTAAATGAAGCAATAGGGAGAGGAAACCCATCAGATAAGGTTTGTATGACATTTTGAACGGGGAGGATTGTGAGCTGAAACATCGGATTGGATGGACCGTCTTCTTTGATTGGCGTGAAGATGGTCTTGGTCTTCCCATCCTTTGTTTTTGAGAATTTAAACTCCGTGGCTTGAATTGACTCCACCGTCTGATGGAATGACTCGTAATTGGTAATCCACTCGGTGGGAACCAATTTTTTGAGATCTTCTCTATTAATCTGTCTCGGGACTTGATTGTCGGAACTTCATTTCCGGCTTCAGCCAAGATCATCAAGGCGTCAGGAGTACCTTGATTTTTAAGATCAAGGCTATGATTCTGCAGCCTGTAGACGATTTGGTGGTGCAAGGTCGCCATAAAGCTGTTAGGAGATTGATCTGCCCCTGATATCTGGATCTGGACCTTGAAGGTGGATTCTAATGAAGCATCTCGGAGGGACAACGCAAAATTAGGGAAGAAAGTGATGACTACACTTCCCGAATTAAGAGTTGTAAGAACCGTTCCGATTACAGCATGTTCATAGTGCAGATATCGAGTATCCAATAGAGCAATTCTTGCTGTAGCAGGAAGTCCCTTCCTTCCATTATATGAAAGGACTAGACGAACAGCGCCCAGATGAAGATGAGTGTATCCATCTTTGCGCCATGCTTCAATATATTCTGGTGGGATCGCCAAAGTAACATATTGCTCTTGTGAAGTTGCTGGCAAACCGCACTGATCCATTTTAGAAGATTGAACATATTCTCGAAGGGGAGGATCTTTAGAGGAAACAAGAGATTTTATGCTTTTGGTAAGACTTCCGTATTTACGGTAGATATTGTAAGGACTAACAAGAGGAGGAATTGTTTTTTCTACGATAGCATCGCTAGGTATTGTTGTGTATTCTACAAGGTGTTCTATACTAGAGGTGAACTGTTTAGGAAGTGAGAGTGCTGAGGATTGGGTAAGTATTTGCTGAGTCAAAGACGAAGACGAATCCATTGATTGAGAATCCGCCTCCCTACTCATCACTCAAGACAACCTCACAGAATATTTACTTTCTCCCGCCGCCAAGTCGGAACACGACCTGGCTCTGATACCACGATCGGCTCGGGAGCCCTGTAATCACATACCCTCTAGGCAGAACACGATACGGATAACACCATGACTAGTTGTCTTAATCAGCCAAGAACCTCGGTATGGTTGAACGCCACAAGACTTTGCTCACTAGTCTTGATAAGTTCGGAACAAGTGAAAACTCTACAAGAGAGAAATTCAACTCACAAAGGCAAAGCCAATTTTCGTTTATAACTCAAGGTGTATATGTTATTCGATTACAAAGGATTGAGCCTATTTATAGGCTAGAAAAGGACTCTTCGTAGCCTACCAATAATGATAGTACTTATGATACTAATTAAACTCATAAATAGACTTATTTAACACTAATTAAACCACTCATTAACTACTAATGACTACTTCAAGACTTCAAAAGTCACTTATTTAACTCATAATAATGAAACTAATTAGACACTTCATTTAGCCTCTTCAATATGCACGAAAATCAACCATTTATTTTTCTTCTCGGGCCTTCGAAGTCTGATTGTTGACAAGCCCTTTTAAGACGAATTCAGCCCATTAATATTCACCATTTGGCCCGATTTATCTTGATATTGGACTTGAAATGGCATACTTTATTTAGTTCCTGAAATCTGACTTGTAGTCGTTGGATGCCCATCCGTGCTCACATCATCTCACTTTTGGCACGGGAGCAGAAAGTGACGAAAACTTCATCCCTGGTTCACAAACACAAAAGAAGCCCCACGGTGCAAGAATCGGATCAATCAGACAGGTGACAGAGCAGATATGGCCAGATCGATTTCTCGGGGGCCGGAACACCAGGTGTCATTTGCCCGATCAAAACTTATCCGATTTAGTCCACTCACACACCGATGGAAATCTTATCCGAAGCGCTATGGGGTTGTCTGATCAGAATCCCATTCTGTCTCCGTTGATTTTAGGGCAAATTCCTCGCCAATGCCATATCAGGCGGCAGAGGTGATCGAAATCTTATTTTTGGCACGGGAGCAGAAAGTGACGGAAACTTCATCCCTGGTTTACCAACACAAAAGAAGCCCCACGATGTAAGAATCGGATCAATCAGACAGGTGACAGAGCAGATATGGCCAGATCGATTTCTCGGGGGCCGGAACACCAGGTGTCATTTGCCCACTCAAAACTTATCCGATTTAGTCCACTCACACACCGATGGAAATCTTATCCAAAGGGCTATGGGGCTGTCTGATCAGAATCCCATTCCGTTTCCGTTGATTTTAGGGCAAATTCCTCGCCAATGCCATTTCAGGCGGCAGAGGTGATCGAAATCTCATGTTTGGCACGGTTGCAGAGAGTGACGGAAAATTCATCCTGGTTCACCAACACAAAAGAAGCCCCACTGTGCAAGAATCGAATCAATCAGACAGGTGACAGAGCAGATATGGCCAGATCGATTTCTCGGGGGCCGGAACACCAGGTGTCATTTGCCCCCTCAAAACCTATCCGATTTAGTCCACTCACACACAGATGGAAATCTTAACCGAAGGTTATGGGGCTATCTCGTCAGAATCTCATTCCGTCTACGTTGATTTTAGGGCAAATTCCTCGCCAATGCCATTTTAGGCGGCAGAGGTGACCGAAATCTCATTTTTTGCACGGGAGAAGAAAGTGACGGAAACTTCGTCCCTGGTTCACCAACACAAAAGAAGCCCCACGTTGAAAGAATCGGATCAATCAGACACATGACGGAGCAGATATGGCCAGATCGATTTCTCGGGGGCCGGAACACTAGGTGTCATTTGCCCGATCAAAACTTATCCGATTTAGTCCACTCACACACCGATGGAAATCTTATCCGAAGCGCTATGGGCTATCTGATCAAAATCCCATTCCGTCTCCGTTGATTTTAAGGCAAATTCCTCGCCAATGCCATATCAGGCGGCAGAGGTGATCGAAATCTCATTTTTGGCACGGGAGCAGAAAGTGACGGTAACTTCATCCCTGGTTCATCAACACAAAAGAAGCCCAACGATGTAAGAATCGGATTAATCAGACAAGTGATAGAGCAGATATGGCCAGATCGATTTCTCGGGGGCCGGAACACCATGTGTTATTTGCCCGCTCAAAACTAATCCGATTTAGTCCACTCACACACCGATGGAAATCTTATCCGAAGGGCTATGGGTGTTTCTGATTAGAGTCTCATTCCGTCTCCGTTGATTTTAGGGCAAATTCCTATCCAATGCCATTTCAGGCGGTAGAGGTGATTGAAATCTCATTTTTGGCACGGGTGCAGAAAGTGACGGAAACTTAGTCCTTGGATCACCAACACAAAAGAAGCCCCACTGTGCAAGAATCGGATCAATCAGACAGGTGACAAAACAGATATGGCCAGATCGATTTCTCGGGGGCCGGAACACCAGTTGTCATTTGCCCCCTCTAAACTTATCCGATTTAGTCCACTCACACACCGATGGAAATCTTATCCGAAGGGTATGGGGCTGTCTCATTAGAATCTCATTCCGTCTATGTTAATTTTAGGGCAAATTCCTCGCCATTGCCATTTCAGGCGGCAGAGGTGACCGAAATCTCACTTTTGGCACGGGAGAAGAAAGTGACGAAAACTTCATCCCTGGTTCACCAACACAAAAGAAGCCCCACGGTGCAAGAATCGGATCAATCAGACAGGTGACAAAGCAGATATGGCCAGATCGATTTCTCGGGGGCCGGAACACCAGGTGTCATTTGCCCGATCAAAACTTATCCGATTTAGTCCACTTACACACCGATGGAAATCTTATCCGAAGCGCTATGGGGTTGTTTGATCAGAATCCCATTCTGTCTCCGTTGATTTTAGGGCAAATTCCTCGCCAATGTCATATCAGGCGGCAGAGGTGATCGAAATCTTATTTTTTGCACGGGAGCAGAAAGTGACGGAAACTTCATCCCTGGTTTACCAACACAAAAGAAGCCCCACGATGTAAGAATCGGATCAACCAGACAGGTGACGGAGCAGATATGGCCAGATCGATTTCTCGGGGGCCGGAACACCAGGTGTCATTTGCCCGCTCAAAACTTATCCGATTTAGTCCACTCACACACCGATGGAAATCTTATCCGAAGGGCTATGGGGCTGTCTGATCAGAATTCCATTCCGTCTCCGTTGATTTTAGGGCAAATTCCTCGCCAATGCCATTTCAGGCGGCAGAGGTGATCGAAATCTCATTTTTGGCACGGTTGCAGAGAGTGACGGAAAATTCATCCTGGTTCACCAACACAAAAGAAGCCCCACTGTGCAAGAATCGGATTAATCAGACAGGTGACAGAGCAGATATGGCCAGATCGATTTCTCGGGGGCCGGAACACCAGGTGTCATTTGCCCCCTCAAAACTTATCCGATTTAGTCCACTCACACACCGATGGAAATCTTATCCGAAGGTTATGGGGCTATCTCTTCAGAATCTCATTCCGTCTACGTTGATTTTAGGGCAAATTCCTCGCCAATGCCATTTTAGGCGGCAGAGGTGACCGAAATCTCATTTTTTGCACGGGAGCAGAAAGTGACGGAAACTTCATCCCTGGTTCACCAACACAAAAGAAGCCCCACGGTGAAAGAATCAGATCAATCAGGCAGGTGACGGAGCAGATATGGCCAGATCGATTTTTCGGGGGCCGGGACACCAGGTGTCATTTGCCGACTCAAAACTTATCCAATTTACTCTACTCACACACCGATGGAAATCTTATCCGAAGGGTATGGGGCTGTCTCATCATAATCTCATTCCGTCTATGTTAATTTTAGGGCAAATTCCTCGCCATTGCCATTTCAGGCGGCAGAGGTGACCGAAATCTCACTTTTGGCACAGGAGCAGAAAGTGACGAAAACTTCATCCCTGGTTCACCAACACAAAAGAAGCCCCACGGTGCAAGAATCGGATCAATCAGACAGGTAAAAGAGCAGATATGGCCAGATCGATTTCTCGGGGGCCGGAACACCAGGTGTCATTTGCCCGCTCAAAACTTATCCGATTTAGTCAGTCCACTCACACACCGTTGGAAATCTTATCCGAAGTGCTATGGGCTATCTGATCAGAATCCCATTCCGTCTCCGTTGATTTTAAGGCAAATTCCTCGCCAATGCCATATCAGGCGGCAGAGGTGATCGAAATCTCATTTTTGGCACGGGAGCAGAAAGTGACGGAAACTTCATCCCTGGTTCACCAACACAAAAGAAGCCCCACGATGTAAGAATCGGATTAATCAGACAAGTGACAGAGCAGATATGGCCAGATCGATTTCTTGGGGGCTGGAACACCAGGTGTCATTTGCCCGCTCAAAACTTATCCGATTTAGTCCACTCACACATCGATGGAAATCTTATCCGAAGGGCTATGGTCTGTCTGATCAGAGTCCCATTCCGTCTCCGTTGATTTTAGGGCAAATTCCTATCCAATGCCATTTCTGGCGGTAGAGGTGATCGAAATCTCATTTTTGGCACGGGTGCAGAAAGTGACGGAAACTTAGTCCTTGGATCACCAACACAAAAGAAGCTTCACGGTGCAAGAATCAGATCAATCAGGCAGGTGACGAAGCAGATATGGCCAGATCGATTTCTCGGTGGCCGGGACACCAGGTGTCATTTGCCGACTCAAAACTTATCCAATTTAATCCACTCACACACCGATGGAAATCTTATCCGAAGGGTATGGGGCTGTCTCATCAGAATCTCATTCCGTCTATGTTAATTTTAGGGCAAATTCCTCGCCATTGCCATTTCAGGCGGCAGAGGTGACCGAAATCTCACTTTTGGCACGGGAGCAGAAAGTGACGAAAACTTCATTCCTGGTTCACCAACACAAAAGAAGCCCCACGTTGAAAGAATCAGATCAATCAGGCAGGTGACGGAGCAGATATGGCCAGATCGATTTTTCGGGGGCCGGGACACCAGGTGTCATTTGCCGACTCAAAACTTATCCAATTTACTCCACTTACACACCGATGGAAATCTTATCCGAAGGGTATGGGGCTGTCTCATCAGAATCTCATTCCGTCTATGTTAATTTTAGGGAAAATTCCTCGCCATTGCCATTTCAGGCGGCAGAGGTGACCGAAATCTCACTTTTGGCACGGGAGCAGAAAGTGACGAAAACTTCATCCCTGGTTCACCAACACAAAAGAAGCCCCACGGTGCAAGAATCGGATCAATCAGACAGGTAAAATAGCAGATATGGCCAGATCGATTTCTCGGGGGCGGGAACACCAGGTGTCATTTGCCCGCTCAAAACTTATCCGATTTAGTTAGTCCACTCACACACCGTTGGAAATCATATCCGAAGTGCTATGGGCTATATGATCAGAATCCCATTCCGTCTCCGTTGATTTTAAGGCAAATTCCTCGCCAATGCCATATCAGGCGGCAGAGGTGATCGAAATCTCATTTTTGGCACGGGAGCAGAAAGTGACGGAAACTTCATCCCTGGTTCACCAACACAAATGAAGCCCCACGATGTAAGAATCGGATTAATCAGACAAGTGAAAGAGCAGATATGGCCAGATCGATTTCTCGGGGGCTGGAACACCAGGTGTCATTTACCCGCTCAAAACTTATCCGATTTAGTCCACTCACACACCGATGGAAATCTTATCCGAAGGGCTATGGGTCTGTCTGATCAGATTCCCATTCCGTCTCCGTTGATTTTAGGGCAAATTCCTATCCAATGCCATTTCTGGCGGTAGAGGTGATCGAAATCTCATTTTTGGCACGGGTGCAGAAAGTGACGGAAACTTAGTCCTTGGATCACCAACACAAAAGAAGCTTCACGGTGCAAGAATCAGATCAATCAGGCAGGTGACGGAGCAGATATGGCCAGATCGATTTCTCGGGGGCCGGGACACCAGGTGTCATTTGCCGACTCAAAACTTATCCAATTTACTCCACTCACACACCGATGGAAATCTTATCCGAAGGGTATGGGGCTGTCTCATCAGAATCTCATTCCGTCTATGTTAATTTTAGGGCAAATTCCTCGCCATTGCCATTTCAGGCGGCAGAGGTGACCGAAATCTCACTTTTGGCACGGGAGCAGAAAGTGACGAAAACTTCATTCCTGGTTCACCAACACAAAAGAAGCCCCACGGTGCAAGAATCGGATCAATCAGACAGGTAAAAGAGCAGATATGGCCAGATCGATTTCTCGGGGGCCGGAACACCAGGTGTCATTTGCCCGCTCAAAACTTATCCGAATTAGTCCACTCACACACTGATGGAAATCTTATCCGAAGGGCTATGGGGCTGTCTGATCAGAATCCCATTCCATCTCCGTTGATTTTAGGGCAAATTCCTCGCCAATGCCATTTCAGGCGGCAGAGGTGATCGAAATATCAATTTTGGCACGGGAGCAGAAAGTGACGGAAACTTCATCCCTGGTTAACCAACACAAAAGAAGCCCCACGATGTAAGAATCGGATTAATCAGACAGGTGACAGAGCAGATATGGCCAGATCGATTTCTCGGGGGCCGGAACACCAGGTGTCATTTGCCCGCTCAAAACTTATCCGATATAGTCCACTCACACACCGATGGAAATCTTATCCGAAGGGCTATGGGTCTATCTGATCAGAGTCCCATTCCGTCTCCGTTGATTTTAGGGCAAATTCCTATCCAATGCCATTTCAGGCGGTAGAGGTGATCGAAATCTCATTTTTGGCACTGGTGCAGAAAGTGACGGAAACTTAGTCCTTGGATCACCAACACAAAAGAAGCTTCACGGTGCAAGAATCGGATCAATCAGGCAGGTGATGGAGCAGATATGGCCAGATCGATTTCTCGGGGGCCGGGACACCAGGTGTCATTTGCCGACTCAAAACTTATCCAATTTACTCCACTCACACACCGATGGAAATCTTATCCGAAGGGTATGGGGCTGTCTCATCAGAATCTCATTCCGTCTATGTTAATTTTAGGGCAAATTCCTCGCCATTGCCATTTCAGGCGGCAGAGGTGACCGAAATCTCACTTTTGGCACGGGTGCAGAAAGTGACGAAAACTTCATCCCTGGTTCACCAACACAAAAGAAGCCCCACGGTGCAAGAATCGGATCAATCAGACAGGTAAAAGAGAAGATATGGCCAGATCGATTTCTCGGGGGCCGGAACACCAGGTGTCATTTGCCCGCTCAAAACTTATCCGATTTAGTCCTCTCACACACCGATGGAAATCTTATCCGAAGGGCTATGGGGCTGTCTGATCAGAATCCCATTCCATCTCCGTTGATTTTAGGGCAAATTCCTCGCCAATGCCATTTCAGGCGGCAGAGGTGATCGAAATATCATTTTTGGCACGGGAGCAGAAAGTGACGGAAACTTCATCCCTGGTTCATCAACACAAAAGAAGCCCCACGATGTAAGAATCGGATCAATCAGACAGGTGACAGAGCAGATATGGCCAGATCGATTTCTCGGGGGCCGGAACACCAGGTGTCAGTTGCCCGCTCAAAACTTATCCGATTTAGTCCACTCACACACCGATGGAAATCTTATCCGAAGGGCTATGGGTTTGTCTGATCAGATTCTCATTCCGTCTCCGTTGATTTTAGGGCAAATTCCTATTCTCAATGCCATTTCTGGCGGTAGAGGTGATCGAAATCTCATTTTTGGCACGGGTGCAGAAAGTGACGGAAACTTAGTCCTTGGATCACCAACACAAAAGAAGCTTCACGGTGCAAGAATCAGATCAATCAGGCAGGTGACGGAGCAGATATGGCCAGATCGATTTCTCGGGGGCCGGGACACCAGGTGTCATTTGCCGACTCAAAACTTATCCAATTTACTCCACTCACACACCGATGGAAATCTTATCCGAAGGGTATGGGGCTGTCTCATCAGAATCTCATTCCGTCTATGTTAATTTTAGGGCAAATTCCTCGCCATTGCCATTTCAGGCGGCAGAGGTGACCGAAATTTCACTTTTGGCACGGGAGCAGAAAGTGACGAAAACTTCATTCCTGGTTCACCAACACAAAAGAAGCCCCACGGTGCAAGAATCGGATCAATCAGACAGGTAAAAGAGCAGATATGGCCAGATCGATTTCTCGGGGGCCGGAAAACCAAGTGTCATTTGCCCGCTCAAAACTTATCCGATTTAGTCCACTCACACACCGATGGAAATCTTATCCGAAGGGCTATGGGGCTGTCTGATCAGAATCCCATTCCATCTCCGTTGATTTTAGGGCAAATTCCTCGCCAATGCCATTTCAGGCGGCAGAGGTGATCGAAATCTCATTTTTCGCACGGGAGCAGAAAGTGACGGAAACTTCATCCCTGGTTAACCAACACAAAAGAAGCCCCACGATGTAAGAATCGGATTAATCAGACAGGTGACAGAGCAGATATGGCCAGATCGATTTCTCGGGGGCCGGAACACCAGGTGTCATTTGCCCGCTCAAAACTTATCCGATATAGTCCACTCACACACCGATGGAAATCTTATCCGAAGGGCTATGGGTCTATCTGATCAGAGTCCCATTCCGTCTCCGTTGATTTTAGGGCAATTCCTATCCAATGCCATTTCAGGCGAGAGAGGTGATCGAAATCTCATTTTTGGCACGGGTGCAGAAAGTGACGGAAACTTAGTCCTTGGATCACCAACACAAAAGAAGTTTCACGGTGCAAGAATCGGATCAATCAGGCAGGTGATGGAGCAGATATGGCCAGATCGATTTCTCGGGGGCCGGGACACCAGATGTCATTTGCCGACTCAAAACTTATCCAATTTACTCCACTCACACACCGATGGAAATCTTATCCGAAGGGTATGGGGCTGTCTCATCAGAATCTCATTCCGTCTATGTTAATTTTAGGGCAAATTCCTCGCCATTGCCATTTCAGGCGGCAGAGGTGACCGAAATCTCACTTTTGGCACGGGAGCAGAAAGTGACGAAAACTTCATCCCTGGTTCACCAACACAAAAGAAGCCCCACGGTGCAAGAATCGGATCAATCAGACAGGTAAAAGAGAAGATATGGCCAGATCGATTTCTCGGGGGCCGGAACACCAGGTGTCATTTGCCCGCTCAAAACTTATCCGATTTAGTCCTCTCACACACCGATGGAAATCTTATCCGAAGGGCTATGGGGCTGTCTGATCAGAGTCCCATTCCATCTCCGTTGATTTTAGGGCAAATTCCTCGCCAATGCCATTTCAGGCGGCAGAGGTGATCGAAATATCATTTTTGGCACGGGAGCAGAAAGTGACGGAAACTTCATCCCTGGTTCATCAACACAAAAGAAGCCCCACGATGTAAGAATCGGATCAATCAGACAGGTGACAGAGCAGATATGGCCAGATCGATTTCTCGGGGGCCGGAACACCAGGTGTCAGTTGCCCGCTCAAAACTTATCCGATTTAGTCCACTCACACACCGATGGAAATCTTATCCGAAGGGCTATGGGTCTGTCTGATCAGATTCTCATTCCGTCTCCGTTGATTTTAGGGCAATTCCTATCCAATGCCATTTCTGGCGGTAGAGGTGATCGAAATCTCATTTTTGGCACGGGTGCAGAAAGTGACGGAAACTTAGTCCTTGGATCACCAACATAAAAGAAGCTTCACGGTGCAAGAATCGGATCAATCAGGCAGGTGATGGAGCAGATATGGCCAGATCGATTTCTCGGGGGCCGGAACACCAGGTGTCATTTGCCCGCTCAAAACTTATCCGATTTAGTACACTCACACACCGATGGAAATCTTATCCGAAGGGCTATGGGGCTGTCTGATCAGAATCCCATTCCATCTCCGTTGATTTTAGGGCAAATTCCTCGCCAATGCCATTTCAGGCGGCAGAGGTGATCGAAATATCAATTTTGGCACGGGAGCAGAAAGTGACGAAAACTTC
Organism: Schizonepeta tenuifolia; assembly: GCA_029490685.1. Classification (NCBI taxonomy): domain Eukaryota; kingdom Viridiplantae; phylum Streptophyta; class Magnoliopsida; order Lamiales; family Lamiaceae; genus Schizonepeta; species Schizonepeta tenuifolia. The sequence goes on along the minus strand of JANLIY010000028.1, from coordinate 327,927 downwards.
ATCCCTGGTTCACCAACACAAAAGAAGCCCCACGATGTAAGAATCGGATCAATCAGACAGGTGACAGAGCAGATATGGCCAGATCGATTTCTCGGGGGCCGGAACACCAGGTGTCAGTTGCCCGCTCAAAACTTATCCGATTTAGTCCACTCACACACCGATGGAAATCTTATCCGAAGGGCTATGGGTCTGTCTGATCAGATTCTCATTCCGTCTCCGTTGATTTTATGGCAAATTCCTATCCAATGCCATTTCTGGCGGTAGAGGTGATCGAAATCTCATTTTTGGCACGGGTGCAGAAAGTGACGGAAACTTAGTCCTTGGATCACCAACACAAAAGAAGCTTCACGGTGCAAGAATCAGATCAATCAGGCAGGTGACGGAGCAGATATGGCCAGATCGATTTCTCGGGGGCCGGGACACCAGGTGTCATTTGCCGACTCAAAACTTATCCAATTTACTCCACTCACACACCGATGGAAATCTTATCCGAAGGGTATGGGGCTGTCTCATCAGAATCTCATTCCGTCTATGTTAATTTTAGGGCAAATTCCTCGCCATTGCCATTTCAGGCGGCAGAGGTGACCGAAATTTCACTTTTGGCACGGGAGCAGAAAGTGACGAAAACTTCATTCCTGGTTCACCAACACAAAAGAAGCCCCACGGTGCAAGAATCGGATCAATCAGACAGGTAAAAGAGCAGATATGGCCAGATCGATTTCTCGGGGGCCGGAACACCAGGTGTCATTTGCCCGCTCAAAACTTATCCGATTTAGTCCACTCACACACCGATGGAAATCTTATCCGAAGGGCTATGGGGCTGTCTGATCAGAATCCCATTCCATCTCCGTTGATTTTAGGGCAAATTCCTCGCCAATGCCATTTCAGGCGGCAGAGGTGATCGAAATATCAATTTTGGCACGGGAGCAGAAAGTGACGGAAACTTCATCCCTGGTTAACCAACACAAAAGAAGCCCCACGATGTAAGAATCGGATTAATCAGACAGGTGACAGAGCAGATATGGCCAGATCGATTTCTCGGGGGCCGGAACACCAGGTGTCATTTGCCCGCTCAAAACTTATCCGATATAGTCCACTCACACACCGATGGAAATCTTATCCGAAGGGCTATGGGTCTATCTGATCAGAGTCCCATTCCGTCTCCGTTGATTTTAGGGCAAATTCCTATCCAATGCCATTTCAGGCGGTAGAGGTGATCGAAATCTCATTTTTGGCACGGGTGCAGAAAGTGACGGAAACTTAGTCCTTGGATCACCAACACAAAAGAAGCTTCACGGTGCAAGAATCGGATCAATCAGGCAGGTGATGGAGCAGATATGGCCAGATCGATTTCTCGGGGGCCGGGACACCAGGTGTCATTTGCCGACTCAAAACTTATCCAATTTACTCCACTCACACACCGATGGAAATCTTATCCGAAGGGTATGGGGCTGTCTCATCAGAATCTCATTCCGTCTATGTTAATTTTAGGGCAAATTCCTCGCCATTGCCATTTCAGGCGGCAGAGGTGACCGAAATCTCACTTTTGGCACGGGAGCAGAAAGTGACGAAAACTTCATCCCTGGTTCACCAACACAAAAGAAGCCCCACGGTGCAAGAATCGGATCAATCAGACAGGTAAAAGAGAAGATATGGCCAGATCGATTTCTCGGGGGCCGGAACACCAGGTGTCATTTGCCCGCTCAAAACTTATCCGATTTAGTCCACTCACACACCGATGGAAATCTTATCCGAAGGGCTATGGGGCTGTCTGATCAGAATCCCATTCCATCTCCGTTGATTTTAAGGCAAATTCCTCGCCAATGCCATTTCAGGCGGCAGAGGTGATCGAAATATCAATTTTGGCACGGGAGCAGAAAGTGACGGAAACTTCATCCCTGGTTAACCAACACAAAAGAAGCCCCACGATGTAAGAATCGGATTAATCAGACAGGTGACAGAGCAGATATGGCCAGATCGATTTCTCGGGGGCCGGAACACCAGGTGTCATTTGCCCGCTCAAAACTTATCCGATATAGTCCACTCACACACCGATGGAAATCTTATCCGAAGGGCTATGGATCTATCTGATCAGAGTCCCATTCCGTCTCCGTTGATTTTAGGGCAAATTCCTATCCAATGCCATTTCAGGCGGTAGAGGTGATCGAAATCTCATTTTTGGCACGGGTGCAGAAAGTGACGGAAACTTAGTCCTTGGATCACCAACACAAAATGATGTGAGCACGGGTGGGCAGCCAACGACTACAAGTCAGATTTCAAGAACTAAATAAAGTATGCCGATTTCAAGTCTAATATCAAGATAAATCGGGCCAAATGGTGAATATTGATGGGCTGAATCCGTCTTAAAAGGGCTCGTCAACAATCAGACTTCAAAGGCACAAGAAGAAGAATAAATGGTTGATATTCGTGCATATTGAAGAGGCTAAATTAAGTGTCTAATTAGTTTCATTATTATGAGTTAAATAAGTGACTTTTGAAGTCTTGAGTCATAAGTAGTCATTAGTAGTTAATAAGTGATTTAATTAGTGTTAAATAAGTCTATTTATGAGTTTAATTAGTATCATAAGTACTATCATTATTGGTAGGCTACGAAGAGTCCTTTTAAGACGGATTCAGCCCATCAATATTCACCATTTGGCCCGATTTATCTTGATATTAGACTTGAAATCGGCATACTTTATTTAGTTCTTGAAATCTGACTTGTAGTCGTTGGCTGCCCACCCGTGCTCACGTCACAAAAGAAGCTTCACGGTGCAAGAATCGGATCAATCAGGCAGGTGATGGAGCAGATATGGCCAGATCGATTTCTCGGGGGCCGGGACACCAGGTGTCATTTGCCGACTCAAAACTTATCCAATTTACTCCACTCACACACCGATGGAAATCTTATCCGAAGGGTATGGGGCTGTCTCATCAGAATCTCATTCCGTCTATGTTAATTTTAGGGCAAATTCCTCGCCATTGCCATTTCAGGCGGCAGAGGTGACCGAAATTTCACTTTTGGCACGGGAGCAGAAAGTGACGAAAACTTCATTCCTGGTTCACCAACACAAAAGAAGCCCCACGGTGCAAGAATCGGATCAATCAGACAGGTAAAAGAGCAGATATGGCCAGATCGATTTCTCGGGGGCCGGAACACCAGGTGTCATTTGCCCGCTCAAAACTTATCCGATTTAGTCCACTCACACACCGATGGAAATCTTATCCGAAGGGCTATGGGGCTGTCTGATCAGAATCCCATTCCATCTCCGTTGATTTTAGGGCAAATTCCTCGCCAATGCCATTTCAGGCGGCAGAGGTGATCGAAATATCAATTTTGGCACGGGAGCAGAAAGTGACGGAAACTTCATCCCTGGTTAACCAACACAAAAGAAGCCCCACGATGTAAGAATAGGATTAATCAGACAGGTGACAGAGCAGATATGGCCAGATCGATTTCTCGGGGGCCGGAACACCAGGTGTCATTTGCCCGCTCAAAACTTATCCGATATAGTCCACTCACACACCGATGGAAATCTTATCCGAAGGGCTATGGGTCTATCTGATCAGAGTCCCATTCCGTCTCCGTTGATTTTAGGGCAAATTCCTATCCAATGCCATTTCAGGCGGTAGAGGTGATCGAAATCTCATTTTTGGCACGGGTGCAGAAAGTGACGGAAACTTAGTCCTTGGATCACCAACACAAAAGAAGCTTCACGGTGCAAGAATCGGATCAATCAGGCAGGTGATGGAGCAAATATGGCCAGATCGATTTCTCGGGGGCCGGGACACCAGGTGTCATTTGCCGACTCAAAACTTATCCAATTTACTCCACTCACACACCGATGGAAATCTTATCCGAAGGGTATGGGGCTGTCTCATCAGAATCTCATTCCGTCTATGTTAATTTTAGGGCAAATTCCTCGCCATTGCCATTTCAGGCGGCAGAGGTGACCGAAATCTCACTTTTGGCACGGGAGCAGAAAGTGACGAAAACTTCATCCCTGGTTCACCAACACAAAATAAGACCCACGGTGCAAGAATCGGATCAATCAGACAGGTAAAAGAGAAGATATGGCCAAATCGATTTCTCGGGGGCCGGAACACCAGGTGTCATTTGCCCGCTCAAAACTTATCCGATTTAGTCCACTCACACACCGATGGAAATCTTCTCCGAAGGGCTACGGGGCTGTCTGATCAGAATCCCATTCCATCTCCGTTGATTTTAGGGCAAATTCCTCGCCAATGCCATTTCAGGCGGCAGAGGTGATCGAAATATCAATTTTGGCACGGGAGCAGCAAGTGACGGAAACTTCATCCCTGGTTAACCAACACAAAAGAAGCCCCACGATGTAAGAATCGGATTAATCAGACAGGTGACAGAGCAGATATGGCCAGATCGATTTCTCGGGGGCCGGAACACCAGGTGTCATTTGCCCGCTCAAAACTTATCCGATATAGTCCACTCACACACCGATGGAAATCTTATCCGAAGGGCTATGGATCTATCTGATCAGAGTCCCATTCCATCTCCGTTGATTTTAGGGCAAATTCCTATCCAATGCCATTTCAGGCGGTAGAGGTGATCGAAATCTCATTTTTGGCACGGGTGCAGAAAGTGACCGAAACTTAGTCCTTGGATCACCAACACAAAAGAAGCTTCACGGTGCAAGAATCGGATCAATCAGGCAGGTGATGGAGCAGATATGGCCAGATCGATTTCTCGGGGGCCGGGACACCAGGTGTCATTTGCCGACTCAAAACTTATCCAATTTACTCCACTCACACACCGATGGAAATCTTATCCGAAGGGTATGGGGCTGTCTCATCAGAATCTCATTCCGTCTATGTTAATTTTAGGGCAAATTCCTCGCCATTGCCATTTCAGGCGGCAGAGGTGACCGAAATCTCACTTTTGGCACGGGAGCAGAAAGTGACGAAAACTTCATCCCTGGTTCACCAACACAAAAGAAGCCCCACGGTGCAAGAATCGGATCAATCAGACAGGTAAAAGAGAAGATATGGCCAGATCGATTTCTCGGGGGCCGGAACACCAGGTGTCATTTGCCCGCTCAAAACTTATCCGATTTAGTCCTCTCACACACCGATGGAAATCTTATCCGAAGGGCTATGGGGCTGTCTGATCAGAATCCCATTCCATCTCCGTTGATTTTAGGGCAAATTCCTCGCCAATGCCATTTCAGGCGGCAGAGGTGATCGAAATATCATTTTTAGCACGGGAGCAGAAAGTGACGGAAACTTCATCCCTGGTTCACCAACACAAAAGAAGCCCCACGATGTAAGAATCGGATCAATCAGACAGGTGATAGAGCAGATATGGCCAGATCGATTTCTCGGGGGCCGGAACACCAGGTGTCAGTTGCCCGCTCAAAACTTATCCGATTTAGTCCACTCACACACCGATGGAAATCTTATCCGAAGGGCTATGGGTCTGTCTAATCAGAGTCCCATTCCGTCTCCGTTGATTTTAGGGCAAATTCCTATCCAATGCCATTTCATGCGGTAGAGGTGATCGAAATCTCATTTTGTCAACGGGTGCAGAAAGTTACGGAAACTTAGTCCTTGGATCACCAACACAAAAGAAGCTTCACGGTGCAAGAATCGGATCAATCAGGCAAGTGACGGAGCAGATATGGCCAGATCGATTTCTAGGGGGCCGGGACACCAGGTTTCATTTGCCGACTCAAAACTTATCCAATTTACTCCACTCACACACCGATGGAAATCTTATCCGAAGGGTATGGGGCTGTCTCATCAGAATCTCATTCCGTCTATGTTAATTTTAGGGCAAATTCCTCGCCATTGCCATTTCAGGCGGCAGAGGTGACCGAAATCTCACTTTTGGCACGGGTGCAGAAAGTGACGAAAACTTCATCTCTGGTTCACCAACACAAAAGAAGCCCCACGGTGCAAGAATCGGATCAATCAGACAGGTAAAAGAGCAGATATGGCCAGATCGATTTCTCGTGGGCCGGAACACCAGGTGTCATTTGCCCGCTCAAAACTTATCCGATTTAGTTGATACGGACGGAGGACCCGTTGGATAAAAGATCCAAGAACCCGACGTATAAGAAATAGACAGCGGTCTCCCTAGATCGAGAATCCAGTTTGATCACCTCCTAGAGCGAAGAAAACCTCGACCCGTTGGCTATATAATCAGCCAAGAACCTCGGTATGGTTGAACGCCACAAGACTTTGCTCATCAGTCTTGATAAGTTCGGAACAAGTGAAAACTCTACAAGAGAGAAATTCAACTCACAAAGGCAAAGCCAATTTTCGTTTATAACTCAAGGTGTATATGTTATTCGATTACAAATGATATCACACCTATTTATATGTTGGAAAATGACTCTTCATAGCCTACCAATAATGACAGTACTAATGACACTGATTAAACTCATGAATAGACTTATTTAACACTAATTAATCCACTTATTAACTACTAATGACTACTTATGACTCTAGACTTCAAAAGTCACTTATTTAACACATAATAAATAAAATAAATAGACTCTTTATGAAGCCTCTTTATTATGCACGAAAATTGCATCTTCATTCTTGTTCTCGAGCCTCCAGAATCTGATAGCTAACGAGTCCACACTTCATGTTGAGTTCAGCCCACCAACTTGATTAAAATTCACCATTTGGTGCAATATTGATTAGTCTTGGACTTGTAATTAGCCCCCTTTTCATTTATTCTTGAAGTCGGATTTATTGTCCATAGGTTGTTCATCGTGCTCACATCACAAAAGAAGCCCCCCGGTGTAAGAATCGGATCAAACAGACAAGTGACAGAGTAGATATGGCAAGATCGATTTCTCGGGGGCCGGAACACCTAGTGTCATTTGCCCGCTCAAAACTTATCCGATTTAGTCGACTCACACACAGATGGAAATCTCATCTGAAGGGCTATGGGGCTGTCTTATCAGAATCTCATTCCGACTCCGTTGATTTTAGGGCAAATTTCTCGCCAATGCCATTTCAGGCGGCAGAGGTGATCGAAATCTCATTTTTGGCACGAGAGCTGAAAGTGACGGAAACTTCGTCTCTGGTTTACCAACACAAAAGAAGCCCCACGGTGAAAGTGACGGAAACTCCATCCTGCAACAAAACAGCTCCTACACCCACTCCGGATGCATCACATTCAAGCTCAAAAGTTTTATCGAAGTTAGGCAATGCAAGAATAGGAGCACTAGTTAGTTTCTCTTTAAGAAGATTAAAAGCATGTTCTTGTTTCTCTCCCCAATGAAAACCAACATCTTTTTTCACAATCTCATTCAAAGGTGCAGCAATTGTGCTAAAATCTTTAACAAACCTCCTATAAAAACTTGCAAGACCATGAAAACTTCTTACTTGAGCAATGTTTTGAGGAGTTGGCCACTGTAAGATAGCTTGCACTTTTTCCCTCTCCATTTCAATCCCATTAGCACTTACAACAAAACCAAGAAAAACAGCTTTATCCATGCAAAAAGAACACTTCTTAAGATTAGCATACAATGATTCCTTTCTTAAGGTGTCTAAAACAGCACGCACATGGTCAAGATGTTCATCCACATTTTTGCTATAGATCAAAATATCATCAAAGTAAACAACCACAAATTTCCCAATGAAACTTCGCAAAACATGATGCATCAATCTCATGAAAGTACTAGGTGCATTAGTTAAACCAAAAGGCATTACTAACCACTCATAAAGACCATACTTTGTTTTAAAAGCAGTTTTCCACTCATCTCCTTCTCGAATTCGAATTTGATGATAACCACTTTTCAAATCAATCTTAGTAAACACAACAGCCCCATGCAACTCATCAAGCATATCGTCTAACCTAGGAATAGGATAGCGATACTTTACCGTGATCTTATTGATTGCTCGACAATCGGTGCCCATCCTCCATGATCCATCTTTCTTGGATACAACGATCACCGGTACGGCACATGGACTCATGCTCTCACGAACTCTTCCCTTCTCCATCAAGTCTTCCACTTGCCTTTGGATCTCCCTGGTCTCTTCCGGATTGGCTCTATAGGCTGATCGGTTTGGAAGCACAGCTCCGGGCACAAAATCAATTTGATGTTCAATACCTCTTAACGGAGGTAAACCACTTGGCTCCTCTTCCGGGAAAACGTCTTCAAATTCCTTCAAAAGAGACACAAAGGTACTAGGCAAAGATGGGGTTAATTCGTTAGTGCTAAAAAAAGACTCTTTGTACACCAAGATCAACACACTCTCTTCTTCAACTATTGCTCTCTTCATCTCTTTTGCTCTCACAAAGAAGTTTTGTTTTTCCTTTCCCTCTCGTGTATTCTCTCCACTCTTTTTTTCTCTCATATGTGTATCAACTCCCTCACTTTTCTTTCCCTCATTCTCTCTAGCTCTCCTCGTTTGAGACATCTTTATTTGGTCCTCATGAACTTGTTGTGGAGTCAATGGCACAAGCATGACAGATTTGTTATTGTGCTTGAAGGTATAACGATTTTGAAAACCGTCATGAATCACCCTCCGATCGAATTGCCAAGGCCTGCCCAAGAGAATGTGACTAGCATGCATTGGTACCACATCACAAAGAACATCATCCTTATAATTGCCAATGGAAAACGAAATTAGAACTTGTTTAGTCACACGAATTTCACCACATTCATTCAACCATTGAAGCTTGTATGGTTGAGGATGCTTTTGGGTTGCTAACTTCATCTTGTCCACCATATCTGAACTTGCAACGTTAGTACAACTCCCACCATCAATAATCATCATGCAAACTTTACCTTGGACCAAACACCTTGTGTGAAAGATGTTCTCCCTTTGTTGATCATCACCTTTGACTTGCACATTAAGAGCTCTTCGAACCACAAATAGCTCTCCGTGTTCTGGTGTGATCTCTTCAGGCTGTTCATCTCCACCATCATCTTCATGTTCACTTTCCGATTCTAGCTCCCCATTAGATTTTACAACCATCACCCTTTTGTTTGGACATTCAGATGCAATGTGTCCAATTCCATGACAGCGAAAACATTTGACATCTCTAGTTCTAGTAGTATTGGGAGTAGAAGTAGAGGTACCTTTGCCTTTATCAACTTCATTGAAAGGTTTTGACATCTGATTTTGAGGTTTTGAAGCAGCCCCAAATGTCGGTTTCGAAGATGTCCACTCCTTCGGCTTTGAAGATTGAGAACTCGTTGGGAAATTCTTTTGGAAGGTTCCCTTCTTCTTAAATTGCCGCTCCACCTTCATGGCCATATGAACCATATCTTCAAGCTCCACATAGTGTTGAAGATCAACGACGTTCGCAATCTCCCTATTCAGCCCGCATAGAAATCGAGCCATTGTTGCTTCTCTATCTTCTTCAACATTTGCCCTTATCATGGCAATCTCCATCTCTTTGTAGAACTCATCAACAGATTTAGTACCTTGACTCAAACTTTGTAATTTTTGATATAATTCACGAAAGTAATGAGAAGGAACAAATCTCTTACGCATTATGGACTTCATTTCATCCCAAGTGGAAATTGGTCTCTCTCCATAGCGTCTTCTATTTGTTGTCAATTGATCCCACCAAACTAGAGCATAGTCGGTGAATTCAATTACAGCAAGTTTGACCTTCTTCTCCTCGGAGTAGTTGTGACACTCAAAGATGAGTTCCACCTTTCGCTCCCACTCCAAATAGGCCTCGGGATCACTCCTTCCTTGGAAAGCAGGAATTTTCAACTTGATGCTTCCCAAGTCACGATCAACTTCATTTTGATGCCTCCTTCTACCATTATGCCTTGGAGCTCGATGCATGGATTCTGCTTCCTCTTCTTCTTCACTCTCCCTTTCATCATGATTCATTTGTTGTCCTTGTAGCTCCAAATTCTCCAAGCGATCTGATACGCTCTCCAAAATAGTGTTAAATCTAGCAAATTGTTGTTGCATAGCTTGCAGTGTAAATTCATTTGGATTTTGATTGATATTGATGTGAGCACGATGAGCAACCTATGGACAATAAATCCGACTTCAAGAATAAATGAAAAGGGGGCTAATTACAAGTCCAAGACTAATCAATATTGGACCAAATGGTGAATTTTAATCAAGTTGGTGGGCTGAACTCAACATGAAGTGTGGACTCATTAGCTATCAGATTCTGGAGGCTCGAGAACAAGAATGAAGATGCAATTTTCGTGCATAATAAAGAGGCTTCATAAAGAGTCTATTTATTTTATTTATTATGTGTTAAATAAGTGACTTTTGAAGTCTAGAGTCATAAGTAGTCATTAGTAGTTAATAAGTGGTTTAATTAGTGTTAAATAAGTCTATTCATGAGTTTAATCAGTGTCATTAGTACTGTCATTATTGGTAGGCTATGAAGAGTCATTTTCCAACATATAAATAGGTGTGATATCATTTGTAATCGAATAACATATACACCTTGAGTTATAAACGAAAATTGGCTTTGCCTTTGTGAGTTGAATTTCTCTCTTGTAGAGTTTTCACTTGTTCCGAACTTATCAAGACTAGTGAGCAAAGTCTTGTGGCGTTCAACCATACCGAGGTTCTTGGCTGATTATATAGCCAACGGGTCGAGGTTTTCTTCGCTCTAGGAGGTGATCAAACTGGATTCTCGATCTAGGGAGACCGCTGCCTACCTCTTATACGAAGGGTTCTTGGATCTTTTATCCAACGGGTCCTCCGTCCGTATCAGATATTATCGCCCATGTCCTCACAATTCACTCGTGTATCACACAAAAAGTAAAAAAAAAAAGTAAAATAAAAAAGAAACCTCCCCAAACACTCGTGTATCACTCGTAGGCTTTTACCTCCCCTCAAATAAACTCACCACTCAATGCCTTTTACCACTCAATTCTCACTTGTAGGAATTCAAATGAACTAGAACAAATCAAGATTAGAACAAGAGATGTAGCAATCACCACACTTCAGCCCTTATGGAACAATTCAAATGATTTTCGTTTTTTTTTTTTTTGTATTTTCTTAAACTGATTTTTTTTCCCTTTTTCTTTTTCTTTCTTTTTCCTTTCTTTTTTTTTTTTTTTTTTTTGCAGCAACAAAGACACAAGGATGGATAGAATATAGAGAAGATGTAGAATTGAAGAGCAAAGGTTGAGATCAATACCAGATTGCTCTGATACCAAATGATACGGACGGAAGACCCGTTGGATAAAAGATCCAAGAACCCTTCGTATAAGAGGTAGGCAGCGGTCTCCCTAGATCGAGAATCCAGTTTGATCACCTCCTAGAGCGAAGAAAACCTCGACCCGTTGGCTATATAATCAGCCAAGAACCTCGGTATGGTTGAACGCCACAAGACTTTGCTCAATGGTCTTGATAAGTTCAAATAAGTGAAATACTCTACAAAAGAGAAATTCAACTCACAAAGGCAAAGCCAATTTGTTTATAACTCAAGGTGTATGTGTTATTCGATTACAAAGGATATCAAGCCTATTTATAGGTTAGAAAAGGACTCTTCGTAGCCTACCAATAATGATAGTACTTATGATACTAATTAAACTCATAAATAGACTTATTTAACACTAATTAAATCACTTATTAACTACTAATGACTACTTATGACTCAAGACTTCAAAAGTCACTTATTTAACTCATAATAATGAAACTAATTAGACACTTAATTTAGCCTCTTCAATATGCACGAAAATCAACCATTTATTTTTCTTCTCGGGCCTTCGAAGTCTGATTGTTGACAAGCCCTTTTAAGACGAATTCAGCATATTAATATTCACCATTTGGCCCGATTTTTCTTGATATTGGACTTGAAATCGGCATACTTTATTTAGTTCCTGAAATCTGACTTCTAGTCGTTGGTTGCCCACCCGTGCTCACATCACCAGGTGTCATTTGCCCGCTCAAAACTTATCCGATTTAGTCCATTCACACACCGATGGAAATCTTATCCGAAGGGCTATGGGGCTGTCTGATCAGAATCCCATTCCGTATCCGTTGATTTTAGGGCAAATTCCTCGCCAATGCCATTTTCAGGCGGCAGAGGTGATCGAAATCTCATTTTTGGCACGGGAGCAGAAAGTGACGGAAATTTCATCCCTGGTTCACCAACACAAAAGAAGCCCCACGGTGCAAGAATCGGATCAATCAAACAAGTGACAGAGCAGATATGGCAAGATCGATTTCTCGGGGGCCGGAACACCAGATGTCATTTGCCCGCTCAAAACTTATCCGATTTAGTCCACTCACACACAGATGGAAATCTCATCTGAAGGGCTATGGGGTTGTCTTATAAGAATCTCATTCCGTCTCCGTTGATTTTAGGGCAAATTTCTCGCCAATGCCATTTCAGGCGGCAGAGGTGATCGAAATCTCATTTTTGGCACGAGAGCTGAAAGTGACGGAAACTTCGTGATACGGAAGGAGGACCCATTGGATAGTAGATCCAAGAACCCTTCGTATAAGAGGTAGGCAGCGGTCTCCCTAGATCGAGAATCCAGTTTGATCACCTTCTAGAGCGAAGAAAACCTCGACCCGTTGGCTATATAATCAGCCAAGAACCTCGGTATGGTTGAACGCCACAAGACTTTGCTCACTAGTCTTGATAAGTTCGGAACAAGTGAAAACTCTACAAGAGAGAAATTCAACTCACAAAAGGCAAAGCCAATTTTCGTTTATAACTCAAGGTATATGTTATTCGATTACAAAGGATATCAAGCCTATTTATAGGCTAGAAAAGGACTCTTCTTAGCCTACCAATAATGATAGTACTTATGATACTAATTAAACTCATAAATAGACTTATTTAACACTAATTAAACCACTTATTAACTACTTATGACTCAAGACTTCAAAAGTCACTTATTTAACTCATAATAATGAAACTAATTAGACACTTAATTTAGCCTCTTCAATATGCACGAAAATCAACCATTTATTTTTCTTCTCGGGCCTTCGAAGTCTGATTGTTGACGAACCCTTTTAAGGCGGATTCAGCCCATCAATATTCACCATTTGGCCCGATTTATCTTGATATTGGACTTGAAATCGGCATACTTTATTTAGTTCTTGAAATCTGAGTTGTGCCTGTTGGCTGCCCACCCGTGCTCACATCACTTCGTCTCTGGTTTACCAACACAAAAGAAGCCACACGGTGGAAGAATCGGATCAATCAGACAGGTGACGGAGCAAATATAGCCAGATCTATTTCTCGAGGGCGGAAAACACCAAGTGTCATTTGCCCGCTCAAAACTTATCCGATTTAGCCTACTCACACACCGATGGAAATCATATCTGAAGGGGTATGGGGCTGTCTGATCAGAATCTCATTCCATCTCCGTTGATTTTAGGGCAAATTCCTCGCCAATGCCATTTCAGGCGGCAGAGGTGATCGAAATCTCATTTTTGGCACAGGAGCAGAAATTGACGGAAACTTCGTCCGTGGATCACCAACACAAAAGAAGCTTCACGGTGCAAGAATCGTATCAATCAGGCAGGTGACGGAGTAGATATGGCCAAATCGATTTCTCGGGGGCCGGGACACCCGGTGTCATTTGCCCACTCAAAACTTATCCAATTTAGTCCACTCACACACCGATGGAAATCTTATCCGATGGGTATGGGGCTGTCTCCTCAGAATCTCATTCCGTCTACGTTGATTTTAGAGCAAATTCCTCGCCAATGCCATTTAAGACGGAAGAGCTGACCGAAATCTCATTTTTGGCACGGGAGCAGAAAGTGACGGAAACTTTATCCCTGGTTCACCAACACAATAGAAGCCCCACGGTGCAAGAATCAGATCAATCAGACAGGTGACAGAGCAGATATGGCTAGATCGATTTCTCGGGGGCCGGAACACCAAGTGTCATTTGCCCCCTCAAAACTTATCCGATTTAGTCCACTCACACACCGATGGAAATCATATCCGAAGGGCTATGGGGCTGTCTGATTAGAATCCCATTCCGTCTCTGTTTATTTTAGGTCAAATTCCTCGCAAATGCCATTTCAGGCGGCAGAGTTGACCAAAATCTCATTTTTGGCACGGGAGGAGAAAGTGACGGAAACTTCATCCCAGGTTCACTAACACAAAAGAAGCCCCACGGTGCGAGAATCGGATCAATCAGACAAGTGACGGAGCAAATATGGCCAGATCGATTTCTCAAGGGCCGGAACACCAGGTGTCATTTGCCCGCGCAAAACTTATCCGATTTAGTCCACTCACACACCGATGGAAATCTTATCTGAATGGCTATGGGGCTGTCTCATCAGAATCACATTCCGTCTCCGTTGATTTTAAGTCAAATTCCGCGCCAATGCCATTTCAGGCGGTAGAGGTGATCGAAATCTCATTTTTGGCTTGGGAGCAGAAAGTAACGGAAACTTCGTCTCTGGTTTACCAACACAAAAGTAGCCCCACGGTGCAAGAATCGGATCTATCAGACAGTTGACGGAGCAAATATGGCCAGATCGATTTCTCGGGGGCCGGGACACCAGGTGTCATTTGCCCACTCAAAACTTATCCAATTTAGTCCACTCATACACCGATGGAAATCTTATCCGAAGGGTATGGGGCTGTCTCATCAGAATCTCATTACGTATACGTTGATTTTAGAGCAAATTCCTCGCCAATGCCATTTAGACGGCAGAGGTGACCGAAATCTCATTTTTGGCACGGGAGCAGAAAGTGACGGAAACTTTATCCCTAGTTCACCAACACAAAAGAAGCCCCACGGTGCAAGAATCGGATCAATCAGACAGGTGACAGAGCAGATATGGCTAGATCGATTTCTCGGGGGCCGGAACACCAAGTGTCATTTGCCCCCTCAAAACATATCCGATTTAGTCCACTCACACACCGATGGAAATCATATCCGAAGGGCTATAGGGCTGTCTGATTAGAATCCCATTCCGTCTCTGTTGATTTTAGGGAAAATTCCTCGCCAATGCTATTTTAGGCGGCAGAGGTGACCGAGATCTCATTTTTGGCACGGGAGCAGAAAGTGACGGAAACTTCATCCCTGGATCACCAACACAAAAGAAGCTTCACAATGTAAGAATCGGATCAATCAGGCAGGTGACGGAGCAGATTTAGCCAGATCGATTTCACAGGGGCCGGGACACCAGGTGTCATTTGCCCGCTCAAAACTTATCTGATCCACTCACACACCGATGGAAATCTTATCTGAAGGGCTATGGGGCCTGTCTTATCAGAATCCCATTCCGTCTCCGTTGATTTTAGGGCAAATTTCTCGCCAATGCCATTTCAGACGGCAGAGGTGATCGAAATCTCATTTTTGGCACGGGAGCAGAAATTGACGGAAACTTCGTCCGTGGATCACCAACACAAAAGAAGCTTCACGGTGCAAGAATCGTATCAATCAGGCAGGTGACGGAGCAGATATGGCCAGATCGATTTCTCGGGGGCCGGGACACCCGGTGTCATTTGCCCACTCAAAACTTATCCAATTTAGTCCACTCACACACCGATGGAAATCTTATCCGAAGGGTATGGGGCTGTCTCATCAGAATCTCATTACGTCTACGTTGATTTTAGAGCAAATTCCTCGCCAATGCCATTTAGACGGCAGAGGTGACCGAAATCTCATTTTTGGCACGGGAGCAGAAAGTGACGGAAACTTTTTCCCTAGTTCACCAACACAAAAGAAGCTCCACGGTGCAAGAATCGGATCAATCAGACAGGTGACAGAGCAGATATGGCTAGATCGATTTCTCGGGGGCCGGAACACCAAGTGTCATTTGCCCCCTCAAAACATATCCGATTTAGTCCACTCACACACCGATGAAAATCATATCCGAAGGGCTATAGGGCTGTCTGATTAGAATCCCATTCCGTCTTTGTTGGTTTTAGGGAAAATTCCTCGCCAATGCCATTTTAGGCAGCAGAGGTGACCGAGATCTCATTTTTGGCACGGGAGCAGAAAGTGACGGAAACTTCATCCCTGGATCACCAACACAAAAGAAGCTTCACGGTGTAAGAATCGGATCAATCAGGCAGGTGACGGAGCAGATTTAGCCAGATCGATTTCACAGGGGCCGGGACACCAGGTGTCATTTGCCCGCTCAAAACTTATCTGATCCACTCACACAACGATGGAAATCTTATCTGAAGGGCTATGGGGCCTGTCTTATCAGAATCCCATTCCGTCTCCGTTAATTTTAGGGCAAATTTCTTGCCAATGCCATTTCAGACGGCAGAGGTGATCGAAATCTCATTTTTGGCACGAGAGCTGAAAGTGACGGAAACTTCGTCTCTGGTTTACCAACATAAAAAAAGCCCCACGGTGCAAGAATCGGATCAATCAGACAGGTGACGGAGCAAATATAGCCAAATCGATTTCTCGAGGGCCGGAACACCATGTGTCATTTGCCCGCTCAAAACTTATCCGATTTAGTCCACTCACACACCAATGGAAATCATATCTGAAGGGCAATGGGGCTGTTTGATCAGAATCTCATTCCGTCTCCGTTGATTTTAAGGCAAATTCCTCGCCAATGCCATTTCAGGCGGCAGAGGTGACCAAAATCTCATTTTTGGCACGGGAGCAGAAAGTGACGGAAACTTCATCCCTGGTTCACGAACACAAAAGAAGCCCCACGGTGCAAGAATCTGATCAATCAGACAGGTGACAGAGCAGATATGGCCAGATCGATTTCTCGAGGGCCGGAACACCAGGTGTCATTTGCCTGCCCAAAACTTATCCGATTTAGTCCTCTCGCACACCGATGGAAGTCTTATCTGAAGGGCTATGGGGCTATCTGATCAGAATCCCATTACGTCTCCGTTGATTTTAGGGAAAATTACTCGCCAATGCCATTTCAGGCGGCAGAGGTGATCGAAATCTCATTTTTGGCACGGAAGCAGAAAGTGACGGAAACTTCATCCCTGGTTCACCAACACAAAAGAAGCCCCACGGTGCAAGAATCGGATCAATCAGACAGGTGACAGAGCAGATATGGCCAGATCGATTTCTCGGGGGCCGGAACACCAGGTGTCATTTGCCCCCTCAAAACTTATCCGATTTTGTCCACTCACACACCGATGGAAATCTTATCTGAAGGGCTATGGGGCTGTCTTATGTGAATCCCATTCCATCTCCGTTGATTTTAGGGCAAATTTCTCGCTAATTCCATTTCAGGCGGCAGAGGTGATCGAAATCTCATTTTTGGCACGGGAGCAGAAAGTGACGGAAACTTCGTCTCAGGTTTACCAACACAAAAGAAGCCCCACGGTGCAAGAATCGGATCAATCAGACAGGTGACAGAGCAAATATGGCCAGATCGATTTCTCGAGGGCCGGAACACCAGGTGTCATTTTCCCGCTCAAAACTTATCCGATTTAGTCCACTCACACACCGATGAAAATCTTATCTGAAGGGCTATGGGGCTGTCTTATCAGAATCCCATTCCGTCTCCGTTGATTTTAGGGCAAATTTCTCGCCAATTCCATTTCAGGCGGCAAAGGTGATCGAAATCTCTTTTTTGGCACGGGAGCAGAAAGTAACGAAAACTTCGTCTCTGGTTTACCAACACAAAAGAAGCCCCACGGTGCAAGAATCGGATCAATCAGACAGGTGAGGGAGCAAATATGGCCAGATTGATTTCTCAAGGGCCGGAACACCAGGTGTCATTTGCCGGCGCAAAACTTATCCTATTTAGTCCACTCACACACTGATGGAAATCTTATCTGAAGGGCTATGGGGTCTGATCAGAATCCCATTCCGTCTCCGTTGATTTTAGGTCAAATTCCGCGCCAATGCCATTTCAGGCGGCAGAGGTGATCGAAATCTCATTTTTGGCATGGGAGCAGAAAGTAACGGAAACTTCGTCTCTGGTTTACCAACATAACAGAAGCCCCACGGTGCAAGAATCGGATCTATCAGACAAGTGACGGAGCAAATATGGCAAGATCGATTTCTCGGGGGCCGGGACACAAGGTGTCATTTGCCCATTCAAAACTTATCCAATTTAGTCCACTCATACACCGATGGAAATCTTATCCGAAGGGTATTGGGCTGTCTCATCAGAATCTCATTCCATCTACGTTGATTTTAGGGCAAATTCCTCGCCAATGCCATTTTAGGCAGCAGAGGTGACCGAAATCTCATTTTTTGCATGGGAGAAGAAAGTGACGGAAACTTCATCCCTGGTTCACCGAAACAAAAGAAGCCCCACGGTGAAAGATTCGGATCAATCAGACCGGTAACGAAACAGATTTGGCCATATCAATTTCTTGGGGCCGGGACACCGGGGGTCATTTTCCCTCTCAAAACTTATCCGATTAGTCCACTCACACACCGATGGAAATCTAATCCGAAGGGCTATGGGGCTTTCTGATCAGAATCCCATTCCGTATCTGTTGATTTTAGGGCAAATTCCTCACCAATGCCATTTCAGGCGGCACAGGAGCAGAAAGTGACGGAAACTTCATCCCTGGTTCACCAGCACAAAAGAAGCCCCACGGTGCAAGAATCGGATCAATCAAACAGGTGACGGAGCAAATATAGCCAAATCGAGTTCTCGAGGGCCGGAACACCAGGTGTCATTTGCCCGCTCAAAACTTATCCGATTTAGTCTACTCACACACCGATGGAAATCATATCTGAAGAGCTATGGGGCTTTCTGATCAGAATCTCATTCCGTCTCCGTTGATTTTAGGGCAAATTCCTCGCTAATGCCATTTCAGGCGGTAGAGGTGACCAAAATCTCATTTTTGGCACGGGAGCAGTAAGTGACAGAAACTACATCCCTGGATCACCAACACAAAAGAAGCTTCACGGTGCAAGAATCGGATCAATCAAACAAGTGACAGAGCAGATATGGCCAGATCGATTTCTCGGGGGCCGGAACACCAGGTGTCATTTGCCCCCTCATAACTTATCCGATTTAGTCCACTCACACACCGATGGAAATCATATCCGAAGGGCTATGGGGTGTCTAATCAGAATCCCATTCCGTCTCTGTTGATTTTAGGGCAAATTCCTTGCCAATGCCATTTCAGGCGGCAGAGATGATCGAAATCTCATTTTTGGCACGGGTGCAGAAAGTGACGGAAACTTCACCCCTGGTTCACCAACACCAAAGAAGCCCCACGGTGCAAGAATCGGATCAATCAGACATGTGACAGAGCAAATATGGCCAGATTGATTTCTCGAGGGCCGGAACACCAGGTGTCATTTGCCCGCTCAAAACTTATCCGATTTAGTCCACTTACACACCGATGAAAATCTAATCTGAAGGGCTATGGGGCTGTCTTATCTGAATCCCATTCCGTCTCCGTTGATTTTAGGGCAAATTTCTAGTAGCATTTTTCGGCTTCCTTGGGTCGTGTAGAGTCGTTTGGGACAATTTATGTGCAGCACATTTTTTTTCCCCCGTGTCTGTTTCTTTTTGTGTCTTTTTTTGTTTCCAGTTTCTAAACCCTCAAAACTTATCTGATTTAGTCCACTCACACACCGATGCAAATCTTATCTGAAGGGCTATGGGGCTGTCTGATTAGAATCTCATTCCGTCTACGTTGATCTTAGGGCAAATTCCTCGCCATTGCCATTTCAGGCGGCAGAGGTGATGTGAGCACGATGAGCAACCTATGGACAATAAATCCGACTTCAAGAATAAATGAAAAGGGGGCTAATTACAAGTCCAAGACTAATCAATATTGGACCAAATGGTGAATTTTAATCAAGTTGGTGGGCTGAACTCAACATGAAGTGTGGACTCGTTAGCTATCAGATTCTGGAGGCCCGAGAACAAGAATGAAGATGCAATTTTCGTGCATAATAAAGAGGCTTCATAAAGAGTCTATTTATTTTATTTATTATGTGTTAAATAAGTAACTTTTGAAGTCTAGAGTCATAAGTAGTCATTAGTAGTTAATAAGTGGTTTAATTAGTGTTAAATAAGTCTATTCATGAGTTTAATCAGTGTCATTAGTACTGTCATTATTGGTAGGCTATGAAGAGTCATTTTCCAACATATAAATAGGTGTGATATCATTTGTAATCGAATAACACATACACCTTGAGTTATAAACGAAAATTGGCTTTGCCTTTACGAGTTGAATTTCTCTCTCGTAGAGTTTTCACTTGTTCCGAACTTATCAAGACTAGTGAGCAAAGTCTTGTGGCGTTCAACCATACCGAGGTTCTTGGCTGATTATATAGCCAACGGGTCGAGGTTTTCTTCGCTCTAGGAGGTGATCAAACTGGATTCTCGATCTAGGGAGACCGCTGCCTACCTCTTATACGAAGGGTTCTTGGATCTTTTATCCAACGGGTCCTCCGTCCGTATCATTTGGTATCAGAGCAATCTGGTATTGATCTGATCCTTTATCTTTAAATTTCTTGTAAAAAAAAAAACAAAAAAAAAAAAAAAAAAAACCAAAAAGATATCTACAAAAAAAAAAAAGATTCTATGGAAGGAATATGTGATCGTTTGGAGAGATTGGAGCGTCGAAGTTATGCTAATCATCATCATCAAACACAGCATCGACGACGTGCACTTCATCGTCTTCAAATGGAAACTAAGTTAATGTTGGCGGAGATTAAGGCTGCCAACGAAGAGTTGAAGAAGCTTGTGGAAGCAACGAGGAAGACCTTTTGTGACATGCACACCGCAATTGGAGGCCCAACCAAATGGAGAGAAGGGAATTGAGGACAAGGTGATTGTTCCCCAGATTTTCGACAAGGTTTCTTCCATTGTGGTCGAAGAACTCGAGGATCCTAATCCATTTGTTCTTGTTTCTCAAGTTCATGACAACAACCAACATGAAAGCATAGTAGTTGCAAGTGACCAGAAAATAACGAGGGGCGAATTCATTGTTGAAAGTTGTGCAGATGTGGTATGTGTTCCCTTGGTGCCACTGTTGAGCGTTCCTCCGTTGAATCACAAATCTTCATTTCAAATGTCGTGGTTCATGACAATAACGAGGTGTACTCACAAACAAGGAAATCATTCCAAATTGGAGAAATTCTGGATTTGAGGACAAATCATTGTCAAGATGAGGGGAATGATAGACCCCGAGGTACGTGGTTTGTTTCTATTTTGCAGGTATATCATTTCGATATGGAACCATGTACAACTATCAAAATCAAGGATGAAAATTACGTCTTCAAACCAAGAGGATTGGATTACCTATTCCTACACACTGACTTTTCTTTTGGAAATAAGATTCGAGACGAATCTTCTTGAAGAAGAAGGGAATGATGTGAGCACGATGAGCAACCTATGGACAATAAATCCGACTTCAAGAATAAATGTAAAGGGGGCTAATTACAAGTCCAAGACTAATCAATATTGGACCAAATGGTGAATTTTAATCAAGTTGGTGGGCTGAACTCAACATGAAGTGTGGACTCGTTAGCTATCAGATTCTGGAGGCCCGAGAACAAGAATGAAGATGCAATTTTCGTGCATAATAAAGAGGCTTCATAAAGAGTCTATTTATTTTATTTATTATGTGTTAAATAAGTGACTTTTGAAGTCTAGAGTCATAAGTAGTCATTAGTAGTTAATAAGTGGTTTAATTAGTGTTAAATAAGTCTATTCATGAGTTTAATCAGTGTCATTAGTACTGTCATTATTGGTAGGCTATGAAGAGTCATTTTCCAACATATAAATAGGTGTGATATCATTTGTAATCGAATAACACATACACCTTGAGTTATAAACGAAAATTGGCTTTGCCTTTGTGAGTTGAATTTCTCTCTTGTAGAGTTTTCACTTGTTCCGAACTTATCAAGACTAGTGAGCAAAGTCTTGTGGCGTTCAACCATACCGAGGTTCTTGGCTGATTATATAGCCAACGGGTCGAGGTTTTCTTCGCTCTAGGAGGTGATCAAACTGGATTCTCGATCTAGGGAGACCGCTGCCTACCTCTTATACGAAGGGTTCTTGGATCTTTTATCCAACGGGTCCTCCGTCCGTATCAAGAGGTGACCGAAATCTCATTTTTTGCACAGGAGAAGAAAGTGACGGAAACTTCATCCCTGGTTCACCAACACAAAAGAAGCCCAACGGTGCGAGAATCGGATCAATCAGACAGGTGACAGAGCAGATATGGCCAGATCGATTTCTCGGGGGCCGGAACAACAAGTGTCATTTGTCCCCTCAAAACTTATCCGATTTAGTCCACTCACACATCGAAAGAAATCATATCCGAAGAGCTATGGGGCTGTTTGATCAGAATCCCATTCCGTCTCCGTTGATTTTAAGGCAAATTCCTCGCCAATGCCATTTCAGGCGGCAGAGGTGACCAAAATCTCATTTTTGACACGGGAGCAGAAAGAGACGGAAACTTCATCTCTGGTTTACCAACACAAAAGAAGCCCAACGGTGCAAGAATCGGATCAATCAGACAGGTGACGGAGCAAATATGGCCAGATCGATTTCTTGAGGGCCGGAACACCAGGTGTCATTTGCCTGCGCAATACTTATCCGATTTAGTCCACTCACATACCGATGGAAATCTTATCTGAAGGGCTATTTGGCTGTCTGATCAGAATCCCATTCCGTCTCCGTTGGTTTTAGGTCAAATTCCTCGCCAATTCCATTTCAGGCGGTAGAGGTGATCGAAATCTCATTTTTGGCACGGGAGCAGAAAGTGACGGAAACTTCATCTCTGGTTTTGATGGGGCTGCATCCAAGTTAACCAACGACAACAATAGAGATCCCTTGATCATTCATGGTGGGCCGGTTACAAGAGCTAGAGCTAAGAAGATAAAGGAGGCCATGGTGTTGATTATAGCTGAAATGAAAGCCCAAGTCCAAGAGCAATCTACGTTGGGCCAAATGGTGAATCTTATACAAGTCGATGGGCTGAATCCAACTTGAAGAATGGGCTATTTACAAATCAGATTTGGAGGCCCAAGATGAGGAATAAAGATGCATATTTTCGTGCATGTTCAAGAGGGCAAATAAAGAGTCATGTTAGTTTCTTTATTATGACTTAAATAAGTGACTTTTGAGTCCAAGGGTCATAGGTACTTAATAAGTGATGTAATGAGTGTTAAATAAGTCTATTTAAATAAGTCTACTTAAAGGATACCAAGAATCCTTTCCTAGCCTATAAATAGACTTGTAAATCACTTGTAAGAGGACACCTTGAGTTATAAACGAAAATTGGCTTTGCCTTTGTGAGTTGAATTTCTCTCTTGTAGAGTTTTCACTTGTTCCGAACTTATCAAGACTAGTGAGCAAAGTCTTATGGCGTTCAGCCATACCGAGGTTCTTGGCTGATTATATAGCCAACGGGTCGAGGTTTTCTTCGCTCTAGGAGGTGATCAAACTGGATTCTCGATCTAGGGAGACCGCTGCCTACCTCTTATACGAAGGGTTCTTGGATCTATTATCCAACGGGTCCTCCGTCCGTGTCATTTGGTATCAGAGCAATCTGGTATTGATCTGAACCTCTATCTTTATAATTTTCTATCCAAAAAAAAAAATACAAAAAAATGAGCAAATCGTTGAAGGAGCATCGAGAGCGTGCATATGTTCTTCGCATGAAAACTAAGCTAATGTTGGCGGAGATTAAGGCAACCAATGAAGAGTTGAGGAAGCTTGTGGAAGTAACAACAAGGAAGACCTTTTGTGACATGCCGATCCAAAGTTATGATTCTACACCACAATTGGAGGTCCAACCAAATGGAGAGAAGGGAATTGAGGACAAGGTGATCAAACTGGATTCTCGATCTAGGGAGACCGCTGCCTACATCTTATACGAAGGGTTCTTGGATCTTTTATCCAACGGGTCCTCCGTCCGTATCATTTGCTCTTCAATTCTACATCTTCTCTATATTGTATCCATCCTTGTGTCTTTGTTGCTGCAAAAAAAAAAAAAAGAAAGGAAAAAGAAAGAAAAAGAAAAAGGGAAAAAAAATCAGTTTAAAAAAATACAAAAAAAAACGAAAATCATTTGAATTGTTCCATAAGGGCTGAAGTGTGGTGATTGCTACATCTCTTGTTCTAATCTTGATTTGTTCTAGTTCATTTGAATTCCTACAAGTGAGAATTGAAGTTGATAAAGGCAAAGGTACCTCTACTTCTACTCCCAATACTACTAGAACTAGAGATGTCAAATGTTTTCGCTGTCATGGAATTGGACACATTGCATCTGAATGTCGAAACAAAAGGGTGATGGTTGTAAAGTCTAATGGGGAGCTAGAATCGAAAAGTGAACATGAAGATGATGGTGGAGATGAACATCCTGAAGAGATCACACCGGAACACGGAGAGCTATTTGTGGTTCGAAGAGCTCTTAATGTGCAAGTCAAAGGTGATGATCAACAAAGGGAGAACATCTTTCACACAAGGTGTTTGGTCCAAGGTAAAGTTTGCATGATGATTATTGATGGTGGGAGTTGTACTAACGTTTGCAAGTTCAAATATGGTGGACAAGATGAAGTTAGCAACCCAAAAGCATCCTCAACCATACAAGCTTCAATGGTTGAATGAATGTGGTGAAATTCGTGTGACTAAACAAGTTCTAATTTCGTTTTCCATTGGCATCTATAAGGATGATGTTCTTTATGATGTGGTAGCAATGCATGCTAGTCACATTCTCTTGGGCAAGCCTTGGCAATTCGATCGGAGGGTGATTCATGACGGTTTTCAAAATCGTTATACCTTCAAGCACAATAACAAATCTGTCATGCTTGTGCCATTGACTCCACAACAAGTTCATGAGGACCAAATAAAGATGTCTCAAACGAGGAGGGCTAGAGAGAATGAGGGAAAGAAAAGTGAGGGAGTTGATACACATATGAGAGAAAAAAAGAGTGGAGAGAATACACGAGAGGGAAAGGAAAAACAAAACTTCTTTGTGAGAGCAAAAGAGATGAAGAGAGCAATAGTTGAAGAAGAGAGTGTGTTGATCTTGGTGTACAAAGAGTCTTTTTTTAGCACTAACGAATTAACCCCATCTTTGCCTAGTACCTTTGTGTCTCTTTTGAAGGAATTTGAAGACGTTTTCCCGGAAGAGGAGCCAAGTGGTTTACTTCCATTAAGAGGTATTGAACATCAAATTGATTTTGTGCCCGGAGCTGTGCTTCCAAACCGACCAGTGATACGGACGGAGGACCCGTTGGATAAAAGATCCAAGAACCCTTCGTATAAGAGGTAGGCAGCGGTCTCCCTAGATCGAGAATCCAGTTTGATCACCTCCTAGAGCGAAGAAAACCTCGACCCGTTGGCTATATAATCAGCCAAGAACCTCGGTATGGTTGAACGCCACAAGACTTTGCTCACTAGTCTTGATAAGTTCGGAACAAGTGAAAACTCTACAAGAGAGAAATTCAACTCACAAAGGCAAAGCCAATTTTCGTTTATAACTCAAGGTGTATATGTTATTCGATTACAAAGGATATCAAGCCTATTTATAGGCTAGAAAAGGACTCTTCGTAGCCTACCAATAATGATAGTACTTATGATACTAATTAAACTCATAAATAGACTTATTTAACACTAATTAAACCACTTATTAACTACTAATGACTACTTATGACTCAAGACTTCAAAAGTCACTTATTTAACTCATAATAATGAAACTAATTAGACACTTAATTTAGCCTCTTCAATATGCACGAAAATCAACCATTTATTTTTCTTCTCGGGTCTTCGAAGTCTGATTGTTGACAAGCCCTTTTAAGACGAATTCAGCCCATTAATATTCACCATTTGGCCAGATTTATCTTGATATTGGACTTGAAATCGGCATACTTTATTTAGTTCCTGAAATCTGACTTGTAGTCGTTGGTTGCCCATCCGTGCTCACATCATTCCCTTCTTCTTCAAGAAGATTCGTCCCGAATCTTATTTCCAAAAGAATGGTCAGTGTTTAGTAACAACCAATCCAATCCTCCGGGTTTGAAGACGTGATTTTCATCCTTGATTTTGATAGTTGTACGTGGTTCCATATCGAAATGATATACCTGCAAAATAGAAACAAACCACGTACCTAGGGGTCTATCATTCCCCTCATCTTGACAATGATTTGTCCTCAAATCCAGAATTGCTCCAATTTGGAATGATTTCCTTGTTTGTGAGTACACCTCGTTATTGTCATGAACATTCAACCACGACATTTGAAATGAAGATTTGTGATTCAACGGAGGAACGCTCAATAGTGGCACCAAGGGAACACATACCACATCTGAACAACTTTCAACAATGAATTCACCCCTCATTATTTTCTGGTCACTTGCGACCACTATGCTTTCATGTTGGTTGTTGTCATGAACTTGAGCAACAAGAACAAATGGATTAGGATTCTCAAGTTCTTCAACCACAATGGAAGAAACCTTGTCGAAAATCTGGGGAACAATCACCTTGTCCTCAATTCCCTTCTCTCCATTTGGTTGGACCTCTAATTGTGGTGTGGACGGCATGTCACAAAAGGTCTTCCTCGTTGTTACTTCCACAAGCTTTCTCAACTCTTCATTGGCTGCCTTAATCTCCGCCAACATTAGCTTAGTTTCCATGCGAAGAACATATGCACGCTCTCGACGCTCCTTCAACGTTTTGCTCATTTTTTTGTATTTTTTTTTGGATAGAAAATATAAAGATAGAGGTTCAGATCAATACCAGATTGCTCTGATACCAAATGATACGGACGGAGGACCCGTTGGATAAAAGATCCAAGAACCCTTCGTATAAGAGGTAGGCAGCGGTCTCCCTAGATCGAGAATCCAGTTTGATCACCTCCTAGAGCGAAGAAAACCTCGACCCGTTGGCTATATAATCAGCCAAGAACCTCGGTATGGTTGAACGCCACAAGACTTTGCTCACTAGTCTTGATAAGTTCGGAACAAGTGAAAACTCTACAAGAGAGAAATTCAACTCACAAAGGCAAAGCCAATTTTCGTTTATAACTCAAGGTGTATATGTTATTCGATTACAAAGGATATCAAGCCTATTTATAGGCTAGAAAAGGACTCTTCGTAGCCTACCAATAATGATAGTACTTATGATACTAATTAAACTCATAAATAGACTTATTTAACACTAATTAAACCACTTATTAACTACTAATGACTACTTATGACTCAAGACTTCAAAAGTCACTTATTTAACTCATAATAATGAAACTAATTAGACACTTAATTTAGCCTCTTCAATATGCACGAAAATCAACCATTTATTTTTCTTCTCGGGTCTTCGAAGTCTGATTGTTGACAAGCCCTTTTAAGACGAATTCAGCCCATTAATATTCACCATTTGGCCAGATTTATCTTGATATTGGACTTGAAATCGGCATACTTTATTTAGTTCCTGAAATCTGACTTGTAGTCGTTGGTTGCCCATCCGTGCTCACATCAACCAGCCTATAGAGCCAATCCGGAAGAGACTAGGGAGATCCAAAGGCAAGTGGAAGACTTGATGGAGAAGGGAAGAGTTCGTGAGAGCATGAGTCCATGTGCCGTACCGGTGATCGTTGTATCCAAGAAAGATGGATCATGGAGGATGTGCACCGATTGTCGAGCAATCAATAAGATCACGGTAAAGTATCGCTATCCTATTCCTAGGTTAGACGATATGCTTGATGAGTTGCATGGGGCTGTTGTGTTTACTAAGATTGATTTGAAAAGTGGTTATCATCAAATTCGAATTCGAGAAGGAGATGAGTGGAAAACTGCTTTTAAAACAAAGTATGGTCTTTATGAGTGGTTAGTAATGCCTTTTGGTTTAACTAATGCACCTAGTACTTTCATGAGATTGATGCATCATGTTTTGCGAAGTTTCATTGGGAAATTTGTGGTTGTTTACTTTGATGATATTTTGATCTATAGCAAAAATGTGGATGAACATCTTGACCATGTGCGTGCTGTTTTAGACACCTTAAGAAAGGAATCATTGTATGCTAATCTTAAGAAGTGTTCTTTTTGCATGGATAAAGTTGTTTTTCTTGGTTTTGTTGTAAGTGCTAATGGGATTGAAATGGAGAGGGAAAAAGTGCAAGCTATCTTACAGTGGCCAACTCCTCAAAACATTGCTCAAGTAAGAAGTTTTCATGGTCTTGCAAGTTTTTATAGGAGGTTTGTTAAAGATTTTAGCACAATTGCTGCACCTTTGAATGAGATTGTGAAAAAAGATGTTGGTTTTCATTGGGGAGAGAAACAAGAACATGCTTTTAATCTTCTTAAAGAGAAACTAACTAGTGCTCCTATTCTTGCATTGCCTAACTTCGATAAAACTTTTGAGCTTGAATGTGATGCATCCGGAGTGGGTGTAGGAGCTGTTTTGTTGCAGGATGGAAAGCCAATTGCTTACTTTAGCGAGAAGTTGAAGGGCGCTCAATTGAATTATCCAACCTACGACAAGGAGTTGTATGCTTTGGTGAGAGCTTTTGAAACGTGGCAGCATTACTTGTGGCCTAAAGAGTTCGTTGTTCACACGGATCATGAATCTCTCAAATACCTTAAAGGTCAAGGAAAGCTTAGCAAGAGGCATGTTAAGTGGGTGGAATTCATTGAATCATTTCCTTATGTGATCAAGTATAAGAAGGGCAAGGAGAATATTGTGGCTGATGCGTTGTCTCGGAGGTATTCTTTAATCTCTACTTTGAGTTCTAAACTTCTTGGTTTTGAGTCAATTAAGGAGATGTATACTAATGATTCTGATTTTGCTTCGATATATCTAGCTTGTGAGCATGCTGCATTTGATAAGTTTTATAGGCATGAGGGCTACTTGTTTAGAGAGTCTAAGTTGTGCATTCCTAAGTGTTCCATGCGTGAGTTGCTTGTTCGTGAAGCTCATGGTGGTGGGTTAATGGGGCATTTTGGAGTTCATAAGACTTTGGATGTTTTGCATGAACATTTTTATTGGCCTAAAATGCGTGTTGATGTTGAAAGAATTTGTGGTAGATGTATAACTTGCATGCAAGCTAAATCCAAATCACATCCACATGGTTTGTATACACCTTTACCTATTCCTAATGCACCTTGGGAGAACATTTATATGGACTTTGTTTTGGGTTTGCCTAGAACAAGTAGGGGTAAGGATTCTGTATTTGTTGTTGTTGATAGATTTTCAAAAATGGCACATTTCATACCATGTCATAAGAGTGATGATGCTACTCATATTGCTGATTTGTTCTTTAAAGAAATTGTGCGTTTGCATGGAATTCCAAGAAGCATTGTTAGTGATCGAGATGTGAAGTTTTTGAGTCATTTTTGGCGTGTGTTATGGAATAAATTGGGAACTAAACTTCTGTTTTCTACTACTTGTCATCCCCAAACCGATGGACAAACCGAAGTAGTTAATAGGACTTTATCTCAATTGCTTCGAACATTGATGATTGCTTACCTTTTGCTGAATTTGCTTATAATCGAAGTGTTCATTCTGCTACTAACTTTTCTCCATTTGAAGTTGTTTATGGCTTTAATCCATTGAGTCCACTTGATCTTATTCCAATTCCAATTGAGGAACGAGCTAGTCTTGATGGTAAAGCTAAGGCAGAAATGGTGAAAAAGTTGCATGAGAAGGTGAAGCAAAACATTGAGAAGAGGACGGAGCAATACATCAAGCAAGCAAACAAGGGCCGAAAGCAAGTCATCTTTGAGCCGGGAGATTGGGTTTGGCTACACTTGAGAAAGGAGAGGTTTCCATCCAAAAGGAAGTCCAAGTTGCAACCAAGAGGAGATGGACCATTTCAAGTCATTGCACGAGTGAATGATAATGCTTACAAACTAGACCTACCGGGTGAGTATAATGTAAGTGCTACTTTCAATGTTGCTGATTTGTCTCCTTATTTTGGTGATTTAGATTCGAGGACGAATCCTTTTGAAGAAGAAGGGAATGATGGGGCTGCATCCAAGTTAACCAACGATAACAATAGAGATCCCTTGATCATTCATGGTGGGCCGGTTACAAGAGCTAGAGCTAAGAAGATAAAGGAGGCCATGGTGTTGATTATAGCTGAAATGAAAGCCCAAGTCCAAGAGCAATCTACGTTGGGCCAAATGGTGAATCTTATACGAGTCGGTGGGCTGAATCCAACTTGAAGAATGGGCTATTTACAAATCAGATTTGGAGGCCCAAGATGAGGAATAAAGATGCATATTTTCGTGCATGTTCAAGAGGGCAAATAAAGAGTCATGTTAGTTTCTTTATTATGACTTAAATAAGTGACTTTTGAGTCCAAGGGTCATAGGTACTTAATCAGTGATGTAATGAGTGTTAAATAAGTCTATTTATGAGTTTAATTAGTGTTATCAATGATAGGATACCAAGAATCCTTTCCTAGCCTATAAATAGACTTGTAAATCACTTGTAAGAGGACACCTTGAGTTATAAACGAAAATTGGCTTTGCCTTTGTGAGTTGAATTTCTCTCTTGTAGAGTTTTCACTTGTTCCGAACTTATCAAGACTAGTGAGCAAAGTCTTGTGGCGTTCAACCATACCGAGGTTCTTGGCTGATTATATAGCCAACGGGTCGAGGTTTTCTTCGCTCTAGGAGGTTATCAAACTGGATTCTCGATCTAGGGAGACCGCTGCCTACCTCTTATACAAAGGGTTCTTGAATCTATTATCCAACGGGTCCTCCGTCCGTATCACTTCTTTTGTGTTAGTAAACCAGAGAAGAAGTTTCCGTCACTTTCAGCTCTCGCGCCAAAAATGAGATTTTGGTCACCTCTGCCGCCTGAAATGGCATTGGCGAGGAATTTGCCTTAAAATCAACGGAGACGGAATGAGATTCTGATCAAACAGCCCCATTGCCCTTCAGATATGATTTCCATCGGTGTGTGAGTGGACTAAATCGGATAAGTTTTGAGCGGGCAAATGACACATGGTGTTCCGGCCCTCAAGAAATCGATTTGGCTATATTTGCTCTGTCACCTGTCTGATTGATCCGATTCTTGCACCGTGGGGCTTCTTTTGTGTTGGTAAACCAGAGACGAAGTTTCCGTCACTTTCAGCTCTCGTGCCAAAAATGAGATTTCTATCACCTCTGCCGCCTGAAATGGCATTGGCGAGAAATTTGCCCTAAAATCAACGGAGACGGAATGGGATTCTGATCAGACGGCAGCCCCATAGCCCTTCAGATAAAATTTCCATCGGTGTGTGAGTGGACTAAATCGGATAAGTTTTGAGCAGGCAAATGACACATGGTGTTCCGGCCCTCGAGAAATCGATCTGGCTATATTTGCTCCGTCACCTGTCTGATTGATCCGATTCTTGCACCGTGTGGCTTCTTTTGTGTTGGTAAACCAGAGACGAAGTTTCCGTCACTTTCAGCTCTCGTGCCAGAAATGAGATTTCCATCACCTCTGCCGCCTGAAATGGCATTAGCGAGGAATTTGCCCTAAAATCAATGGAGACGGAATGGGATTCTGATCAGACAGCCCCATAGCCCTTCAGATAAGCTTTCCATCGGTGTGTGAGTGGACTAAATTGGATAAGTTTTGAGCAGGCAAATGACACCTAGTGTTCCGGCCCTCGAGAAATCGATCTGGCCATATCTGCTCTGTCACCTGTGTGATTGATCCGATTCTTGCAACGTGGGGCTTCTTTTGTGTTCGTGAACCAGGGATGAAGTTTCCGTCACTTTCTGCTCCCGTGCCAAAAATGAGATTTTGGTCACCTCTGCCGCCTGAAATGGCATTGGCGAGGAATTTGCCCTAAAATCAACGGAGACGGAATGGGATTCTGATCAGACAGCCCCATAGCCCTTCGGATAAGATTACCATCGGTGTATGAGTGGACTAAATCGGATAAGTTTTGAGCGGGCAAATGACACCTGGTGTTCCGGTTTCCGAGAAATCGATCTGGTCATATCTGTTCTGTCACTTGTCTGATTGATCCGATTCTTGCACCGTGGGGCTTCTTTTGTGTTGGTGAACACGGGATGAAGTTTCCGTCACTTTCTGCTCCCGTGCCAAAAATGAGATTTTGGTCACCTCTGCCGCCTGAAATGGCATTGGCGAGGAATTTGCCCTAAAATCAACGGAGACGGAATGGGATTCTGATCAGACGGCAGCCCCATAGCCCTTCAGATAAAATTTCCATCGGTGTGTGAGTGGACTAAATCGGATAAGTTTTGAGCAGGCAAATGACACCTGGTGTTCCGGCCCTCGAGAAATCGATCTGGCCATATCTGCTCTGTCACCTGTCTGATTAATCCGATTCTTGCACCGTGGGGCTTCTTTTGTGTTCGTGAACCAGGGATGAAGTTTCCGTCACTTTCTGCGCCCGTGCCAAAAATGAGATTTTGGTCACCTCAGCCGCCTGAAATGGCATTGGCGAGGAATTTGCCTTAAAATCTACGGAGTTGGAATGAGATTCTGATCAAACAGCCCCATTGCCCTTCAGATATGATTTCCATCGGTGTGTGAGTAAACTAAATCGGATAAGTTTTGAGCGGGCAAATGACACATGGTGTTCCGGCCCTCGAGAAATCGATTTGGCTATATTTGCTCCGTCACCTGTCTGATTGATCCGATTCTTGCACCGTGGGGCTTCTTTTGTATTGGTAAACCAGAGACGAAGTTTCCGTCACTTTCAGCTCTCGTGCAAAAAATGAGATTTCGATCACCTCTGCTGCCTGAAATGGCATTGGCGAGAAATTTGCCCTAAAATCAATGGAGACGGAATGGGATTCTGATAAGACAGCCCCATAGCCCTTCAAATAAGATTTCCATCGGTGTGTGAGTGGACTAAATCGGATAAGTTTTGAGGGGGCAAATGACACCTGGTGTTCCGGCCACCGAGAAATCGATCTGGCCATATCAGCTCTGTCACCTGTCTGATTGATCCGATTCTTACACCGTGGGGCTTCTTTTGTGTTGGTCAACCAGGGATGAAGTTTCCGTCACTTTCTGCTCGCGTGCCAAAAATGAGATTTTGGTCACCTCTGCCGCCTGAAATGGCATTGGCAAGAAATTTGCCCTATAATCAACGGAGACGGAATGGGATTCTGATCAGACGGCAGCCCCATAGCCCTTCAGATAAAATTTCCATCGGTGTGTGAGTGGACTAAATCGGATAAGTTTTGAGCAGGCAAATGACACCTGGTGTTCCGGCCCTCGAGAAATCGATCTGGCCATATCTGCTCTGTCACCTGTCTGATTGATCCGATTCTTGCACCGTGGGGCTTCTTTTGTGTTCGTGAACCAGGGATGAAGTTTCCGTCACTTTCTGCTCCCGTGCCAAAAATGAGATTTTGGTCACCTCAGCCGCCTGAAATGGCATTGGCGAGGAATTTGCCTTAAAATCAACGGAGTTGGAATGAGATTCTGATCAAACAGCCCCATTGCCCTTCAGATATGATTTCCATCGGTGTGTGAGTGGACTAAATCGGATAAGTTTTGAGCGGGCAAATGACTCATGGTGTTCCGGCCCTCGAGAAATCGATTTGGCTATATTTGCTCCGTCACCTTTCTGATTGATCCGATTCTTGCACCGTGGGGCTTCTTTTGTATAGGTAAACCAGAGACGAAGTTTCCGTCACTTTCAGCTCTCGTGCAAAAAATGAGATTTCGATCACCTCTGCCGCCTGAAATGGCATTGGCGAGAAATTTGCCCTAAAATCAATGGAGACGGAATGGGATTCTGATAAGACAGCCCCATAGCCCTTCAGATAAGATTTCCATCGGTGTGTGAGAGGACTAAATCGGATAAGTTTTGAGGGGGCAAATGACACCTGGTGTTCCGGCCACCGAGAAATCGATCTGGCCATATCTGCTCTGTCACCTGTCTTATTGATCCGATTCTTGCACCGTGGGGCTTCTTTTGTGTTGGTCAACCAGGGATGAAGTTTCCGTCACTTTCTGCTCCCGTGCCAAAAATGAGATTTTGGTCACCTCTGCCGCCTGAAATGGCATTGGCGAGGAATTTGCCCTAAAATCAACGGAGACGGAATAGGATTCTGAAACTTCGTCCCGGGTTCACCAACACAAAAGAAGCCCCACGGTGCAAGAATCGGATCAATCAGACAGGTGACAGAGCAGATATGGCCAGATCGATTTCTCGGGGGCCGGGACACCAGGTGACATTTGCCCCCTCAAAACTTATCCGATTTAGTCAACTCACACACCGATGGAAATCTTATCTGAAGGGCTATGGGGCTGTCTGTTTAGAATCTCATTCCGTCTACATAGATTTTAGGGCAAATTCCTTGCCATTGCCATTTCAGGCGGCAGAGGTGACCGAAATCTCATTTTTGGCACAGGAAAAGAAAGTGACGGAAACTTCATCCCTGGTTCACCAACACAAAACCCACGGTGCAAGAATCGGATCAATCAGACAGGTGACGGAGTAGATATGGCCAGATCGATTTCTCGGGGGCCGAAACCCCAGGTGTCATTTGGCCGCTCAAACTTATCCGATTTTGTCCACTCACACACCGATGGAAATCTTATTCGAAGGGCTATGGGGCTGTCTAATCAGAATCCCATTCCGTCTCAGTTGATTTTAGGGCAAATTCCTCGCCAATGCCATTTCAGGCGGTAGAGGTGATCGAAATCTCATTTTTGGCACGGGAGCAGAAAGTGACGGAAACTTCATCCCTGGTTCACCAACACAAAAGAAACTCCACGGTGCAAGAATCGGATCAATCAGATAGGTGACAGAGCATATATGGCAAGATCTATTTCTCGGGGGCCGAAACCCCAGGTGGCATTTGCCCGCTCAAAACTTATCCGATTTTGTCAACTCACACACCGATGGAAATCTTATCCGAAGTGCTATGGGGCTGTCAGATCAGAATCCCATTCCGTCTCCGTTGATTGTAGGGCAAATTCCTCGCCAATGCCATTTCAGGCGGTAGAGGTGATCGAAATCTCTTTTTTGGCACGAGAGCAGAAAGTGACGGAAACTTCGTCTCTAGTTCACCAACACAAAAGAAGCCCTACGGTGCAAGAATCGGATCAATCAGACAGGTGACGGAGCAGATATGGCCAGATCGATTTCTCGGGGGCCGGGACACCAGGTGTCATTTTCCCATTCAAAACTTATCCAATTTAGTCCACTCACACACCGATGGAAATCTTATCTGAAGGGCCATGGGGCTGTCTGATTAGAATCTCATTCCGTCTACGTTGATATTAGGGCAAATTCCTCGCCATTACCATTTCAGGCGGCAGATGTGACCGAAATCTCATTTTTGGCACAGGAGCAGAAAGTGACGGAAACTTCATCCCTGGTTCACCAACACAAAAGAAGCCCCACGGTGCAAGAATCGGATCAATCAGACAGGTGACAGAGCAGATATGGCAAGATCTATTTCTCGGGGGCCGAAACCCCAGGTGTCATTTGCCCGCTCAAAACTTATCCGATTTAGTCCACTCACACACCGATGGAAATCTTATCCGAAGGGCTATGGGCCAGTGATGGGGCTGCATCCAAGTTAACCAACGACAACAATAGAGATCCCTTGATCATTCATGGTGGGCCGGTTACAAGAGCTAGAGCTAAGAAGATAAAGGAGGCCATGGTGTTGATTATAGCTGAAATGAAAGCCCAAGTCCAAGAGCAATCTACGTTGGGCCAAATGGTGAATCTTATACAAATCGGTGGGCTGAATCCAACTTGAAGAATGGGCTATTTACAAATCAGATTTGGAGGCCCAAGATGAGGAATAAAGATTCATATTTTCGTGCATGTTCAAGAGGGCAAATAAAGAGTCATGTTAGTTTCTTTATTATGACTTAAATAAGTGACCTTTGAGTCCAAGGGTCATCGGTACTTAATAAGTGATGTAATGAGTGTTAAATAAGTCTATTTATGAGTTTAATTAGTGTTATCAATGATAGGATACCAAGAATCGTTTCCTAGCTTATAAATAGACTTGTAAATCACTTGTAAGAGGACACCTTGAGTTATAAACGAAAATTGGCTTTGCCTTTGTGAGTTGAATTTCTCTCTTGTAGAGTTTTCACTTGTTCCGAACTTATCAAGACTAGTGAGCAAAGTCTTGTGGCGTTCAACCATACCGAGGTTCTTGGCTGATTATATAGCCAACGGGTCGAGGTTTTCTTCGCTCTAGGAGGTGATCAAACTGGATTCTCGATCTAGGGAGACCGCTGCCTACCTCTTATACGAAGGGTTCTTGGATCTTTTATCCAACGGGTCCTCCGTCCGTATCATTTGGTAATCAGAGCAATCTGGTATTGATCTCAACCTTTGCTCTTCAATTCTACATCTTCTCTATATTCTATCCATCCTTGTGTCTTTGTTGCTGCAAAAAAAAAAAAAAAAAAAAAGAAAGGAAAAAGAAAGAAAAAGAAAAAGGGAAAAAAAATCATTTTAAAAAAATACAAAAAAAAAAAAAAAACGAAAATCATTTGAATTGTTCCATAAGGGCTGAAGTGTGGTGATTGCTACATCTCTTGTTCTAATCTTGATTTGTTCTAGTTCATTTGAATTCCTACAAGTGAGAATTGAGTGGTAAAAGGCATTGAGTGGTGAGTTTATTTGAGGGGAGGTAAAAGCCTACGAGTGATACACGAGTGTTTGGTGAGGTTTCTTTTTATTTTACTTTTTTTTTTTTTACTTTTTGTGTGATACACGAGTGAATTGTGAGGACATGGGCGATAATATCAATCAAAATCCAAATGAATTTACACTGCAAGCTATGCAACAACAATTTGCTAGATTTAACACTATTTTGGAGAGCGTATCAGATCGCTTGGAGAATTTGGAGCTACAAGGACAACAAAGGAATCATGATGAAAGGGAGAGTGAAGAAGAAGAGGAAGCAGAATCCATGCATCGAGCTCCAAGGCATAATGGTAGAAGGAGGCATCAAAATGAAGTTGATCGTGACTTGGGAAGCATCAAGTTGAAAATTCCTGCTTTCCAAGGAAGGAGTGATCCCGAGGCCTATTTGGAGTGGGAGCGGAAGGTGGAACTCATCTTTGAGTGTCACAACTACTCCGAGGAGAAGAAGGTCAAACTTGCTGTAATTGAATTCACCGACTATGCTCTAGTTTGGTGGGATCAATTGACAACAAATAGAAGACGCTATGGAGAGAGACCAATTTCCACTTGGGATGAAATGAAGTCCATAATGTGTAAGAGATTTGTTCCTTCTCATTACTTTCGTGAATTGTATCAAAAATTACAAAGTTTGAGTCAAGGTACTAAATCTGTTGATGAGTTCTACAAAGAGATGGAGATTGCCATGATAAGGGCAAATGTTGAAGAAGATAGAGAAGCAACAATGGCTCGATTTCTATGCGGGCTGAATAGGGAGATTGCGAATGTCGTTGATCTTCAACACTATGTGGAGCTTGAAGATATGGTTCATATGGCCATGAAGGTGGAGCGGCAATTTAAGAAGAAGGGAACCTTCCAAAAGAATTTCCCAACGAGTTCTCAATCTTCAAAGCCGAAGGAGTGGACATCTTCGAAACCGACATTTGGGGCTGCTTCAAAACCTCAAAATCAGATGTCAAAACCTTTCAATGAAGTTGATAAAGGCAAAGGTACCTCTACTTCTACTCCCAATACTACTAGAACTAGAGATGTCAAATGTTTTCGCTGTCATGGAATTGGACACATTGCATCTGAATGTCCAAACAAAAGGGTGATGGTTGTAAAATCTAATGGGGAGCTAGAATCGGAAAGTGAACATGAAGATGATGGTGGAGATGAACAGCCTGAAGAGATCACACCAGAACACGGAGAGCTATTTGTGGTTCGAAGAGCTCTTAATGTGCAAGTCAAAGGTGATGATCAACAAAGGGAGAACATCTTTCACACAAGGTGTTTGGTCCAAGGTAAAGTTTGCATGATGATTATTGATGGTGGGAGTTGTACTAACGTTGCAAGTTCAGATATGGTGGACAAGATGAAGTTAGCAACCCAAAAGCATCCTCAACCATACAAGCTTCAATGGTTGAATGAATGTGGTGAAATTCGTGTGACTAAACAAGTTCTAATTTCGTTTTCCATTGGCAATTATAAGGATGATGTTCTTTGTGATGTGGTACCAATGCATGCTAGTCACATTCTCTTGGGCAGGCCTTGGCAATTCGATCGGAGGGTGATTCATGACGGTTTTCAAAATCGTTATACCTTCAAGCACAATAACAAATCTGTCATGCTTGTGCCATTGACTCCACAACAAGTTCATGAGGACCAAAGAAAGATGTCTCAAACGAGGAGAGCTAGAGAGAATGAGGGAAAGAAAAGTGAGGGAGTTGATACACATATGAGAGAAAAAAAGAGTGGAGAGAATACACGAGAGGGAAAGGAAAAACAAAACTTCTTTGTGAGTTGCTTGTTCGTGAAGCTCATGGTGGTGGGTTAATGGGGCATTTTGGAGTTCATAAGACTTTGGATGTTTTGCATGAACATTTTTATTGGCCTAAAATGCGTGTTGATGTTGAAAGAATTTGTGGTAGATGTATAACTTGCATGCAAGCTAAATCCAAATCACATCCACATGGTTTGTATACACCTTTACCTATTCCTAATGCACCTTGGGAGAACATTTCTATGGACTTTGTTTTGGGTTTGCCTAGAACAAGTAGGGGTAAGGATTCTGTATTTGTTGTTGTTGATAGATTTTCAAAAATGGCACATTTCATACCATGTCATAAGAGTGATGATGCTACTCATATTGTTGATTTGTTCTTTAAAGAAATTGTGCGTTTGCATGGAATTCCAAGAAGCATTGTTAGTGATCGAGATGTGAAGTTTTTGAGTCATTTTTGGCGTGTGTTATGGAATAAATTGGGAACTAAACTTCTGTTTTCTACTACTTGTCATCCCCAAACCGATGGACAAACCGAAGTAGTTAATAGGACTTTATCTCAATTGCTTCGAACATTGATTCAAAGGAACTTGAAAAGTTGGGAGGATTTCTTACCTTTTGCTGAATTTGCTTATAATCGAAGTGTTCATTCTGCTACTAACTTTTCTCCATTTGAAGTTGTTTATGGCTTTAATCCATTGAGTCCACTTGATCTTATTCCAATTCCAATTGAGGAACGAGCTAGTCTTGATGGTAAAGCTAAGGCAGAAATGGTGAAAAAGTTGCATGAGAAGGTGAAGCAAAACATTGAGAAGAGGACGGAGCAATACATCAAGCAAGCAAATAAGGGCCGAAAGCAAGTCATCTTTGAGCCGGGAGATTGGGTTTGGCTACACTTGAGAAAGGAGAGGTTTCCATCCAAAAGGAAGTCCAAGTTGCAACCAAGAGGAGATGGACCATTTCAAGTCATTGCACGAGTGAATGATAATGCTTACAAACTGGACCTACCGGGTGAGTATAATGTAAGTGCTACTTTCAATGTTGCTGATTTGTCTCCTTATCTTGGTGATTTAGATTCGAGGACGAATCCTTTTGAAGAAGAAGGGAATGATGGGGCTGCATCCAAGTTAACCAACGACAACAATAGAGATCCCTTGATCATTCATGGTGGGCCGGTTACAAGAGCTAGAGCTAAGAAGATAAAGGAGGCCATGGTGTTGATTATAGCTGAAATGAAAGCCCAAGTCCAAGAGCAATCTACGTTGGGCCAAATGGTGAATCTTATACAAATCGGTGGGCTGAATCCAACTTGAAGAATGGGCTATTTACAAATCAGATTTGGAGGCCCAAGATGAGGAATAAAGATTCATATTTTCGTGCATGTTCAAGAGGGCAAATAAAGAGTCATGTTAGTTTCTTTATTATGACTTAAATAAGTGACC
Source organism: Schizonepeta tenuifolia (assembly GCA_029490685.1). Classification (NCBI taxonomy): domain Eukaryota; kingdom Viridiplantae; phylum Streptophyta; class Magnoliopsida; order Lamiales; family Lamiaceae; genus Schizonepeta; species Schizonepeta tenuifolia. The sequence continues at coordinate 288,302 of JANLIY010000028.1, read as the reverse complement.
TTTGAGTCCAAGGGTCATAGGTACTTAATAAGTGATGTAATGAGTGTTAAATAAGTCTATTTATGAGTTTAATTAGTGTTATCAATGATAGGATACCAAGAATCGTTTCCTAGCCTATAAATAGACTTGTAAATCACTTGTAAGAGGACACCTTGAGTTATAAACGAAAATTGGCTTTGCCTTTGTGAGTTGAATTTCTCTCTTGTAGAGTTTTCACTTGTTCCGAACTTATCAAGACTAGTGAGCAAAGTCTTGTGGCGTTCAACCATACCGAGGTTCTTGGCTGATTATATAGCCAACGGGTCGAGGTTTTCTTCGCTCTAGGAGGTGATCAAACTGGATTCTCGATCTAGGGAGACCGCTGCCTACCTCTTATACGAAGGGTTCTTGGATCTTTTATCCAACGGGTCCTCCGTCCGTATCAGCCAGTCTGATCAGAATCCCATTCTGTCTCCGTTGATTTTAGGGCAAATTCCTCGCCAATGCCATTTCATGCTGCAGAGGTGACCAAAATCTCATTTTTCGCACGGGAGCAGATAGTGACAGAAACTTCATCCCAGGTTCACCAACACAAAAGAACCCACGGTGCAAGAATCGGATCAATCAGACTGGTGACGACGGAGATATGGCTAGATCGTTCCTTGGGGGTCGGGACGTCAGGTGTCATTTTCCTCCTAGGACTTGTCCGATTTAGTCCGAGTGGGCACAACAAAAAAACTAATACAGAAATTTCCGAAATTCATTGTGGGCAAATTTTTCCCCTGGGTTCCATAGTTTGTGTGGAGTTGTTTGGAGCAGTTTCTGCGTGTACTTTTTCAAACTTTTCGGTTGAGTCTAGTAGCATTTTTCGGCTTCCTTGGGTCGTGTAGAGTCGTTCGGGACAATTTATGTGCAGCACATTTTTTGTCCCCCGTGTCTGTTTCTTTTGTGTCTTTTTTTGTTTCCAATTTCTAAACCCTCAAAACTTATCCGATTTAGTCCACTCACACACCGATGGAAATCTTATCTGAAGGGCCATGGGGCTGTCTGATTAGAATCTCATTCCGTCTACGTTGATATTAGGGCAAATTCCTCGCCATTACCATTTCAGGCGGCGGAGGTGACCGAAATCTCATTTTTGGCACAGGAGCAAAAAGTGACGGAAACTTCATCCCTGGTTCACCAACACAAAAGAAGCCCCACGGTGCAAGAATCGGATCAATCAGACAGGTGACAGAGCAGATATGGCAAGATCTATTTCTCGGGGGCCGAAAACCCAGGTGTCATTTGCCCGCTCAAAACTTATCCGATTTAGTCCACTCACACACCGATGGAAATCTTATCCGAAGGGCTATGGGCCAGTCTGATCGAAATCCCATTCTGTCTCCGTTGATTTTAGGGCAAATTCCTCGCCAATGCCATTTCATGCTGCAGAGGTGACCAAAATCTCATTTTTCGCACGGGAGCAGATAGTGACAGAAACTTCATCCCAGGTTCACCAACACAAAAGAACCCACGGTGCAAGAATCGGATCAATCAGACTGGTGACGACGGAGATATGGCTAGATCGTTCCTTGGGGGTCGGGACGTCAGGTGTCATTTTCCTCCTAGGACTTGTCCGATTTAGTCCGAGTGGGCACAACAAAAAAACTAGTACTGAAATTTCCGAAATTCATTGTGGGCAAATTTTTCCCCTGGGTTCCATAGTTTGTGTGGAGTTGTTTGGAGCAGTTTCTGCGTGTACTTTTTCAAACTTTTCGGTTGAGTCTAGTAGCATTTTTCGGCTTCCTTGGGTCGTGTAGAGTCGTTCGGGACAATTTATGTGCAGCACATTTTTTGTCCCCCGTGTCTGTTTCTTTTGTGTCTTTTTTTGTTTCCAATTTCTAAACCCTCAAAACTTATCCGATTTAGTCCACTCACACACCGATGGAAATCTTATCTGAAGGGCCATGGGGCTGTCTGATTAGAATCTCATTCCGTCTACGTTGATATTAGGGCAAATTCCTCGCCATTACCATTTCAGGCGGCGGAGGTGACCGAAATCTCATTTTTGGCACAGGAGCAAAAAGTGACGGAAACTTCATCCCTGGTTCACCAACACAAAAGAAGCCCCACGGTGCAAGAATCGGATCAATCAGACAGGTGACAGAGCAGATATGGCAAGATCTATTTCTCGGGGGCCGAAAACCCAGGTGTCATTTGCCCGCTCAAAACTTATCCGATTTAGTCCACTCACACACCGATGGAAATCTTATCCGAAGGGCTATGGGCCAGTCTGATCGAAATCCCATTCTGTCTCCGTTGATTTTAGGGCAAATTCCTCGCCAATGCCATTTCATGCTGCAGAGGTGACCAAAATCTCATTTTTCGCACGGGAGCAGATAGTGACAGAAACTTCATCCCAGGTTCACCAACACAAAAGAACCCACGGTGCAAGAATCGGATCAATCAGACTGGTGACGACGGAGATATGGCTAGATCGTTCCTTGGGGGTCGGGACGTCAGGTGTCATTTTCCTCCTAGGACTTGTCCGATTTAGTCCGAGTGGGCACAACAAAAAAACTAGTACTGAAATTTCCGAAATTCATTGTGGGCAAATTTTTCCCCTGGGTTCCATAGTTTGTGTGGAGTTGTTTGGAGCAGTTTCTGCGTGTACTTTTTCAAACTTTTCGGTTGAGTCTAGTAGCATTTTTCGGCTTCCTTGGGTCGTGTAGAGTCGTTCGGGACAATTTATGTGCAGCACATTTTTTGTCCCCCGTGTCTGTTTCTTTTGTGTCTTTTTTTGTTTCCAATTTCTAAACCCTCAAAACTTATCCGATTTAGTCCACTCACACACCGATGGAAATCTTATCTGAAGGGCCATGGGGCTGTCTGATTAGAATCTCATTCCGTCTACGTTGATATTAGGGCAAATTCCTCGCCATTACCATTTCAGGCGGCAGAGGTGACCGAAATCTCATTTTTGGCACAGGAGCAAAAAGTGACGGAAACTTCATCCCTGGTTCACCAACACAAAAGAAGCCCCACGGTGCAAGAATCGGATCAATCAGACAGGTGACAGAGCAGATGTGGCAAGATCTATTTCTCGGGGGCCGAAAACCCAGGTGTCATTTGCCCGCTCAAAACTTATCCGATTTAGTCCACTCACACACCGATGGAAATCTTATCCGAAGGGCTATGGGCCAGTCTGATCGAAATCCCATTCTGTCTCCGTTGATTTTAGGGCAAATTCCTCGCCAATGCCATTTCATGCTGCAGAGGTGACCAAAATCTCATTTTTCGCACGGGAGCAGATAGTGACAGAAACTTCATCCCAGGTTCACCAGCACAAAAGAACCCACGGTGCAAGAATCGGATCAATCAGACTGGTGACGACGGAGATATGGCTAGATCGTTCCTTGGGGGTCGGGACGTCAGGTGTCATTTTCCTCCTAGGACTTGTCCGATTTAGTCCGAGTGGGCACAACAAAAAAACTAGTACAGAAATTTCCGAAATTCATTGTGGGCAAATTTTTCCCCTGGGTTCCATAGTTTGTGTGGAGTTGTTTGGAGCAGTTTCTGCGTGTACTTTTTCAAACTTTTCGGTTGAGTCTAGTAGCATTTTTCGGCTTCCTTGGGTCGTGTAGAGTCGTTCGGGACAATTTATGTGCAGCACATTTTTTGTCCCCCGTGTCTGTTTCTTTTGTGTCTTTTTTTGTTTCCAATTTCTAAACCCTCAAAACTTATCCGATTTAGTCCACTCACACACCGATGGAAATCTTATCTGAAGGGCCATGGGGCTGTCTGATTAGAATCTCATTCCGTCTACGTTGATATTAGGGCAAATTCCTCGCCATTACCATTTCAGGCGGCGGAGGTGACCGAAATCTCATTTTTGGCACAGGAGCAAAAAGTGACGGAAACTTCATCCCTGGTTCACCAACACAAAAGAAGCCCCACGGTGCAAGAATCGGATCAATCAGACAGGTGACAGAGCAGATATGGCAAGATCTATTTCTCGGGGGCCGAAAACCCAGGTGTCATTTGCCCGCTCAAAACTTATCCGATTTAGTCCACTCACACACCGATGGAAATCTTATCCGAAGGGCTATGGGCCAGTCTGATCGAAATCCCATTCTGTCTCCGTTGATTTTAGGGCAAATTCCTCGCCAATGCCATTTCATGCTGCAGAGGTGACCAAAATCTCATTTTTCGCACGGGAGCAGATAGTGACAGAAACTTCATCCCAGGTTCACCAACACAAAAGAACCCACGGTGCAAGAATCGGATCAATCAGACTGGTGACGACGGAGATATGGCTAGATCGTTCCTTGGGGGTCGGGACGTCAGGTGTCATTTTCCTCCTAGGACTTGTCCGATTTAGTCCGAGTGGGCACAACAAAAAAACTAGTACTGAAATTTCCGAAATTCATTGTGGGCAAATTTTTCCCCTGGGTTCCATAGTTTGTGTGGAGTTGTTTGGAGCAGTTTCTGCGTGTACTTTTTCAAACTTTTCGGTTGAGTCTAGTAGCATTTTTCGGCTTCCTTGGGTCGTGTAGAGTCGTTCGGGACAATTTATGTGCAGCACATTTTTTGTCCCCCGTGTCTGTTTCTTTTGTGTCTTTTTTTGTTTCCAATTTCTAAACCCTCAAAACTTATCCGATTTAGTCCACTCACACACCGATGGAAATCTTATCTGAAGGGCCATGGGGCTGTCTGATTAGAATCTCATTCCGTCTACGTTGATATTAGGGCAAATTCCTCGCCATTACCATTTCAGGCGGCAGAGGTGACCGAAATCTCATTTTTGGCACAGGAGCAAAAAGTGACGGAAACTTCATCCCTGGTTCACCAACACAAAAGAAGCCCCACGGTGCAAGAATCGGATCAATCAGACAGGTGACAGAGCAGATGTGGCAAGATCTATTTCTCGGGGGCCGAAAACCCAGGTGTCATTTGCCCGCTCAAAACTTATCCGATTTAGTCCACTCACACACCGATGGAAATCTTATCCGAAGGGCTATGGGCCAGTCTGATCGAAATCCCATTCTGTCTCCGTTGATTTTAGGGCAAATTCCTCGCCAATGCCATTTCATGCTGCAGAGGTGACCAAAATCTCATTTTTCGCACGGGAGCAGATAGTGACAGAAACTTCATCCCAGGTTCACCAGCACAAAAGAACCCACGGTGCAAGAATCGGATCAATCAGACTGGTGACGACGGAGATATGGCTAGATCGTTCCTTGGGGGTCGGGACGTCAGGTGTCATTTTCCTCCTAGGACTTGTCCGATTTAGTCCGAGTGGGCACAACAAAAAAACTAGTACAGAAATTTCCGAAATTCATTGTGGGCAAATTTTTCCCCTGGGTTCCATAGTTTGTGTGGAGTTGTTTGGAGCAGTTTCTGCGTGTACTTTTTCAAACTTTTCGGTTGAGTCTAGTAGCATTTTTCGGCTTCCTTGGGTCGTGTAGAGTCGTTCGGGACAATTTATGTGCAGCACATTTTTTGTCCCCCGTGTCTGTTTCTTTTGTGTCTTTTTTTGTTTCCAATTTCTAAACCCTCAAAACTTATCCGATTTAGTCCACTCACACACCGATGGAAATCTTATCTGAAGGGCCATGGGGCTGTCTGATTAGAATCTCATTCCGTCTACGTTGATATTAGGGCAAATTCCTCGCCATTACCATTTCAGGCGGCGGAGGTGACCGAAATCTCATTTTTGGCACAGGAGCAAAAAGTGACGGAAACTTCATCCCTGGTTCACCAACACAAAAGAAGCCCCACGGTGCAAGAATCGGATCAATCAGACAGGTGACAGAGCAGATATGGCAAGATCTATTTCTCGGGGGCCGAAAACCCAGGTGTCATTTGCCCGCTCAAAACTTATCCGATTTAGTCCACTCACACACCGATGGAAATCTTATCCGAAGGGCTATGGGCCAGTCTGATCGAAATCCCATTCTGTCTCCGTTGATTTTAGGGCAAATTCCTCGCCAATGCCATTTCATGCTGCAGAGGTGACCAAAATCTCATTTTTCGCACGGGAGCAGATAGTGACAGAAACTTCATCCCAGGTTCACCAACACAAAAGAACCCACGGTGCAAGAATCGGATCAATCAGACTGGTGACGACGGAGATATGGCTAGATCGTTCCTTGGGGGTCGGGACGTCAGGTGTCATTTTCCTCCTAGAACTTGTCCGATTTAGTCCGAGTGGGCACAACAAAAAAACTAGTACAGAAATTTCCGAAATTCATTGTGGGCAAATTTTTCCCCTGGGTTCCATAGTTTGTGTGGAGTTGTTTGGAGCAGTTTCTGCGTGTACTTTTTCAAACTTTTCGGTTGAGTCTAGTAGCATTTTTCGGCTTCCTTGGGTCGTGTAGAGTCGTTCGGGACAATTTATGTGCAGCACATTTTTTGTCCCCCGTGTCTGTTTCTTTTGTGTCTTTTTTTGTTTCCAATTTCTAAACCCTCAAAACTTATCCGATTTAGTCCACTCACACACCTATGGAAATCTTATCTGAAGGACTATGGGGCTGTCTGTTTAGAATCTCATTCCGTCTACGTAGATTTTAGGGCAAATTCCTCGCCATTGCCATTTCAGGCAGCAGAGGTGACCGAAATCTCATTTTTGGCACGGGAAAAGAAAATGACGGAAACTTTATCCCTAGTTCACCAACACAAAAGAAGCCCAACGATGTGAGAATCGGATCAATCAGACAGGTGACAGAGCATATATGGCCAGATCGATTTCTCGGGGGCCGGGACACCAGGTGTCATTTGCCACCTTAAAACTTATCCGATTTAGTCCACTCACAAACCGATGGAAATCTTATACGAAGGGCTATGGGGCTGTCTGATCAGAATCCCATTCTGTCTCCGTTGAATTTAGGGAAAATTTCTCGCCAATGCCATTTCAGGCGGCAGAGTTGACCGAAATCTCATTTTTGGCACGGGAGCAGAAAGTGACGGAAACTTCATCCCTGGTTCACCAACACAAAAGAAGCCCCACGGTGCAAGAATCGGATCAATCACACAGGTGATAGAGCAGATATGGCCAGATCGATTTCTCGGGGGCCGGGACACCAGGTGTCATTTGCCACCTCAAAACTTATCCGATTTAGTCCACTCACACACCGATGGAAATCTTATACGAAGGGATATGGGCCAGTCTGATCAGAATCTCATTCTGGATCCGTTGACTTTAGGGCAAATTCCTCGCCAATGCCATTTCATGCGGCAGAGGTGACCAAAATCTCATTTTTGGCACGGGAGCAGATAGTGACGGAAACTTCATCCCTGGTTCACCAACACAAAAGAAGCCCCACGGTACAAGAATCGGATCAATCAGACTGGTGACGACGGAGATATGGCTAGATCGTTCCTTGGGGGCCGGGACGTCAGGTATCATTTTCCTCCTAGAACTTGTCCGATTTAGTCCGATAGGGCACAAAAAAAAAACTAGTATAGAAATTTCCGAAATTCATTGTGGGCAAAATTTTCCCCTGGGTTCCATAGTTTGTGTGGAGTTGTTTGGAGCAGTTTCTGCGTGTACTTTTTCAAACTTTTCGGTTGAGTATAGTAGCATTTTTCGGCTTCCTTGGGTCGTGTAGAGTCGTTTGGGACAATTTATGTGCAACACATTTTTTGTCCCCCTTGTCTGTTTCTTTTGTGTCTTTTTTTGTTTCCAATTTCTAAACCCTCAAAACTTATCCGATTTAGTCCACTCACACACCGATGGAAATCTTATCTGAAGGGCTATGGGGCTGTCTGTTTAGAATCTCATTCCATCTACGTAGATTTCAGGGCAAATTCTTCGCCATTGCCATTTCAGGCGGCAGAGGTGACCGAAATCTCATTTTTGGGACGGGAAAAGAAAGTGACGGAAACTTCATCCCTGGTTGACCAACACAAAAGAAGCCCAACGATGCGAGAATCGGATCAATCAGACAGGTGACAGAGCAGATATGGCCAGATCGATTTTTCGGGGGCCGGGACACCAGGTGTTATTTGCCACCTCCGAACTTATCCGATTTACTCCACTCACACACCGATGGAAATTTTATCCGAAGGGCTATGGGGCTGTCTGATCAGAATCCCATTCCGTCTCCGTTGAATTTAGGGAAAATTTCTCGCCAATGCCATTTCAGGCGGCAGAGGTGACCGAAATCTCATTTTTGGCACGGGAGCAGAAAGTGACGGAAACTTCATCCCTGGTTCACCAACACAAAAGAAGCCCCACGGTGCAAGAATCGGATCAATCAGACATGTGACAGAGCATATATGGCAAGATCTATTTCTCGGGGGCCGAAACCCCAGGTGGCATTTGCCCGCTCAAAACTTATCCGATTTTGTCCACTCACACACCGATGGAAATCTTATCCGAAGTGCTATGGGGCTGTCAAATCTGAATCCCATTCCGTCTCCGTTGATAGTAGGGCAAATTCCTCGCCAATGCCATTTCAGGCGGTAGAGGTGATCGAAATCTCTTTTTTGGCACGAGAGCAGAAAGTGACGGAAACTTCGTCTCTAGTTCACCAACACAAAAGAAGCCCTACTGATACGGACGGAGGACCCGTTGGATAAAAGATCCAAGAACCCTTCGTATAAGAGGTAGGCAGCGGTCTCCCTAGATCGAGAATCCAGTTTGATCACCTCCTAGAGCGAAGAAAACCTCGACCCGTTGGCTATATAATCAGCCAAGAACCTCGGTATAGTTGAACGCCACAAGACTTTGCTCACTAGTCTTGATAAGTTCGGAACAAGTGAAAACTCTACAAGAGAGAAATTCAACTCACAAAGGCAAAGCCAATTTTCGTTTATAACTCAAGGTGTCCTCTTACAAGTGATTTACAAGTCTATTTATAGGCTAGGAAAGGATTCTTGGTATCCTATCATTGATAACACTAATTAAACTCATAAATAGACTTATTTAACACTCATTACATCACTTATTAAGTACCTATGACCCTTGGACTCAAAAGTCACTTATTTAAGTCATAATAAAGAAACTAACATGACTCTTTATTTGCCCTCTTGAACATGCACGAAAATATGCATCTTTATTCCTCATCTTGGGCCTCCAAATCTGATTTGTAAATAGCCCATTCTTCAAGTTGGATTCAGCCCACCGACTTGTATAAGATTCACCATTTGGCCCAACGTAGATTGCTCTTGGACTTGGGCTTTCATTTCAGCTATAATCAACACCATGGCCTCCTTTATCTTCTTAGCTCTAGCTCTTGTAACCGGCCCACCATGAATGATCAAGGGATCTCTATTGTTGTCGTTGGTTAACTTGGATGCAGCCCCATCAATGAAACTAATTAGACACTTAATTTAGCCTCTTCAATAAGCACGAAAATCAACCATTTATTTTTCTTCTCGGGCCTTCGAAGTCTGATTGTTGACAAGCCCTTTTAAGACGAATTCAACATATTAATATTCACCATTTGGCCCGATTTATCTTGATATTGGACTTGAAATCGGCATACTTTATTTAGTTCCTGAAATCTGACTTCTAGTCGTTGGTTGCCCACCCGTGCTCACATCACCTACGGTGCAAGAATCGGATCAATCAGACAGGTGACGGAGCAGATATGGCCAGATCGATTTCTCGGGGGCCGGGACACCAGGTGTCATTTTCCCATTCAAAACTTATCCAATTTAGTCCACACACACCGATGGAAATCTTATTTGAAGGGCCATGGGGCTGTCTGATTAGATCCATTGCTATTTCAGGCGGTAGAGGTGACGAAATCTCATTTTTGGCACAAGAGAAGAAATTGACGGAAACTTCATCCCTAGTTCACCAACACAAAAGAAGCCCCACGGTACAAGAATCGGATCAATCAGACTGGTGACGACGGAGATATGGCTAGATCGTTCCTTGGGGGTCGGGACGTCAGGTATCATTTTCCTCCTAGAACTTGTCCGATTTAGTCCGAGAGGGCACAAAAAAAAACTAGTATAGAATTTTCCGACATTCATTGTGGGCAAAATTTTCCCCTGGGTTCCATAGTTTGTGTGGAGTTGTTTGAAGCAGTTTCTGCGTGTACTTTTTCAAACTTTTCGGTTGAGTATAGTAGCATTTTTCGGCTTCCTTGGGTCGTGTAGAGTCGTTTGGGACAATTTATGTGCAACACATTTTTTGTCCCCCGTGTCTGTTTCTTTTGTGTCATTTTTTGTTTCCAATTTCTAAACACTCAAAACTTATCCGATTTAGTCCACTCACACACCGATGGAAATCTTATCTGAAGGGCTATGGGGCTGTCTGTTTAGAATCTCATTCCGTCTACGTAGATTTCAGGGCAAATTCTTCGCCATTGCCATTTCAGGCGGCAGAGGTGACCGAAATCTCATTTTTGGGACGGGAAAAGAAAGTGACGGAAACTTCATCCCTGGTTGACAAACACAAAAGAAGCCCAACGATGCGAGAATCGGATCAATCAGACAGGTGACAGAGCAGATATGGCCAGATCGATTTCTCGGGGGCCGGGACACCAGGTGTCATTTGCCCTCTCCAAACTTATCCGATTTACTCCACTCACACACCGATGGAAATCTTATCCGAAGGGCTATATGGGGCTGTCTGATCAGAATCCCATTCCGTCTCCGTTGAATTTAGGGAAAATTTCTCGCCAATGCCATTTCAGGCGGCAGAGGTGACCGAAATCTCATTTTTGGCACGGGAGCAGAAAGTGACGGAAACTTCATCCCTGGTTCACCAACATAAAAGAAGCCCCACGGTGCAAGAATCGGATCAATCAGACAGGTGACAGAGCAGATATGGCAAGATCTATTTCTCGGGGGCCGAAACCCCAGGTGTCATTTGCCCGCTCAAAACTTATCCGATTTTGTCCACTCACACACCGATGGAAATCCTATCCGAAGGGCTATGGGGCTGTCTGATCAGAATCCTATTCCGTTTCCGTTGATTTTAGGGCAAATTCCTCGCCAATGCCATTTCAGGCGGTAGAGGTGATCGAAATCTCTTTTTTGGCACGAGAGAAGAAAGTGACGGAAACTTCATCCCTGGTTCACCGACACGAAAGAAGCCCCACGGTGCGAGAATCGGATCAATCAGACAGGTGACAAAGCAGATATGGCCAGATCGATTTCTCGGGGGTCGGGACACCAGGTGTCATTTGCCCCCTCAAAACTTATCCGATTTAGTCCACTCACACACCGATGGAAATCTTATCCATTGGGCTATGGGCCAGTCTGATCAGAATCCCATTCTGTCTCCGTCGATTTTAGGGCAAATTCCTCGCCAATGCCATTTCAGGCGGCAGAGGTGACCAAAATCTCATTTTTGGCACGGGAGCAGATAGTGACGGAAACTTTATCCCTGGTTCACCAACACAAAAGAAGCCCCACGGTGCGAGAATCAGATCAATCAGACAAGTGACAGAGCAGATATGGCCAGATTGATTTCTCGGGGGTTGGGATGTTCAACTTAAATTAATCTAAGTTGCACGCAATTAAACGTGGTTGTTATAGATTAGATAAGTTGTCCCGAATATCGTCTCACAAGGAAGGCTTAACAGGGTGATTGTTGCATTACGAAAAGAACAGAAAAGTAAAAAGAAAGCAATAAAGATTGATTGGGTTGGGATTTTGATTACTCTAAGGAATTAAAAAGACAATTAATCTAGACAGTAATATAAACCCTAGTTCTAAAAACAAAGTAAATCATGAACATAATTGAGATGTGAAATAAAAGAAACTTACGGTGATTAATTCGTAGTAGAAGTCTGTCACAAAATCCGTACGAATCGAAAGTAATCTACCCTAGTGTTTTGATGAACAAGAAAATAGTGAAAAACTGTAAAAGAACCTCTGGAAAAATTCTCTGTGTCGGAAGAAAAAAAAACGAAAGCAATAACGTATGAAAGGAAATAAAATCTGAGGCTCTATTTATAGCTAATATTATCGCCGCCTCAGTACGGGTGATCGCCCAACGTGGGCGATCGTTGAACATCATAACTTCATGAAGATATGAGCGAGCGTCGGGCTTCCACAAGCGTTGGACATCGCGCTCTGAAGTTTTCTCGTCCATGCTGGACGAGCGTTGAGACTGGACGATCGCTGAGGTGAGTTCTCTGAAACCTGCTCGCCATCACATAGAACTACTGGACGATCGCTGAAGATGAACGATCGCTGGGGTGTCCTCTCTGAAACTCTTCTCGACCAAGTGGACGATCGTTGAGGCTGAACGATCGTTGGGGTGTCCTCTCTGAAACTCTTCTCGACCAAGTGGACGATCGTTGAGGCTGAACGATCGCTGGGGTGTCCTCTCTGAAAGCCCAGTCGCCAACTTGTAAATTTATTGAACGACTCTGATACTTCACATAACTGTTGGACGCTCGTCGAGATGTGAACGATCGTTGAACATACACTTTTTAGCCATTTCTCTTGTGATCCAACACCTAAAACACAAATACTGCATTTTCCCAACAAAAACTCGACCCAAAGCATTAGAGCATTCCGAATATAAAAACAACACAAAACACAACGGCAAACGAACAAAATGCACTAAATAATCCCAACTAAAAACAACCAAAAACAGGCGAAACAACCCCTCCACACACAAAACCTTGCTTATCCTCAAGCAAACCTTAATAAAAATTAAAACGAAGAAAGTGAAATTTGAACTAAATAACACATATCGCAATAAACTCTCAATCACAAAGCAATTCATCACTCATCAATCGAAAACAGTAATCACAACACCAATGAGTGGCCTTCCACACAAGACCTCAATCCACTCAACATCCAAGCACAAGATCACAGAAAGGAAACAATGACATCAAAGAGTATCCCAACTCAAACCACTTATTAAACTATACTAACAAAAATGCAAAAACCGGGCAATCTTTACTAGGTGAAATCACGGAAAATCCGGCCTCCTAGTGTGGTTTCCCATACCCATTCCCCACCTTTAAAAACGAATTCAAGGTAATGAGAAAGAGGGGTAGAGCCCTTCACAACACAACCAACTTAAACAACGAAATAACCAAACGTCAAGTCAAATTGGGTTATATGGCCATATTTCATGAGGTGAAGACATTTAGAGGTCATCTAAAGTATCCTCATGTGGTTTCCCATGCTCATGGTTCCCAGAAGAGCAGAGACCTCCCAAAATGACTCAACTTACTAAACAAGATCTTTTTGATCCCTTTATGACGCGTTTTTTTTTTTTTTTTTTTTTTTTTTTTTTTTTTTTTAAAAACTCGTTTAAATTGGGATACAATTCTAAAACACCGTCTCCAAACCGTTCACCATACTCAAAAGTTAAGTGTCAATAATTCAAATGTGAATCACCCCACAAATGACATGCAAAAACTGCACCAATCGATTCATAATAGAACCACCTTGATCAATAAAATCTATCAAAACATGAGTCATAAACTTCAAACCCAACTTCAACATCTTAATTCCAAATAAGAAAAACCCGAGGACTCACAATATCATAATATCAACACACCCCCCCCCCCCCACGAAAAAGCACGACAATGTCCCCATTGTCAACCGAAACACAAGAGAACAAGGAAGGGATTAACACAAAACAACCAACGAAGGAATCGAAACTAACATAAACACGAACAACCTAGCAATTCTCAAAACAACCAAACAAAAAAACCAACCAAACACAAAAAAAACAAAAACAAAACAAAAACAAGAAAGCAACAAGAAAAAGAAGAAAAGAACGGCGTACACAGCAACAACGAGAATCACTGCGGATCTAGCGGTGGATCAGACGAACCACCTGGAGCGAAATGCCAACGGGCAAATTGCTGTTCCAATGAATCCAGTTGACGACCCTGAGAAGCCATTTGTTGTTGATGCTGGGTCCAATACTGAGAATTCGAGGCCCAATTGCGTTCTTGCTCCGCCCAATGTGTATGCTGAGCCGCCCAATACTGCTCCTGTGCCTCCCATCGCTGCTCATTAACTGCCCAACGCTGATCATTTTGCGCCCACCGTTGATCATTCTGCTCCCACCGTTGATCTTGACGGAACAATTGGGCATTCTGTAAAATCATCTGTTGCTGCAAGTGCCCAAACTGGGAACTCATCTCCCCACGGAAAGAAGTAAAATCCTGCTGAAACGCCGAAAAGTCATAAGGCACAAAACTGGGGCCGGAAGAGTGGGGAGCTTGTTCAATCTGACGAATAACCCCATCCTGAGGAGGAAACTCCTCATCACTCCCCACCAGTGTGGCATCATCATTGGCTCCATCCGACTCAGCATCGGAAGAACCAGAGGTAGGGGGTGGGGGCGCACGAGGACCAACGAACTCAGCACCACGCTGGCGCTTAACTGCTGGGCGCGACTCATAAGGAGCAAAGGACACCAAATCACGGGCAATAAATCCATGTTTCAATTCAGTAAAGCCCAAATACTTGCATCGCAACAGCACTTGATTAGAAGGAGTGGAATTTGCCCGCATAACATTGAAATGATATGCCAAAGCAGTAGCAAGATGCGGCAAAGCAGCCTTATATGTCGAAGTGCGCACAATGCTCTGCAAAGTGTCAAAGATAAACGGAGCCGGACAAACCTTCCGCTTCTTCACAGCACAATCCAACAAAAATAACTCAACATTGTACACCTTATTAGCCTCTGCCCGACCTTTAATGTGATAGACAAGGAACTTGTGTAAAATGCACAAAACTGGATCACGAATTAAGCCACTAGGAACACCACCATTCCCCCAATTGTCACATCCTGACAACTCATACCAAGCCGCTTTGGCATCAAATGTCGGAGAAACAGACAATTCCCCATGAGCTTTCCGAAACCCAAAAACCGTATGCAAAACAGAATACCCCACACGATATGTATTGCCCATCAACCGAAAAGTGATACCCTTGAGATCATCTTCAAAATCCATAGAAACGAGAAATTCCAAACACAAAGGAGTAAATGAAGGCCATTCTGAGCGAGCATATTGAAATAATCCTAGGACCTTTAAATACTTATTCAATTCATCCTTCACCCCCAAAGACTCAATAACCTCCCAATCAATGAAACGAGGTACCGTAACAGATTTACTCTTGAGGCGAAGGAAAAGTTTACCTTCAGGGAGCGAGTAAATGGGGAAAGGAGCAGCATAGGTCGCTGAAATATTCTGTGGTGCAGCCGCATCGGTGTCCATAGCCTCGGAGCCAGTAGTATGGGAAGAAGAACTCCCTCCGACGTTCTTAGTGCGGACCATAGTGAATGAGACGTTGCTGGATACGAATACTCGGCCAAAATGAACCCACGAAGCTGGCTGATACGGACGGAGGACCCGTTGGATAAAAGATCCAAGAACCCTTCGTATAAGAGATAGGCAGCGGTCTCCCTAGATCGAGAATCCAGTTTGATCACCTCCTAGAGCGAAGAAAACCTCGACCCGTTGGCTATATAATCAGCCAAGAACCTCGGTATGGTTGAACGCCACAAGACTTTGCTCACCAGTCTTGATAAGTTCGGAACAAGTGAAAACTCTACAAGAGAGAAATTCAACTTACAAAGGCAAAGCCAATTTTCGTTTATAACTCAAGGTGTATATGTTATTCGATTACAAAGGATATCAAGCCTATTTATAGGTTAGAAAAGGACTCTTCGTAGCCTACCAATAATGATAGTACTTATGATACTAATTAAACTCATAAATAGACTTATTTAACACTAATTAAATCACTTATTAACTACTAATGACTACTTATGACTCAAGACTTCAAAAGTCACTTATTTAACTCATAATAATGAAACTAATTAGACACTTAATTTAGCCTCTTCAATATGCACGAAAATCAACCATTTATTTTTCTTCTCGGGCCTTCGAAGTCTGATTGTTGACAAGCCCTTTTAAGACGAATTCAGCATATTAATATTCACCATTTGGCCCGATTTATCTTGATATTGGACTTGAAATCGGCATACTTTATTTAGTTCCTGAAATCTGACTTCTAGTCGTTGGTTGCCCACCCGTGCTCACACTACTGGCGGTCGCTGACGACGAGGAAGAAAAACTAAGCGGTCGCCGGGTATGAAAAATCAGCGTTCGTCGACAGTGAACGCTCGCTCAGCAAGGACGGCAAGGGGAAGAGACTGGGCGCTCGTCTGAAGTCGGCGCTCGCCAGGTGCGTGGTCGGTGAAAATAGCAGACGCTCGCCGATCGGAAAAACTGAGTGCTCGTCGCCTGTAGGGTGGTCGAATTCACTGGCGGAGAGAGAAAACCGCCACAAGGAATCGTTGAACGGGATGATAGAGAAGGCGCCGGTCGGGAACAAGGACGAAAACAAAACCAAAAGAGAGAAAACCTCCACAACACACACGAAGAGCGACTGAGAGAAAACAAAAACGAAGGAGGCGGCTGCTCTGAAATTAGGGCCGACATATTTATAGCCCAGGAAGTGGGCGCTCGTTGGCAATGAGCGATCGCCCAGAATTGGGCCGTAGAACAAATGGGCCGAGGAATGAGTCGTGTTGGACGATCGTCCGGGGTGAACGATCGTCGCACCCCCTTCTCTGAAGTCGAACCAAAACCCACTGGACGCTCGCTCAAGGTGAACGATCGTCGCACCCCCTTCTCTGAAGTCGAAGCAACGCGCGCTGGACGCTCGCCCAGGGTGAACGATCGTCGCACCCTCGTCTCTGAAGTCGAAGCAAAACCCGCTGGACGATCGCTCAAGGTGAACGATCGTCACACCCTCGTCTCTGTAGTCGAAGCAACGCACACTGGACGCTCGCCCAAGGTGAACGAGCGTTGAACCTGCGCCACAGTATCTTCTTTTTTTTTTTTTTTTTTTTGGTGGGTTGCCTCCCACGAAGCGCTTGTTTAATGTCGTTAGCTCGACATACAAAAACTAAACGTATTCGGAATCCATGAGCCAAATTGACTCGACTCTTTCCAGAACAGGTTCTCCTTCATAGTACGGTTTCACTCGATGTCCGTTGGCTTGGAAGGATTCGCGAGTCTGTTCATTTAACAACCGAACAGCTCCAAAAGGTAGAACTTCTTCAATGAGATACGGCCCACTCCAACGGGACTTCAACTTGCCTGGAAATAACTTCAACCGTGAATTGAACAAAAGGACTTTCATCCCGGGCTTCAACTCTTTGGATAGAATCCGATTATCATGCAACCGCTTCACTCGATCTTTGTAGATCTTGGCATTGTCATAAGCCTCGTTCCGGAGTTCATCCAACTCGGACATTTGCAGCAGTCTTTGCTTTCCGGCGGCCTCAAGATCGAAATTTGTTGCTCGGATTGCCCAATACGCCTTATGCTCGACTTCAACAGGCAAGTGACAATTCTTTCCATATACAAGCCTATATGGGCTC
This sequence comes from Schizonepeta tenuifolia, assembly GCA_029490685.1. Taxonomy (NCBI): domain Eukaryota; kingdom Viridiplantae; phylum Streptophyta; class Magnoliopsida; order Lamiales; family Lamiaceae; genus Schizonepeta; species Schizonepeta tenuifolia. The sequence continues at coordinate 271,003 of JANLIY010000028.1, read as the reverse complement.
ATCCCCAGAATGCTCTTGTACGCTGTCCGGTACGCCCAAAGGGCATCATTGAGTTCTAAACTTCTTGTGGCTGATGCGTTGTCTCGGAGGTATTCTTTAATCTCTACTTTGAGTTCTAAACTTCTTGGTTTTGAGTCAATTAAGGAGATGTATACTAATGATTCTGATTTTGCTTCGATATATCTAGCTTGTGAGCATGCTGCATTTGATAAGTTTTATAGGCATGAGGGCTACTTGTTTAGAGAGTCTAAGTTGTGCATTCCTAAGTGTTCCATGCGTGAGTTGCTTGTTCGTGAAGCTCATGGTGGTGGGTTAATGGGGCATTTTGGAGTTCATAAGACTTTGGATGTTTTGCATGAACATTTTTATTGGCCTAAAATGCGTGTTGATGTTGAAAGAATTTGTGGTAGATGTATAACTTGCATGCAAGCTAAATCCAAATCACATCCACATGGTTTGTATACACCTTTACCTATTCCTAATGCACCTTGGGAGAACATTTCTATGGACTTTGTTTTGGGTTTGCCTAGAACAAGTAGGGGTAAGGATTCTGTATTTGTTGTTGTTGATAGATTTTCAAAAATGGCACATTTCATACCATGTCATAAGAGTGATGATGCTACTCATATTGCTGATTTGTTCTTTAAAGAAATTGTGCGTTTGCATGGAATTCCAAGAAGCATTGTTAGTGATCGAGATGTGAAGTTTTTGAGTCATTTTTGGCGCGTGTTATGGAATAAATTGGGAACTAAACTTCTGTTTTCTACTACTTGTCATCCCCAAACCGATGGACAAACCGAAGTAGTTAATAGGACTTTATCTCAATTGCTTCGAACATTGATTCAAAGGAACTTGAAAAGTTGGGAGGATTGCTTACCTTTTGCTGAATTTGCTTATAATCGAAGTGTTCATTCTGCTACTAACTTTTCTCCATTTGAAGTTGTTTATGGCTTTAATCCATTGAGTCCACTTGATCTTATTCCAATTCCAATTGAGGAACGAGCTAGTCTTGATGGTAAAGCTAAGGCAGAAATGGTGAAAAAGTTGCATGAGAAGGTGAAGCAAAACATTGAGAAGAGGACGGAGCAATACATCAAGCAAGCAAACAAGGGCCGAAAGCAAGTCATCTTTGAGCCGGGAGATTGGGTTTGGCTACACTTGAGAAAGGAGAGGTTTCCATCCAAAAGGAAGTCCAAGTTGCAACCAAGAGGAGATGGACCATTTCAAGTCATTGCACGAGTGAATGATAATGCTTACAAACTAGACCTACCGGGTGAGTATAATGTAAGTGCTACTTTCAATGTTGCTGATTTGTCTCCTTATTTTGGTGATTTAGATTCGAGGACCCGTTGGATAAAAGATCCAAGAACCCTTCGTATAAGAGGTAGGCAGCGGTCTCCCTAGATCGAGAATCCAGTTTGATCACCTCCTAGAGCGAAGAAAACCTCGACCCGTTGGCTATATAATCAGCCAAGAACCTCGGTATGGTTGAACGCCACAAGACTTTGCTCACTAGTCTTGATAAGTTCGGAACAAGTGAAAACTCTACAAGAGAGAAATTCAACTCACAAAGGCAAAGCCAATTTTCGTTTATAACTCAAGGTGTATGTGTTATTCGATTACAAAGGATTGAGCCTATTTATAGGCTAGAAAAGGACTCTTCGTAGCCTACCAATAATGATAGTACTTATGATACTAATTAAACTCATAAATAGACTTATTTAACACTAATTAAACCACTTATTAACTACTAATGACTACTTATGACTCAAGACTTCAAAAGTCACTTATTTAACTCATAATAATGAAACTAATTAGACACTTAATTTAGCCTCTTCAATATGCACGAATATCAACCATTTATTCTTCTTCTTGGGCCTTCGAAGTCTGATTGTTGACAAGCCCTTTTAAGACGGATTCAGCCCATCAATATTCACCATTTGGCCCGATTTATCTTGATATTGGACTTGAAATCGGCATACTTTATTTAGTTCTTGAAATCTGACTTGTAGTCGTTGGCTGCCCACCCGTGCTCACATCATTCCCTTCTTCTTCAAGAAGATTCGTCCCGAATCTTATTTCCAAAAGAAAGGTCAGTGTTTAGTAACATCCAATCCAATCCTCCGGGTTTGAAGACGTGGTTTTCATCCTTGATTTTGATAGTTGTACGTGGTTCCATATCGAAATGATATACCTGCAAAATAGAAACAAACCACGTACCTCGGGGTCTATCATTCCCCTCATCTTGACAATGATTTGTCCTCAAATCCAGAATTGCTCCAATTTGGAATGATTTCCTTGTTTGTGAGTACACCTCGTTGTTTTCATGAACATTCAACCACGACATTTGAAATGAAGATTTGTGATTCAACGGAGGAACGCTCAACAGTGGCACCAAGGAAACACATACCACATCTGCACAACTTTCAACAATGAATTCACCCCTCGTTATTTTCTGGTCACTTGCGACCACTATGCTTTCATGTTGGTTGTTGTTATGAACTTGAGCAACAAGAACAAATGGATTAGGATTCTCAAGTTCTTCAACCACAATGGAAGAAACCTTGTCGAAAATCTGGGGAACAATCACCTTGTCCTCAATTCCCTTCTCTCCATTTGGTTGGACCTCCAATTGTGGTGTGGAATCACAACCTTGGATCGGCATGTCACAAAAGGTCTTCCTTGTTGTTACTTCCACAAGCTTCCTCAACTCTTCATTGGCTGCCTTAATCTCCGCCAACATTAGCTTAGTTTTCATCCGAAGAACGTATGCACGCTCTCGATGCTCCTTCAACGATTTGCTCATTTTTTCGTATTTTTTTTGGATAGAAAATATAAAGATAGAGGTTCAGATCAATACCAGATTGCTCTGATACCAAATGATACGGACGGAGGACCCGTTGGATAAAAGATCCAAGAACCCTTCGTATAAGAGGTAGGCAGCGGTCTCCCTAGATCGAGAATCCAGTTTGATCACCTCCTAGAGCGAAGAAAACCTCGACCCGTTGGCTATATAATCAGCCAAGAACCTCGGTATGGTTGAACGCCACAAGACTTTGCTCACTAGTCTTGATAAGTTCGGAACAAGTGAAAACTCTACAAGAGAGAAATTCAACTCACAAAGGCAAAGCCAATTTTCGTTTATAACTCAAGGTGTATGTGTTATTCGATTACAAAGGATTGAGCCTATTTATAGGCTAGAAAAGGACTCTTCGTAGCCTACCAATAATGATAGTACTTATGATACTAATTAAACTCATAAATAGACTTATTTAACACTAATTAAACCACTTATTAACTACTAATGACTACTTATGACTCAAGACTTCAAAAGTCACTTATTTAACTCATAATAATGAAACTAATTAGACACTTAATTTAGCCTCTTCAATATGCACGAATATCAACCATTTATTCTTCTTCTTGGGCCTTCGAAGTCTGATTGTTGACAAGCCCTTTTAAGACGGATTCAGCCCATCAATATTCACCATTTGGCCCGATTTATCTTGATATTGGACTTGAAATCGGCATACTTTATTTAGTTCTTGAAATCTGACTTGTAGTCGTTGGCTGCCCACCCGTGCTCACATCATTACGAGACGGCTGCACCGTCTTCTCCAAAACTCCCTTGATTTGTCGGTTGCTCATCTCTGCTTGGCCCGATGTTTGAGGGTGATAAGGGGTAGCAACCTTGTGGGTCACTCCATTCTTCTTCATAAGCTTCTCAAACAGCTTATTGCAAAAATGCTTCCCTCCATCACTTATGATTGCCTTAGGAAATCCGAACCGACAAAGAATATTTTCCTGTACAAACTTGAGCACAACATGAGAGTCACAAGTCCTAGTGGGATGGCCTCGACCCACTTGGACACATAATCAACAGCTAAAAGAATGTACTCGTTACCAAAGGATTTGGGAAACGGTCCCATGAAATCGATACCCCACACATCGAAAATCTCAACCACAAGAATATTATTAAGAGGCATCTCATTCCTACGACCAATAGACCCTACCCTTTGGCAACGATCACATGCAAGATAAAAAACATGTGCGTCCTTAAATAATGAAGGCCAGAATAAACCGGATTGGAGCACCTTGTGAGCCGTTTTCTGCCCTCCAAAGTGGCCTCCACAATGCGACTCATGGCAAAATTGGAGCACCTTAGCTTGCTCATCATCTGGAATACACCTTCTGATCACATCGTCCTTACCAATCTTAAATAGGTAAGGGTCTTCCCAAAAGTATTACCTGCACACAGATAGAAAACGCTTCCTTTCTTGGGAAGTAAGGTCAGGCCTCAATTCATCACATGCGAGAAAATTAACAATGTCAGCATACCAAGGGACTATGTTGGTACTCAAGGCTTGTTCAAACGGGAACGACTCAAGCAAATTATCACAAATAACAGGAGAAGGAAGATTATCAAGACGGGATAAATGGTCCGCTACAGCATTCTCACTACCTTTCCTATCCCGAATCTCTAAGTCGAATTCTTGGAGTAAGAGCACCCAACGAATAAGTCTTGGCTTAGCCTGAGACTTGGTCAATAAATAACGCAATGCAGCATGATCACTATGAATGATGACCTTAGACCCTATGATGTATGCACGAAACTTGTCTAAAGCAAACACAACAGCAAACATCTCTTTTTCTGTAGTGGTGTAATTCACTTGAGCAGAAGTAAGAGTCAGACTCGCATAATAAATAACACGAAGCATTTTATCAATACGTTGACCCAACACAGCACCCACCGCAGAATTAGAAGCATCACACATAATCTCAAAAGGTTCGGACCAAATAGGACCAATCACTACAGGGGCAGTACTCAACTTCTCCTTAAGCAAGTTAAACGCATTAAGACAAGCATCATCGAAAATGAAAGGCACATCTTGAGAAAGCAAACGACATAGAGGTTGACTGATTTTTGAAAAGTCCTTAATGAAACGTCGATAAAACCCGGCATGCCCCAGAAAGCTCCTAATTCCTTTAACATCACGAGGTGGAGGCAATCTTTCGATCACATCCACTTTCGCTTTGTCGACCTCTACACCCCTCTTAGAGACGATGTGGCCTAACACGTTCCCCCTCCGTACCATAAAATGACTTTTTTCCCAACTGAGAGTCAAACCACTCTCGACACACCTTGCTAACACCCGTTCAATTTTTCTAAGACAATCATTAAAAGATGATCCAAACACAGAAAAATCATCCATGAAGATCTCAACAAAATCATTAAGCATCTCAGAAAATATGGACATCATACACCTTTGAAAGGTACCTGGTGCGTTGCAGAGTCCGAACGACATTCTCTTGCAGGCATATGTGCCAAAGGGGCATGTGAAGGTTGTCTTCGCTTGATCCTCGGGCGCGATCGCGATCTGGTAGTAGCCTGACAGTCCATCCAGAAAACAATAGAACTCATGGCCCGCCAATCTATCGAGCATCTGATCAATGAAAAGCAATGTAAAATGATCCTTCTTAGTGGCCGCATTGAGTTTCCTGAAGTCTATGCACATCCGCCAACCTGTAACCGGCCTCATGGGCACCAACTCTTCATTATCATTCAAGACCACCGTGATTCCTCCTTTCTTTGAAACCACATGAACGGGGCTGAGCCATTCACTGTCAGCAATGGGAAAGATGATCCCTTCGGCCAACTGCTTGTAAATCTCCTTCCGCACCACTTCCATTAGTACAGGATTCAATCTTCTTTGGCCATCTCTCTTTGGAGTCGCTCCATCCACCAAGTTTATCCGGTGCATACATGTTGCAGGGCTGATCCCTTTAATGTCGGACAAACACCATCCAAAAGCAGCCTTGAACCTTGTGAGCACCTCGACCAATTCTTCTTCTTCGGCTGCCTTGAGCTCTGCAGAGATTATGAGAGGTTTCTTTTTTCCTTTTTCAAGGAACACGTACTTCAAGTTGGCCGGAAGGTTCTTAAGTTCAAGCTCGATCTCCTTCTCGTCTTTAGGAACTTCTATTATGAATGGCTCATTAACAGGCAGGTCAGTTGGCAGCAAGGCTTCCATAGCTGCTTCCTCTCTAAATCTCTCCTCCAAGTCGGCGGAGCCTTCAAAAACCTCCTCGAGCTGCTGCTCTTCCATAAAGCAGGCCTCGGCAAGTGTGTCGATAGCATCAATGTAAGAGCAATTATCAACACTATTGGCCGACGGAATCCCCTTGTTGGCTCTGACGTCGTAAGAAACTGACTCACCCAAAACTGACATCTTAATTATGCCGTTCTTTACATCAATGAGAGTATTAGTTGTAGCCATGAAAGGCCTCCCCAATAGTAAAGTGTGCTCTCGTCCATCTTCCTTGACGTCACCAATCTCTAGCACGACAAAATCCACCGGCACAATAAGTTTCCCCACTCGTACTAGGACATCTTCAATAACTCCGCGAGGGTGACGAACCGATCTGTCTGCTAATTGCAAGCACATCCTTGTCGGCTTCAACTCTCCCAATTCCAACTGCTTAAAAATGCAATAAGGCATCAGATTGATCCCGGTTCCTAAATCCAGCATTCCAGAAGCTTCCTTTCCATTCCCCATAGCTCTTTTAATCACAAAGCTCCCAGGATCTCGTTGCTTTTGGGGAAGAGAGTGCTGCATAATGGAGTTGGCACTTTCTGATACTAGAACTTGTTCCGGTTCATCAAACTTTCTCTTCTTGGATGCTAACTCCTTGAAGAACTTCACATAAGCAGGCACGTTTCGGATCACATCGAGCAAAGGTAAATTCACATTCACCTTGGATAGCATCTTATAAAAGTCTGAAAATTGCTGGTCCTGCTTCTCATTCTGCAATCTGCTAGGAAAGGGTACCGGTGGGCGATAAGGCTTTTCAGCCTTATGTAGTCGGATTTCTGCTTGCTCTTCCTCAACTCGAGGCTGTAAGATCTCTGATGATGTGTCTCCCACTTTATTATCAACCATCTTCCCATTTCTCAACACAGTGACGGCTGACGCTTGATGTGGCTGTTGACCTTGGCTCGGAATCTTTCCCGGCTGCTGCTGCTGCTGCATCTGGTTAACGGTACCAGACACTTGTCCCACCGCCGTCTCAAGGCGCTTGATGGTTGCATCTTGAGCTTCTCTCGCCTGTCTGCTTTCTTGCATGAATGCATTGAGATTATCTTCAAACAAGTTCTTCTGAGCTGGATTCTGCCACTGAGAATTAAAATTCTGCTGCTGCTGCGGGTACCACTGCTGCTGCTGCTGTGGGTACCACTGTTGCTGATTAGAAAACTGATTGAATTGCTGAGGAGGATACTGCGTGAACTGCTGTGGAGGACGGCGATTTTGAAAATTGCCTCCATATGCCTGGCCTGGGGTCTGATTCCTCCATCCAGTGGTAGACTGATTTTGCCATCCCGAGTTCTGCTGTCGCTGATTCGGAGTAGACCCTTGGCCCTGGTCAAACTGCTGTCGAGGAGGAAATCCCTGTGCCGCATACACTTCTGCGCCTCCTTCATAGGTCAACTCCCCCATTCTCTGGCACTCCTCAGGATGATGCCCCAATTCACCACAAATACCACAGGTTTCAGGAGTAATCTCATGCCTAACAGGTGCTGACCGAGGAGGAGATGCCACAGACTTATTCATCTTCAATTCTTGCAACTCCCTCATCATCCCTGCGAGTTGTTTCTGCAGCTCATAATTTGGTGTTACCGCATTGGTATCAACTCTTCTCCCTCGGATCGACTTCTGTTGTGAACTGTCCGCCAAGGTCTGGAAGATCTAGTTGAGTTCCATGGGGGTCTTCTTAGCGATGTTACCCCCTGCCGTGCTGTCCACCATGAACTGAGTAGTAGTAAGAAGTCCATCATAAAAGAACTAACTAATCATAATCGTGGATAACTGATGATGTGGGCATTGTCGGAGGAGCTCTTGAAATCTCTCCCAAGCCTCATGGAAAGGCTCGTCAGTTCCTTGCGTGAAATTCATAATCTGCGTACGAATCTCCTGTGTCTTGTGGTTTGGATAAAACTTCAACATAAACTTCTCACAAGCATCCTTCCACGAATTAATAGAATTTGACGGGAGTGATAGCAGCCACGCCCGAGCCCGATCCTTTAAGGTGTAAGGCAGGCACTTGAGCCTTAATTGATCCTCTGTAAGGTCCGACAGAGGGAAAGTCTGCACTATAGAACAGAACTCTCGGACGAATTGGAGTGCATCCTCATTGGGCATTCCATGGAAAGCTGGAAGCATGCTAGAGTAGTTATGCTTCAAATCATAATTTCTGACCCTGGCAGGCAGAACAATGGCCGATGTCGTGGCCTCAATAACTGGTCGGGAGTATTCTCCCATGAGCTGGTTTTCCTCGGTAGCCATATTTCCTTGAAAATTCAATTGACACTGTCCCTCAGAGTCACAACACAAATTCGCAAACAAAGCTCCGTCTTCAACCTTGTCAGGAAGCAGTTCAATTACCTCCCTTAATTCTTCCAAAACTGCACTTCTCCTGTGTATGTTGTCAATATACGGTGCTAACGGTTGTTTCTGACTTCTGCGACCTCGCATACACAACACTAGCACACAGATTAAATGCACCGGAGGGAGAAAAATAACCAAACAAAAATTAAAATGAAAATTATTACACAAAAAATCGCCTAAAGCCTTCCCCGGCAACGGCGCCAAATTTGTTCAACCTAAATTAATCTAAGTTGCACGCAATTAAACGTGGTTGTTATAGATTAGATAAGTTGTCCCGAATATCGTCTCACAAGGAAGGCTTAACAGGGTGATTGTTGCATTACGAAAAGAACAGAAAAGTAAAAAGAAAGCAATAAAGATTGATTGGGTTGGGATTTTGATTACTCTAAGGAATTAAAAAGACAATTAATCTAGACAGTAATATAAACCCTAGTTCTAAAAACAAAGTAAATCATGAACATAATTGAGATGTGAAATAAAAGAAACTTACGGTGATTAATTCGTAGTAGAAGCCTGTCACAAAATCCGTACGAATTGAAAGTAATCTACCCTAGTGTTTTGATGAACAAGAAAATAGCGAAAAACTGTAAAAGAACCCCTGGAAAAATTCTCTGTGTCGGAAGAAAAAAAACGAAAGCAATAACGTATGAAAGGAAATAAAATCTGAGGCTCTATTTATAGCTAATATTATCGCCGCCTCAGTACGGGCGATCGCCCAACGTGGGCGATCGTTGAACATCATAACTTCATGAAGATGTGAGCGAGCGTCAGGCTTCCAAAAGCGTTGGAGATCGCGCTCTGAAGTTTTCTCGTCCATGCTGGACGAGCGTTGAGACTGGACGATCGCTGAGGTGAGTTCTCTGAAACCTGCTCGCCATCACATAGAACTACTGGACGATCGCTGAAGATGAACGATCGCTGGGGTGTCCTCTCTGAAACTCTTCTCGACCAAGTGGACGATCGTTGAGGCTGAACGATCGCTGGGGTGTCCTCTCTGAAACTCTTCTCGACCAAGTGGACGATCGTTGAGGCTGAACGATCGCTGGGGTGTCCTCTCTGAAAGCCCAGTCGCCAACTTGTAAATTTATTGAACGACAGCTGACCTTGGACGATCGTCCAAGGTGATTCTCTGATACTTCACATAACTGTTGGACGCTCGTCGAGATGTGAACGATCGTTGAACATACACTTTTCAGCCATTTCTCTTGTGATCCAACACCTAAAACACAAATACAGCATTTTCACAACAAAAACTCGACCCAAAGCATTAGAGCATTCCGAATATAAAAACAACACAAAACACAACGGCAAACGAACAAAATGCACTAAATAATCCCAACTAAAAACAACCAAAAACAGGCGAAACATGGGACACCAGGTGTCATTTGCCCCCTCAAAACTTATCCGATTTAGTCCACTCACACACCGATGGAAATCTTATCCGAAGGGCTATGGGCCAGTCCGATTAGAATCTCATTTTGTCTCCGTTGATTTTAGGGCAAATTCCTCGCCAATGCCATTTCAGGCGGCAGAGGTGACCAAAACCTCATTTTTGGCACGGGAGCAGATAGTGACGGAAACTTCATCCCTGGTTCACCAACACAAAAGAAGCCCCACGGTGCAAGAATCGGATAAATCAGACTGGTGATGACGGAGATATGGCTAGATCGTTCCTTGGAGGCCAGGACGTCAGGTGTCATTTTCCTCCTAGAACTTGTCAGATTTAGTCCTAGAGGGCACAAAAAAAAACTAGTATAGAAATTTCCGAAATTCATTGTGGGCAAAATTTTCCCCTGGGTTCCATAGTTTGTGTGGAGTTGTTTGGAGCAGTTTCTGCGTGTACTTTTTAAACTTTTCGGTTGAGTCTAGTAGCATTTTTCGGCTTCCTTGGGTCTTGTAGAGTCGTTTGGGACAATTTATGTGCAGCACATTTTTTGTCCCCCGTGTCTGTTTCTTTTGTGTCTTTTTTTGTTTCCAATTTCTAAACCGTCAAAACTTATCCGATTTAGACCACTCACACACCGATGGAAATCTTATCTGAAGGGCTATGGGGCAGTCTGTTTAGAATCTCATTCCGTCTACGTAGATTTTAGGGCAAATTCCTCGCCATTGCCATTTCAGGCGGCAAAGGTGACCGAAATCTCATTTTTGGCACGGGAAAAGAAAGTGACGGAAACTTCATCCCTGGTTCACCAACACAAAAGAAGCCCCACGGTTCGAGAATCGGATCAATCAGACAGGTGATAGAGCAGATATGGCCAGATCGATTTCTCGGGGGCCGGGACACCAGGTGTCATTTGCCCCCTCCAAACTTATCCGATTTACTCCACTCACACACCGATGGAAATCTTATCCGAAGGACTATGGGGCTGTCTGATCAGAATCTCATTCCGTCTCCGTTGATTTTAGGGCAAATTCCTCGCCAATGCCATTTCAGGCGGCAGAGGTGACCGAATCTCATTTTTGGCACGGGAGCAGAAAGCGACGAAAAATTTGTCCGAGGTTCACGAAAATAAAACAAGCCCCACGGTGCAAGAATCGGATCAATCAGACAAGTGACGGACCAGATATGGCCAGATCGATTTCTCGGGGGCCGAAACACCAGGTGTCATTTGCCCGCTCAAAACTTATCCGATTTTGTCCACTCACACACCGATGGAAATCTTATCCGAAGGGCTATGGGGCTGTCTGAACAGAATCCCGTTCTGTCTCCGTTGATTTTAGGGCAAATTCCTCGCCAATGCCATTTCAGGCGGTAGAGGTGATCGAAATCTCATTTTTGGCATGGGAGCAGAAAATGACGAAAACTTCGTCTCTAGTTCACCAACACAAAAGAAGCCCTACGGTGCAAGAATCGGATCAATCAGACAGGTGACGGAGCAGATATGGCCAGATCGATTTCTCGGGGGCTGGGACACCACGTGTCATTTGCCCCCTCAAACCTTATCCGATTTAGTCAACTCACACACCGATGGAAATCTTATCTGAAGGGCAATGGGGCTGTCTGATCAGAATCACATTCCGTCTCCGTTGATTTTAGGGCAAATTCCTCGCCAATGCCATTTTAGGCGACAGAGGTGACTGAAATCTCATTATTGGAACGGGAGCAGAAAGTGACGGAAACTTCGTCCCTGGTTCACCAACACAAAAAAATCCCCACGGTAAAAGAATCGGATCAATCAGACAGGTGACGGAGCAGATATGGCCAGATCGATTTCTCGGGGGCCGGGACACCACGTGTCATTTGCCCGCTCGAAACTTATCCGATTTAGTCCACTCACACACCGATGGAAATCTTATCTGAAGGGCAATGGGGCTGTCTGATCAGAATCACATTCCGTCTCCGTTGATTTTAGGGCAAATTCCTCGCCAATGCCATTTCAGGCGGCAGAGGTGACCGAAATCTCATTTTTGGCACGGGAGCAGAAAGTGACGGAAACTTCGTCCCTGGTTCACCAACACAAAAGAAGCCCCACGGTGAAAGAATCGGATCAATTAGACATGTGACGGAGCAGATATGGCCAGATCGAATTCTCGGGAATTGGACACCACGTGTCATTTGCCCCCTCAAACCTTATCCAATTTAGTCCACTCACACACCGATGGAAATCTTATCCGAAGGGCTATGGGGCTGTCTGATCAAACTCTCATTCCGTCTCCGTTGATTTTAGGGCAAATTCCTCGCCAATGCCATTTCATGCGGTAGAGGTGATCGAAATATCAATTTTGGCACGGGAGCAGAAAGTGACGGAAACTTCGTCTCTAGTTCACCAACACAAAAGAAGCCCTACTGTGCAAGAATCGGATCAATCAGACAGGTGACGGAGCAGATATGGCCAGATCGATTTCTCTGGGACCGGGACACCAGGTGTCATTTGCCCACTCAAAACTTATCCAATTTAGTCCACTCACACACCAATAGAAATCTTATCTGAAGGGGCATGGGCTGTTTGCTTAGAATCTCATTCCATCTACGTTTATTTTAGGGCAAATTCCTTGCCATTGCCATTTCAGGCGGCATAGACGACCGAAATCTCATTTTTGGCACGGGAGAAGAAAGTGACGGAAACTTCATCTCTGGTTCACCAACACAAAAGAAGCCCCACGGTTTGACAATCGGATCAATCAGACATGTGATAGAGCAGATATGGCCAGATCGATTTCTTGGGGGCCGGGACACCAGGTGTCATTTGCCCCCTCCAAACTTATCCGATTTAGTCCACTCACACACCGATGGAAATCTTATCCGAAGGGCTATGGGGCTGTCTGATCAGAATCCCATTCCGTCTCCGTTGATTTTAGGGCAAATTCCTCGCCAATGCCATTTCAGGCGGCAGAGGTGACCGAAATCTCATTTTTGCCACGGGAGCAGAAAGCGACGGAAAATTTGTCCGAGGTTCACCAAAACAAAAGAAACCCCACGGTGCAAGAATCGGATCAATCAGACAAGTGACGGACCAGATATGGCCAGATCGATTTCTCGGGGGCCGAAACACCAGGTGTCATTTGCCCGCTCAAAACTTATCCGATTTTGTCCACTCACACACCGATGGAAATCTTATCCGAAGGGCTAAGGGGCTGTCTGATCAGAATCCCATTCTGTCTCCGTTGATTTTAGGGCAAATTCCTCGCCAATGCCATTTCAGGCGGTAGAGGTGATTGAAATCTCATTTTTGGCACGGGAGCAGAAAATGACGAAAACTTCGTCTCTAGTTAACCAACACAAAAGAAGCCCTACGGTGCATAAATCGGATCAATCAGACAGGTGACAGAGCAGATATGGCCAGATCGATTTCTCGGGGGCCGGGACACCACGTGTCATTTGCCCGCTCAAAACTTATCCGATTTAGTCCACTCACACACCGATGGAAATCTTATCTGAAGGGCTATAGAGGGCTGTCTGATCAGAATCGCATTCCGTCTCCGTTGATTTTAGGGCAAATTCCTCGCCAATGCCATTTCAGGCGCCAGAGGTGACCGGAATCTCATTTTTGGTACGGGAGTAGAAAGTGACGGAAACTTCGTCCTTGGTTCACCAACACAAAAGAAGCCCCACGGTGAAAGAATCGGATCAATCAGACATGTGACGGAGCAGATATGGCCAGCTCGATTTCTCGGGAACGGGACACCACGTGTCATTTGCCCCCTCAAACCTTATCCGATTTAGTTCACACACACACCGATGGAAATCTTATCCGAAGGGCTATGGGGCTGTCTGATCAAAATCTCATTCCGTCTTCGTTGATTTTAGGGCAAATTCCTCGCCAATGCCATTTCATGCGGTAGAGGTGATCGAAATATTAATTTTGGCACGGGAGCAGAAAGTGATGGAAAATTCGTCTCTAGTTCACCAACACAAAAGAAGCCCTACTGTGCAAGAATCTGATCAATCAGACACGTGACGGAGCAGATATGGCCAAATCTTATCTGAATGGCCATGGGTTGTCTGCTTAGAATCTCATTCCGTCTACGTTGATTTTAGGGCAAATTCCTCGCCCTTGCCATTTCAGGCGGCAGAGACGAGCGAAATCTCATTTTTAGCACGGGAGAAGAAAGTGACGGAAACTTCATCCCTGGTTCACCAACACAAAAGAAGCCCCACGGTACAAGAATCGGATCAATCAGACAGGTGACAGAGCAGATACGGCCAGATCGATTTCTCGGGGGCCGGGACACCAGGTGTCATTTGCCCCCTCAAAACTTATCCGATTTAGTCCACTCACACACCGATAGAAATCTTATCCGAAAGGCTATGGGCCTGTCTTATCAAAATCCCATTCTATCTCCGTTGATTTTAGGGCAAATTCCTCGCTAATGCCATTTCAGGCGGCAGAGGTGACCAAAATCTCATTTTTGGCACAGGAGCAGATAATGATGGAAACTTCATCCCTGGTTCACCAACACAAAAGAAGCCCCACGGTGCAAGAATCGGATGGATCAATCAAACACGTGACGAAGCAGATATGGCCAGATCAATTTCTCCGGGGCCGGGACACCAGGTGTCATTGCCCACTCAAAACTTATCCAATTTAGTCCACTCACACACCGATGGAAATCTTATCTGAATGGCCATGGGTTGTCTGCTTAGAATCTCATTCCGTCTACGTTGATTTTAGGGCAAATTCCTCGCCATTGCCATTTCAGGTGGCAGAGACGACCGAAATCTCATTTTTAGCACGGGAGAAGAAAGTGACGGAAACTTCATCCCTGGTTCACCAACACAAAAGAAGCCCCACGGTACAAGAATCGGATCAATCAGACAGGTGACAGAGCAGATACGGCCAGATCGATTTCTCGGGGGCCGGGACACCAGGTGTCATTTGCCCCCTCAAAACTTATCCGATTTAGTCCACTCACACACCGATAGAAATCTTATCCGAAAGGCTATGGGCCTGTCTTATCAAAATCCCATTCTATCTCCGTTGATTTTAGGGCAAATTCCTCGCTAATGCCATTTCAGGCGGCAGAGGTGACCAAAATCTCATTTTTGGCACGGGAGCAGATAATGATGAAAACTTCATCCCTGGTTCACCAACACAAAAGAAGCCCCACGGTGCAAGAATCGGATCAATCAGACAGGTGACACAACAAATATGGCCAAATCGATTTCTCGGGGGCAGGAACACCACGTGTCATTTGCCCGCTCAAAACTTATCCGATTTAGTCCACTCACACATCTATGGAAATCTTATCCGAAGGGCTATGGGGCTGTCTGATCAGAATCACATTCCATCTCCGTTGATTTTAGGGGAAATTCCTCGCCAATGCCATTTTAGGCGACAGAGGTGACCGAAATCTCATTTTTGGAACAGGAGCAGAAAGTGACAGAAACTTCGTCCCTGGTTCACCAACACAAAAGAATCCCCACGGTAAAAGAATCGGATCAATCAGACAGGTGACGGAGCAGATATGGCCAGATCGATTTCTCGGGGGCCGGGACACCACGTGTCATTTGCCCGCTCGAAACTTATCCGATTTAGTCCACTCACACACCGATGGAAATCTTATCCGAAGGGCTATGGGGCTGTCTGATCAGAATCACATTCCGTCTCCGTTGATTTTAGGGCAAATTCCTAGCCAATGCCATTTCAGGCGGCAGAGGTGACCGAAATCTCATTTTTGGCACGGGAGCAGAAAGTGACGGAAACTTCGTCTCTGGTTCACCAACACAAAAGAAGCCCCACGGTGAAAGAATCGGATCAATCAGACATGTGACGGAGCAGATATGGCCAGATCGATTTCTCGGGAACGGGACACCACGTGTCATTTGCCCCCTCAAACCTTATCCGATTTAGTCCACTCACACACCGATGGAAATCTTATCCGAAAGGCTATGGGGCTGTCTGATCAAAATCTCATTCCGTCTCCGTTGATTTTAGGCAAATTCCTCGCCAATGCCATTTCATGCGGTAGAGGTGATCGAAATATCAATTTTGGCACGGGAGCATAAAGTGACGGAAACTTCGTCTCTAGTTCACCAACACAAAAGAAGCCCTACTGTGCAAGAATCGGATCAATCAGACAGGTGACGGAGCAGATATGGCCAGATCGATTTCTCTGGGGCCGGGACACCAGGTGTCATTTGCGCACTCAAAACTTATCCAATTTAGTCCACTCACACACCAATGGAAATCTTATCTGAAGGGCTATGGGCTGTCTGCTTAGAATCTCATTCTGTCTACGTTGATTTTAGGGCAAATTCCTCACCATTGCCATTTCAGGCGGCAGAGACGACCGAAATCTCATTTTTGGCACGGGAGAAGAAAGTGACGAAAACTTCATCCCTGGTTCACCAACACAAAAGAAGCCCCACGGTTTTAGAATCGGATCAATCAGACAGGTTATAGAGCAGATATGGCCAGATCGATTTCTCGGGGGCCGGGACACCAGGTGTCATTTGCCCCCTCCAAACTTATCCGATTCAGCCCACTCACACACCGATGGAAATCTTATCCGAAGGGCTATGGGGCTGTCTGATCAGAATCTCATTCCGTCTCCGTTGATTTTAGGGCAAATTCCTCGCCAATTCCATTTCAGGCGGCACAGGTGACCGAAATCTCATTTTTGGCACGGGAGCAGAAAGCGACGGAAAATTTATCCGAGGTTCACCAAAACAAAAGAAGCCCCACGGTGCAAGAATCGGATCAATCAGACAAGTGACGGACCAGATATGGCCAGATCGATTTCTCGGGGGCCGAAAGACCAGGTGTCATTTGCCCGCTCAAAACTTATCCGATTTTGTCCACGCACACACCGATGGAAATCTTATCCGAAGGGCTATGGGTCTGTCTGATCAGAATCCCATTCTGTCTCTGTTGATTTCAGGGCAAATTCCTCACCAATGCCATTTCAGACGGTAGAGGTGATCGAAATCTCATTTTTGGCACGGGAGCAGAAAGTGACGGAAACTTCGTCCCTGGTTCACCAACACAAAAGAAGCCCCACGGTGAAAGAATCGGATCAATCAGACATGTGACGGAGCAGATATGGCCAGCTCGATTTCTCGGGAACGGGACACCACGTGTCATTTGCCCCCTCAAACCTTATCCGATTTAGTTCACACACACACCGATGGAAATCTTATCTGAAGGGCTATGGGGCTGTCTGATCAGAATCCCATTCCGTCTCCGTTGAATTTAGGGAAAATTCCTCGCCAATGCCATTTCAGGTGGCAGAGGTGACCAAAATCTCATTTTTGGCACGAGATCAGAAAGTGACGGAAACTTCATCCCTGGTTCACCAACACTAAAGAAGCTCCACGGTGCAAGAATCGGATCAATCAGACAATTGACGGAGCAGATATGGCCAGATCGATTTCTCGGGGGCCGAAACCCCAGGTGTCATTTGCCCGCTCAAAACTTATTCGATTTAGTCCACTCACACACCGATGGAAATCTTATCCGAAGGTCTATGGGGCTGTTTGATTAGAATCACATTCCGTCTCCGTTGATTTTAGGGCAAATTCCTCGCCAATGCCATTTTAGGCGACAGAGGTGACTGAAATCTCATTATTGGAACGGGAGCAGAAAGTGACGGAAACTTCGTCCCTGGTTCACCAACACAAAAAAATCCCCACGGTAAAAGAATCGGATCAATCAGACAGGTGACGGAGCAGATATGGCCAGATCGATTTCTCGGGGGCCGGGACACCACGTGTCATTTGCCCGCTCGAAACTTATCCGATTTAGTCCACTCACACGCCGATGGAAATCTTATCTGAAAGGCTATGGGGCTGTCTGATCAAAATCTCATTCCGTCTCCGTTGATTTTAGGCAAATTCCTCGCCAATGCCATTTCATGCGGTAGAGGTGATCGAAATATCAATTTTGGCACGGGAGCATAAAGTGACGGAAACTTCGTCTCTAGTTCACCAACACAAAAGAAGCCCTACTGTGCAAGAATCGGATCAATCAGACAGGTGACGGAGCAGATATGGCCAGATCGATTTCTCTGGGGCCGGGACACCAGGTGTCATTTGCGCACTCAAAACTTATCCAATTTAGTCCACTCACACACCAATGGAAATCTTATCTGAAGGGCTATGGGCTGTCTGCTTAAAATCTCATTCTGTCTACGTTGATTTTAGGGCAAATTCCTCACCATTGCCATTTCAGGCGGCAGAGACGACCGAAATCTCATTTTTGGAACGGGAGCAGAAAGTGACGGAAACTTCGTCCATGGTTCACCAACACAAAAGAATCCCCACGGTAAAAGAATCGGATCAATCAGACAGGTGATAGAGCAGATATGGCCAGATCGATTTCTCGAGGGCCGGGACACCAGGTGTCATTTGCCCCTTCCAAACTTATCCGATTTATTCCACTCACACACCGATGGAAATATTATCCGAAGGACTATGGGGCTGTCTGATCAGAATCCCATTTCGTCTCCGTTGATTTTAGGGCAAATTCCTCGCCAATGCCATTTCAGGCGGCAGAGGTGACCGAAATCTCATTTTTGGCACGGGAGCAGAAAGCGACGGAAAATTTGTCCGAGGTTCACGAAAATAAAACAAGCCCCACGGTGCAAGAATCGGATCAATCAGACAAGTGACGGACCAGATATGGCCAGATCGATTTCTCGGGGGCCGAAACACCAGGTGTCATTTGCCCGCTCAAAACTTATCCGATTTTGTCCACTCACACACCGATGGAAATCTTATCCGAAGGGCTATGGGGCTGTCTGAACAGAATCCCATTCTGTCTCCGTTGATTTTAGGGCAAATTCCTCGCCAATGCCATTTCAGGCGGTAGAGGTGATCGAAATCTCATTTTAAGCACGGGAGCAGAAAATGACGAAAACTTCGTCTCTAGTTCACCAACACAAAAGAAGCCCTACGGTGCAAGAATCGGATCAATCAGACAGGTGACGGAGCAGATATGTCAGATCGATTTCTCGGGGGCAGGGACACCACGTGTCATTTGCCCCCTCAAACCTTATCCGATTTAGTCAACTCACACACTGATGGAAATCTTATCGGAAGGGCTATGGGGCTGTCTGATCAGAATCCCATTCCGTCTCCGTTGAATTTAGGGAAAATTCCTCGCCAATGCCATTTCAGGCGGCAGAGGTGACCAAAATCTCATTTTTGGCACGGGATCAGAAAGTGACGGAAACTTCATCCCTGGTTCACCAACACAAAAGAAGCTCCACATTGCAAGAATCGGATCAATCAGACAAGTGACGGAGCAGATATGGTCAAATCGATTTCTCAGGGGCCGAAACCCCAGTTGTCATTTGCCCGCTCAAAACTTATCTGATTTAGTCCACTCACACACCGATGGAAATCTTATCCGAAGGGCTATGGGGCTGTCTGATCAGAATCACATTCCGTCTCCGTTGATTTTAGGGCAAATTCCTCGCCAATGCCATTTTAGGCGACAGAGGTGACTGAAATCTCATTATTGGAACGGGAGCAGAAAGTGACGGAAACTTCGTCCCTGGTTCACCAACACAAAAAAATCCCCACGGTAAAAGAATCGGATCAATCAGACAGGTGACGGAGCAGATATGGCCAGATCGATTTCTCGGGGGCCGGGACACCACGTGTCATTTGCCCGCTCGAAACTTATCCGATTTAGTCCACTCACACGCCGATGGAAATCTTATCTGAAGGGCAATGGGGCTGTCTGATCAGAATCACATTCCGTCTCCGTTGATTTTAGGGCAAATTCCTCGCCAATGCCATTTTAGGCGACAGAGGTGACTGAAATCTCATTATTGGAACGGGAGCAGAAAGTGACGGAAACTTCGTCCCTGGTTCACCAACACAAAAAAATCCCCACGGTAAAAGAATCGGATCAATCAGACAGGTGACGGAGCAGATATGGCCAGATCGATTTCTCGGGGGCCGGGACACCACGTGTCATTTGCCCGCTCGAAACTTATCCGATTTAGTCCACTCACACACCGATGGAAATCTTATCTGAAGGGCAATGGGGCTGTCTGATCAGAATCACATTCCGTCTCCGTTGATTTTAGGGCAAATTCCTCGCCAATGCCATTTCAGGCGGCAGAGGTGACCGAAATCTCATTTTTGGCACAGGAGCAGAAAGTGACGGAAACTTCGTCCCTGGTTCACCAACACAAAAGAAGCCCCACGGTGAAAGAATCGGATCAATTAGACATGTGACGGAGCAGATATGGCCAGATCGATTTCTCGGGAATTGGACACCACGTGTCATTTGCCCCCTCAAACTTTATCCGATTTAGTCCACTCACACACCGATGGAAATCTTATCCGAAGAGCTATGGGGCTGTCTGATCAAAATCTCATTCCGTCTCCGTTGATTTTAGGGCAAATTCCTCGCCAATGCCATTTCATGCGGTAGAGGTGATTGAAATATCAATTTTGGCACGGGAGCAGAAAGTGACGGAAACTTCGTCTCTAGTTCACCAACACAAAAGAAGCCCTACTGTGCAAGAATCGGATCAATCAGACAGGTGACGGAGCAGATATGGCCAGATCGATTTCTCCGGGACCGGGACACCAGATGTCATTTGCCCACTCAAAACTTATCCAATTTAGTCCACTCACACACCAATAGAAATCTTATCTGAAGGGGCATGGGCTGTCTGCTTAGAATCTTATTCCATCTACGTTGATTTTAGGGCAAATTCCTTGCCATTGCCATTTCAGGCGGCATAGACGACCTGATGGGGCTGCATCGAAGTTAACCAACGACAACAATAGAGATCCCTTGATCATTCATGGTGGGCCGGTTACAAGAGCTAGAGCTAAGAAGATAAAGGAGGCCATGGTGTTGATTATAGCTGAAATGAAAGCCCAAGTCCAAGAGCAATCTACGTTGGGCCAAATGGTGAATCTTATACAAATCGGTGGGCTGAATCCAACTTGAAGAATGGGCTATTTACAAATCAGATTTGGAGGCCCAAGATGAGGAATAAAGATTCATATTTTCGTGCATGTTCAAGAGGGCAAATAAAGAGTCATGTTAGTTTCTTTATTATGACTTAAATAAGTGACCTTTGAGTCCAAGGGTCATAGGTACTTAATAAGTGATGTAATGAGTGTTAAATAAGTCTATTTATGAGTTTAATTAGTGTTATCAATGATAGGATACCAAGAATCGTTTCCTAGCCTATAAATAGACTTGTAAATCACTTGTAAGAGGACACCTTGAGTTATAAACGAAAATTGGCTTTGCCTTTGTGAGTTGAATTTCTCTCTTGTAGAGTTTTCACTTGTTCCGAACTTATCAAGACTAGTGAGCAAAGTCTTGTGGCGTTCAACCATACCGAGGTTCTTGGCTGATTATATAGCCAACGGGTCGAGGTTTTCTTCCCTCTAGGAGGTGATCAAACTGGATTCTCGATCTAGGGAGACCGCTGCCTACCTCTTATACGAAGGGTTCTTGGATCTTTTATCCAACGGGTCCTCCGTCCGTATCCGAAATCTCATTTTTGGCACGGGAGAAGAAAGTGACGGAAACTTCATCCCTGGTTCACCAACACAAAAGAAGCCCCACGGTTTGACAATCGGATCAATCAGACAGGTGATAGAGCAGATATGGCCAGATCGATTTCTTGGGGGCCGGGACACCAGGTGTCATTTGCCCCCTCCAAACTTATCCGATTTAGTCCACTCACACACCGATGGAAATCTTATCCAAAGGGCTATGGGGCTGTCTGATCAGAATCCCATTCCGTCTCCGTTGATTTCAGGGCAAATTCCTCGCCAATGCCATTTCAGGCGGCAGAGGTGACCGAAATCTCATTTTTAGCACGGGAGCAGAAAGCGACGGAAAATTTGTCCGAGGTTCACCAAAACAAAAGAAACCCCAAGGTGCAAGAATCGGATCAATCAGACAAGTGACGGACCAGATATGGCCAGATCGATTTCTCGGGGGCCGAAACACCAGGTGTCATTTGCCCGCTCAAAACTTATCCGATTTTGTCCACTCACACACCGATGGAAATCTTATCCGAAGGGCTATGGGGCTGTCTGATCAGAATCCCATTCTGTCTCCGTTGATTTTAGGGCAAATTCCTCGCCAATGCCATTTCAGGCGGTAGAGGTGATTGAAATCTCATTTTTGGCACGGGAGCAGAAAATGACGAAAACTTCGTCTCTAGTTAACCAACACAAAAGAAGCCCTACGGTGCATAAATCGGATCAATCAGACAGGTGACAGAGCAGATATGGCCAGATCGATTTCTCGGGGGCCGGGACACCACGTGTCATTTGCCCGCTCAAAACTTATCCGATTTAGTCCACTCACACACCGATGGAAATCTTATCTGAAGGACTATGGGGCTGTCTGATCAGAATCACATTCCGTCTCCGTTGATTTTAGGGCAAATTCCTCGCCAATGCCATTTTAGGCGCCAGAGGTGACCGAAATCTCATTTTTGGCACGGGAGCAGAAAGTGACGGAAACTTCGTCCCTGGTTCACCAACACAAAAGAAGCCCCACAGTGAAAGAATCGGATCAATCAGACAACGTGACGGAGCAGATATGGCCAGCTCGATTTCTCGGGAACGGGACACCACGTGTCATTTGCCCCCTCAAACCTTATCCGATTTAGTTCACACACACACCGATGGAAATCTTATCCGAAGGGCTATGGGGCTGTCTGATCAAAATGTCATTCCGTCTTCGTTGATTTTAGGGCAAATTCCTCGCCAATGCCATTTCATGCGGTAGAGGTGATCGAAATATTAATTTTGGCACGGGAGCAGAAAGTGATGGAAATTTCGTCTCTAGTTCACCAACACAAAAGAAGCCCTACTCTGCAAGAATCGGATCAATCAGACACGTGATGGAGCAGATATGGCCAGATCGATTTCTCCGGGGCCGGGACACCAGGTGTCATTTGCCCACTCAAAACTTATCCAATTTAGTCCAGTCACACACCGATGGAAATCTTATCTGAATGGCCATTGGTTGTCTGCTTAGAATCTCATTCCGTCTACGTTGATTTTAGGGCAAATTCCTCACCCTTGCCATTTCAGGCGGCAGAGACGACCGAAATCTCATTTTTAGCACGGGAGAAGAAAGTGACGGAAACTTCATCCCTGGTTCACCAACACAAAAGAAGCCCCAAGGTACAAGAATCGGATCAATCAGACAGGTGACAGAGCAGATACGGCCAGATCGATTTCTCGGGGGCCGGGACACCAGGTGTCATTTGCCCCCCAAAACTTATCCGATTTAGTCCACTCACACACCGATAGAAATCTTATCCGAAAGGCTATGGGCCTGTCTTATCAAAATCCCATTCTATCTCTGTTGATTTTAGGGCAAATTCCTCGCTAATGCCATTTCACGAGGCAGAGGTGACCAAAATCTCATTTTTGGCACGGGAGCAGATAATGATGGAAACTTCATCCCTGGTTCACCAACACAAAAGAAGCCCCACGGTGCAAGAATCGGATCAATCAGACACGTGACGGAGCAGATATGGCCAGATCAATTTCTCCGGGGCTGGGACACCAGGTGTCATTGCCCACTCAAAACTTATCCAATTTAGTCCACTCACACACCGATGGAAATCTTATCTGAATGGCCATGGGTTGTCTGCTTAGAATCTCATTCCGTCTACGTTGATTTTAGGGCAAATTCCTCGCCATTGCCATTTCAGGTGGCAGAGACGACCGAAATCTCATTTTTAGCACGGGAGAAGAAAGTGACAGAAACTTCATCCCTGGTTCACCAACACAAAAGAAGCCCCACGGTACAAGAATCGGATCAATCAGACAGGTGACAGAGCAGATACGGCCAGATCGATTTCTCGGGGGCCGGGACACCAGGTGTCATTTGCCCCCTCAAAACTTATCCGATTTAGTCCACTCACACACCGATAGAAATCTTATCCGAAAGGCTATGGGCCTGTCTTATCAAAATCCCATTCTATCTCCGTTGATTTTAGGGCAAATTCCTCGCTAATGCCATTTCAGGCGGCAGAGGTGACCAAAATCTCATTTTTGGCACGGGAGCAGATAATGATGAAAACTTCATCCCTGGTTCACCAACACAAAAGAAGCCCCACGGTGCAAGAATCGGATCAATCAGACAGGTGACACAGTAAATATGGCCAAATCGATTTCTCGGGGGCAGGAACACCACGTGTCATTTGCCCGCTCAAAACTTATCCGATTTAGTCCACTCACACACCGATGGAAATCTTATCCGAAGGGTTATGGGGCTGTCCGATCAGAATCTCATTCCGTCTACATTGATTTTAGGGCAAATTCCTCGGCAATGCCATTTCAGGCGGCAGAGGTGACCAAAATCTCATTTTTGGCACGGGAGCAAAAAGTGAAGGAAACTTCATCCATGGTTCACGAACACAAAAGAAACCCCTCAGTGCAAGAATCGGATCAATCAGACGGGTGGCAGAGCAGATATGGCCAGATCGATTTCTCGGGGGCTGGGACACCATGTGTCATTTGCCCACTCAAAACTTATCCGATTTAGTCCACTCACACACCGATGGAAATCTTATCCGAAGGGTTATGGGGCTGTCCGATCAGAATCTCATTCCGTCTACGTTGATTTTAGGGCAAATTCCTCGCCAATGCCATTTCAGGCGGCAGAGGTGACCAAAATCTCATTTTTGGCACGGGAGCAAAAAGTGAAGGAAACTTCATCCATGGTTCACGAACACAAAAGAAACCCCTCAGTGCAAGAATCGGATCAATCAGACAGGTGGCAGAGCAGATATGGCTAGATCGATTTCTCGGGGGGCCGGGACACCATGTGTCATTTGCCCACTCAAAACTTATCCGATTTAGTCCACTCACACACCGATGGAAATCTTATCCGAAGGGTTATGGGGCTGTCCGATCAGAATCTCATTCCGTCTACGTTGATTTTAGGGCAAATTCCTCGCCAATGCCATTTCAGGTGGCAGAGGTGACCGAAATCTCATTTTTGGCACGGGAGCAGAAAGTGACGGAAACTTCGTCCCTCGTTCACCAACACAAAAGAAGCACCACGGTGCAATAATCGTATCAATCACACTGGTGACAACGGAGATATGGCTTGATCGTTCCTCGGGGGCCCCGTCAGGTGTCATTTTCCTCCTAGAACTTGTCCGATTTAGTCCGAGAGGGCACAAAAAAAAACTAGTATAGAAATTACCGAAATTCATTGTGGGCAAAATTTTCCCCTGGGTTCCTTAGTTTGTGTGGAGTTGTTGGGAGCAATTTCTGCGTGTACTTTTTCAAACTTTTCGGTTGAGTCTAGTAGCATTTTTCGGCTTCCTTGGGTCGTGTATAGTCGTTTGGGACGATTTATGTGCAGCACATTTTTTGTCCCCCGTGTCTGTTTCTTTTGTGTCTTTTTTTGTTTCCAATTTCTAAACCCTCAAAACTTATCCGATTTAGTCCACTCACACACCGATGGAAATCTTATCTGAAGGGCTATGGGGCTGTCTGTTTAGAATCTCATTCCGTCTACGTAGATTTTAGGGCAAATTCCTCGCCATTGCCATTTCAGGCGGCAGAGGTGACCGAAATCTCATTTTTGGCACGGGAGCAGAAAGTGACGGAAACTTCGTCCCTGGTTTACCAACGCAAAAGAAGCCCCACGGTGAAAGAATCGGATCAATCAGACAGGTGACGGAGCAGATATGGCCAGATCGATTTCTCAGGGGCCGAGACACCACGTGTCATTTGCCCCCTCAAACCTTATCAGATTTAGTCCACTCACACACCGACGGAAATCTTATCTGAAGGGCTATGGGGCTGTCTGATCAGAATCTCATTCTGTCTCTGTTGATTTTAGGGCAAATTCCTCGCCAATGCCATTTCAGACGGCAGAGGTGACCAAAATCTCATTTTTGGCAAGGGAGCAGATAGTGACGGAAACTTCGTTCCTGGTTCACCAACACAAAAGAAGCCCCACGGTAAAGGAATCAGATCAATCAGACAGGTGACGGAGCAGATATGGCCAGATCGATTTCTCGGGGGCCGGGACACCACGTGTCATTTGCCCCCTCAAACCTTATCTGATTTAGTCAACTCACACACCGATGGAAATATTATCCGAAGGGCTATGGGGCTGTCTGATCAGAATCCCATTCCGTCTCCGTTGAGTTTAGGGAAAATTCCTCGCCAATGCCATTTAAGGCGGCAGAGGTTACCAAAATCTCATTTTTGGCACGGGATCAGAAAGTGACGGAAACTTCATTCCTGGTTCACCAACACAAAAGAAGCCCCACGGTTCGAGAATTGAATCAATCAGACAGGTGACAGAGCAGATATGGCCAGATCGATTTCTCGGGGGCCGGGACACCAGGTGTCATTTGCCCCCTCAAAACTTATCCGATTTAGTCCACTCACACACCGATGGAAATCTTATCCGAAGGGCTATGGTCTTGTCTTATCAGAATCCCATTCTGTCTTCGTTGATTTTAGGGCAAATTCCTCGCTACTGCCATTTCAGGCGGCAGAGGTGACCAAAATCTCATTTTTGGCACGGGAGCAGATAATGACGGAAACATCATCCCTGGTTCACCAACACAAAAGAAGCCCTACGGTGCAAGAAATCGGATCAATCAGACACGTGACGGAGCAGATATGGCCAGATCGATTTCTCGGGGGCTGGGACACCACGTGTCATTTGCCCCCTCAGACCTTATCCGATTTAGTCAACTCACACACCGATGGAAATCTTATCCGAAGGGCTATGGGGCTGTCTGATCAGAATCCCATTCCGTCTCCGTTGAATTTAGGGAAAATTCCTCGCCAATGCCATTTCAGGCGGCAGAGGTTACCAAAATCTCATTTTTGGCACGGGATCAGAAAGTGACGGAAACTTCATCACTTCACCAACAAAAAAGAAGCTCCACGGTGCAAGAATCGGATCAATCAGACTAGTGACGGAGCAGATATGGCCAGATCGATTTCTCGAGGGCCGAAACCCCAAGTGTCATTTGCCTGCTCAAAACATATCCGATTTAATCTACTCACACACCGATGGAAATCTTATCCGAAAGGGTTATGGGGCTGTCTGATCAGAATCACATTCCGTCTCCGTTGTTTTTAGGGCAAATTCCTCGCCAATGCCATTTTAGGCGACAGAGGTGACCGAAATCTCATTTTTGAAACGGGAGCAGAAAGTGACGGAAACTTCGTCCCTGGTTCAACAACACAAAAGAATCCCCACGGTAGAAGAATCGGATCAATCAAACAAGTGACGGAGCAGATAAGGCCAGATCGATTTCTCGGGGGCCGGGACACCACGTGTCGGTTTAGTCCACTCACACACCAATGGAAATCTTATCCAAAGGGCTATGGGGCTGTCTGATCAGAATCACATTCCGTCTCCATTGATTTTAGGGCAAATTCCTCGCCAATGCCATTTCAGGCGGCAGAGGTGACCGAAATCTCATTTTTGGCACGGGAGCAGAAAGTGACGGAAACTTCGTCCCTGGTTCACCAACACAAAAGAAGCCCCTCGGTGAAAGAATCGGATCAATCAGACAGGTGACAGAGCAGATATGGCCAGATCGATTTCTCGGGGGCCGGGACACCACGTGTCATTTGCCCCCTATCCGAAGGGTTATGGCCGTCTGATCAGAATCCCATTTCGTTTCCGTTGATTTTAAGGCAAATTCCTCGCCAATGCCATTTCAGGCGGCAGAGGTGACCGAAATCTCATTTTTGGCACGGGAGCAGAAAGTGACGGAAACTTCATCCATGGTTCACCAACACAAAAGAAGCCCCACGGTGCAAGAATCGGATCAATCAGATAGGTGACAGAGCAGATATATGGCCAGATCGATTTCTCGGGGGCCGGAACACCAGGTGTCATTTGCCCCCTCAAAACTTATCCGATTTAGTCCACTCACACACCGATGGAAATCATATCCGAAGGGCTATGGGGCTGTCTGATCAGAATCCCATTTCGTCTCCGTTGATTTTAAGGCAAATTCCTCGCCAATGCCATTTAAGACGGCAGAGGTGACCAAAAACTCATTTTTGGCACGGGAGCAAAAGGTGAAGGAAACTTCATCCATGGTTCACGAACACAAAAGAAACCCCTCAGTGCAAGAATTGGATCAATAAGACGGGTGGCAGAGCAGATATGGCCAGATCGATTTCTCGGGGGCCGGGACACCATGTGTCATTTGCCCACTCAACACTTATCCGATTTAGTCCACTCACACACCGATATGGAAATCTTAACCGAAGGGCTATGGGGCTGTCTGATCAGAATCCCATTTCGTCTCCGTTGATTTTAGGGCAAATTCCTCGCAAATGCCATTTCAGGCGGCAGAGGTGATCGAAATCTCATTTTTGGCACGGGAGCAGAAAGTGATGGAAACTTCATCAATGGTTCACCAACATTAAAGAAGCCCCACGGTGCAAGAATCGGATCAATCAGACACGTGACAGTGCAGATATGGCCAGATCGATTTCTCGGGGGCCGGAACACAAGGTGTCATTTGCCCCCTCAAAACTTATCCGATTTAGTCCACTCACACACCGATGGAAATCATATCTGAAGGGCTATGGGGCTATCTGATCAGAATCCCATTCCATCTCCGTTGATTTTAGGGCAAATTCCTCGCCAATGCCATTTCAGGCGGCAGAGGTGATCGAAATCTCATTTTTGGCACGGGAGCAGAAAGCGACGGAAACTTCATCCCTGGTTCACGAACACAAAAGACGCCCCACAATGCAAGAATCGGATCAATCAGACAGGTGACAGAGCAGATATGGCCAGATCGATTTCTCGGGGGCCGGGACACCAGGTGTCATTTGCCCCCTCAAAACTTATCCGATTTAGTCCACTCACACACCGATGGAAATCATATCTGAAGGGCTATGGGGCTATCTGATCAGAATCCCATTCCATCTCCGTTGATTTTAGGGCAAATTCCTCGCCAACGCCATTTCAGGCGGCAGAGGTGATCGAAATCTCATTTTTGGCACGGGAGCAGAAATTGATGGAAACTTCATCAATGGTTCACCAACATTAAAGAAGCCCCACGGTGCAAGAATCGGATCAATCAAACAGGTGATAGTGCAGATATGGCCAGATCGATTTCTCGGGGGCCGGAACACCAGGTGTCATTTGCCCCCTCAAAACTTATCCGATTTAGTCCACTCACACACCGATGGAAATCATATCTAAAGAACTATGGGGCCGTCTGATCAGAATCCCATTCCGTCTCCGTTGATTTTAGGGCAAATTCCTAGCCAATGCCATTTCAGGCGGCAAAGGTGATCGAAATCTCATTTTTGGCACGGGAGCAGAAATTGACGGAAACTTCGTTCGTGGATCACCAACACAAAAGAAGCTTCACGGTGCAAGAATCAGATCAATCAGGCAGGTGACGGAGCAGATATGGCCAGTTCGATTTCTCGGGGGCCGGGACACCCGTTGTTCATTTGCCCACTCAAAACTTATCCAATTTAGTCCACTCACACACCGAAGGAAATCTTATCCGAAAGGTATCGGGCTGTCTCATCAGAATCTCATTCCGTCTACGTTGATTTTAGAGCGAATTCCTCGCCAATGCCATTTTAGACGGCAGAGGTGACTGAAATCTCATTTTTGGCATGGGAGCAGAAAGTGACGGAAACTTCGTCTCTGGTTTACCAACACAAAAGAAGCCCCACGGTGCAAGAATCGGATCAATCAGACAGGTGAATATAGCTAGATCGATTTCTCGAGGGCCGGAACACCAGGTGTCGTTTTCCCGCTCAAAACTTATCTGATTTAGTCCACTTACACACCGATGGAAATCATATCTGAAGGGCCATGGGGCTGTCTGATCAGAATCTCATTCCGTCTCCGTTGATTTTAGGGCAAATTTCTCGCCAATGCCATTTCAGGCGGCAGAGGTGACCAAATCTCATTTTTGGCACGGGAGCAGAAAGTGACGGAAACTTCATCCCTGGTTCACGAACACAAAATAAGCCCCACAGTGCAAGAATCGGATCAATCAGACAGCTGACAGAGCAGATATGGCCAAATCGATTTCTCGGGGGCCGGGACACGAGGTGTCATTTGCCCGCTCAAAACTTATCCGATTAGTCCACTCACACACCGATGGAAATCTTATCTGAAGGGCTATGGGGCTGTCTGATCAGAATCCCTTTCCGTCTCTGTTGATTTTAGGGCAAATTCCTCGCCAATGCCAGATCAGGCGGCAGAGGTGATCGAAATCTCATTTTTGGCACGGGAGCAGAAAGTGACGGAAACTTCATCCCTTGTTCACCAACATTAAAGAAGCCCCACGGTGCAAGAATCGGATCAATCAGAAAGGTGACAGTGAAAATATGGCCTGATCGATTTCTCGGGGGCCGGAACACCAGGTGTCATTTGCCCCCTCAAAACTTACCCGATTTAGTCCACTCACACACCGATTGAAATCATATCTGAAGGGCTATGGGGCTGTCTGATCAGAATCCCATTCCGTCTCCGTTGATTTTAGGGCAAATTCCTCGCCAATTCCATTTCAGGCGGCAGAGGTGATCGAAATCTCATTTTTGGCACGGGAGCAGAAATTGACGGAAACTTTGTGCGTGGATCACCAACACAAAAAAAGCTTCAAGGTGCAAGAATCGGATCAATCGGGCAGGTGACGGAGCAGATATGGCCAGTTCGATTTCTAGAGGGCCGTAACACCAGGTGTCGTTTTCCCGGTCAAAACTTATCTGATTTAGTCCACTTACACACCGATGGAAATCATATCTAAAGGGCTATGGGGCTGTCTGATCAGAATCTCATTCCGTCTCCGTTGATTTTAGGGCAAATTCCTCGCCAATGCCATTTCAGGCGGCAGAGGTGACCAAATCTCATTTTTGGCACGAGAGGAGAAAGTGACGGAAACTTTATCCCTGGTTCACGAACACAAAATAAGCCCCACAGTGCAAGAATCGGATCAATCAGACAGGTGACAGAGCAGATATGGCCAAATCGATTTCTCGGGGGCCGGGACACCAGGTGTCATTTGCCCACTCAAAACTTATCCGATTTAGTCCACTTACACACCGATATGGAAATCTTAACCGAAGGGCTATAGGGCTGTCTGATCAGAATCCCATTTCGTCTCCGTTGATTTTAGGGCAAATTCCTCGCCAATGCCATTTCAGGCGGCAGAGGTGATCGAAATCTCATTTTTGGCACGGGAGCAGAAAGTGACGGAAACTTCATCCCTGGTTCACGAACACAATAGAAGCTTCACGGTGCAAGAATCGGATCAATCAGGCAGGTGACGAAGCAGATATGGCCAGATCGATTTCTCAGGGGCCGGAACACTAGGTGTCATTTACCCCCTCAAAACTTATCCGATTTAGTCCACTCACACACCGATGGAAATCGTATCCGAAGGGCTATAGGGCTGTCTGATTAGAATCTCATTTCGTCTCCGTTGATTTTAGGGCAAATTCCTCGCCAATGCCATTTCAGGCGGCAGAGGTGATCGAAATCTCATTTTTGGCACGGGAGCAGAAATTGATGGAAACTTTGTCCGTGGATCACCAACACAAAAAAAGCTTCACGGTGCAAGAATCGGATCAATCGGGCAGGTGACGGAGCAGATATGGCCAGTTCGATTTCTCGAGGGCCGTAACACCAGGTGTCGTTTTCCCGCTCAAAAATTATCTGATTTAGTCCACTTACACACCGATGGAAATATTATCCGAAGGGCTATGGGGCTGTCTGATCAGAATCCCATTCCGTCTCCGTTGATTTTTGGGCAAATTTCTCGCCTATGCCATTTTAGGCGCGGCAGAGGTGATCGAAATCTCATTTTTGGCACGGGAGCAGAAATTGACGGAAACTTCGTCCGTGGATCACCAACACAAAAGAAACTTCACGATGCAAGAATCGGATCAATCAGGCTAGTGACAGAGCAGATATATGGCCAGATCGATTTCTCGAGGGCCGGAACACAAGGTGTCATTTGCCCGCTCAAAACTTATCCGATTTAGTCCACTCACACACCGATGGAAATATTATCCGAAGGGCTATGGGGCTGTCTGATCAGAATCCCATTCCGTCTCCGTTGATTTTAGGGCAAATTTCTCGCCGATGCCATTTTAGGCGCGGCAGAGGTGATCGAAATCTCATTTTTGGCACGGGAGCAGAAATTGACGGAAACTTCGTCCGTGGATCACCAACACAAAAGAAGCTTCACGATGCAAGAATCGGATCAATCAGGCAGGTGACTGAGCAGATATGGCCAGTTCGATTTCTTGGGGGCCGGGACACCCGGTGTTCATTTGCCCACTCAAAACTTATCCAATTTAGTCCACTCACACACCGAAGGAAATCTTATCCGGAGGGTATGGGGATATCTCATCAGAATCTCATTCCGTCTACGTTGATTTTAGAGCAAATTCCTCGCCAATGCCATTTTAGACGGCAGAGGTGACTGAAATCTCATTTTTGGCACGGGAGCAGAAAGTGACGGAAACTTCATCCCTGGTTCACCAACACAAAAGAAGCCCCACGGTGCAAGAATCGGATCAATCAGACAAGTAAGTGACAGAGCAGATTTGGCCAGATGGATTTCTCGAGGGCCGGAACACCAGGTGTTATTTGCCCGCTCAAAACTTATCCGATTTAGTCCACTCACACACTGATGGAAATATTATCCGAAGGGCTATGGGGCTGTCTGATCAGAATCCCATTCCGTCTCTGTTGATTTTAGGGCAAATTTCTCGCCAATGCCATTTCAGGCGGCAGAGGTGATCGAAATCTCATTTTTTGCACGGGAGCAGAAAGTGACAGAAATTTCATCCCTGGTTCACCAACACAAAAGAAGCCCCACGGTGCAAGAATCGGATCAATCAGACAGGTGACAGAGCAGATATGGCCAGATCGATTTCTCTGGGGCCGGAACACCAGGTGTCATTTGCCCCCTCAAAACTTATCCGATTTAGTCCACTCACACACCGATGGAAATCATATCCGAAGGGCTATGGGGCTGTCTGATCAGAATCCCATTTCGTCTCCGTTGATTTTAAGGCAAATTCCTCGCCAATGCCATTTCAGGCGGCAGAGGTGACCGAAATCTCATTTTTGCCACGGAAGCAGAAAGTGACGGAAACTTCATCCATGTTTCACCAACACAAAAGAAGCCCCACGGTGCAAGAATCGGATCAATCAGACAAGTGACAGAGCAGATATATGGCCAGATCGATTTCTCGAGGGCCGGAACACAAGGTGACATTTGCCCGCTCAAAACTTATCCGATTTAGTCCACTCACACACCGATGGAAATATTATCCGAAGGGCTATGGGGCTGTCTGATCAGAATCCCATTCCGTCTCCGTTGATTTTAGGGCAAATTTCTCGCCTATGCCATTTTAGGCGCGGCAGAGGTGATCGAAATCTCATTTTTGGCACGGAAGCAGAAATTGACGGAAACTTCGTCCGTGGATCACCAACACAAAAGAAGCTTCACGATGCAAGAATCGGATCAATCAGGCAGGTGACTGAGCAGATATGGCTAGTTCGATTTCTTGTGGGCCGGGAGACCCGGTGTTCATTTGCCACCTCAAAACTTATCCGATTTAGTCCACTCACACACCGATGGAAATCATATCCGAAGGGCTATGGGGCTGTCTGATCAGAATCCCATTTCGTCTCCGTTGATTTTAAGGCAAATTCCTCGCCAATGCCATTTCAGGCGGCAGAGGTGACTGAAATCTCATTTTTGCCACGGAAGCAGAAAGTGACGGAAACTTCATCCATGTTTCACCAAAACAAAAGAAGCCCCACGGTACAAGAATCGGATCAATCAGACAAGTGACAGAGCAGATATGGCCAGATCGATTTCTCGAGGGCCGGAACACCAGGTGTTATTTGTCCGCTCAAAACTTATCCGATTTAGTCCACTCACACACTGATGGAAATATTATCCGAAGGGCTATGGGGCTGTCTGATCATAATCCCATTCCGTCTCCGTTGATTTTAGGGCAAATTTCTCGCCAATGCCATTTCAGGCGGCAGAGGTGATCGAAATCTCATTTTTGGCACAGGAGCAGAAAGTGATGGAAATTTCATCCCTGGTTCACCAACACAAAAGAAGCCCCACGGTGCAAGAATCGGATCAATCAGACAGGTGACAGAGCAGATATGGCCAGATCGATTTCTCGGGGGCTGGAGCACCAGGTGTCATTTGCCCCCTCAAAACTTATCCGATTTAGTCCACTCACACACCGATGGAAATCATATCCGAAGGGCTATGGGGCTGTCTGATTAGAATCCCATTTCGTCTCCGTTGATTTTAAGGCAAATTCCTCGCCAATGCCATTTCAGGCGGCAGAGGTGACCGAAATCTCATTTTTGCCACGGAAGCAGAAAGTGACGGAAACTTCATCCATGTTTCACCAACACAAAAGAAGCCCCACGGTGCAAGAATCGGATCAATCAGACAGGTGACAGAGCAGATATATGGCCAGATCGATTTCTCGGGGGCCGGAACACCAGGTGTCATTTGCCCCCTCAAAACTTATCCGATTTAGTCCACTCACACACCGATGGAAATATTATCCGAAGGGCTATAGGGCTGTCTGATCAGAATCCCATTCCGTCTTTGTTGATTTTAGGGCAAATTTCTCGCCAATGCCATTTTAGGCGGCAGAGGTGATCGAAATCTCATTTTTGGCACGGGAGCAGAAAGTGACGGAAATTTCATCCCTGGTTCACCAACACAAAAGAAGCCCCACGGTGCAAGAATCGGATCAATCAGACAGGTGACAGAGCAGATATGGCCAGATCGATTTCTCTGGGGCCAGAACACCAGGTGTCATTTGCCCCCTCAAAACTTATCCGATTTAGTCCACTCACACACCGATGGAAATCATATCCGAAGGGCTATGGGGCTGTCTGATCAGAATCTCATTCCGTCTCCGTTGATTTTAAGGCAAATTCCTCTCCAATGCCATTTCAGGCGGCAGAGGTGACCAAATCTCATTTTTGGCACGGGAGCAGAAAGTGACGGAAATTTCAACCCTGGTTCACGAACACAAAATAAGTCCCACAGTGCAAGAATCGGATCAATCAGATTGAGAGAGCAGATATGGCCAGATCGATATCTCGGGGGCCGGGACACGAGATGTCATTTGCCCGCTCAAAACTTATCTGATTTAGTCCACTCACACACCGATGGAAATCTTATCTGAAGGGCTATGGGACTGTCTGATAAGAATCCCATTCCGTCTCCGTTGATTTTAGGGCAAATTCCTCACCAATGCCATTTCAGGCGGCAGAGGTGATCGAAATCTCATTTTTGGCACGGGAGCAGAAAGTGACGGAAACTTCATCCCTGGTTCACGAACACAAAAGAAGCCCCACAGTGCAAGAATTGGATCAATCAGACAGGTGACAGAGCAGATATGGCCAGATCGATTTCTCGGGGGCCGGAACACCAGGTGTCATTTGCCCGCTCAAAACTTATCCGATTTAGTCCACTCACACACACCGATGGAAATCATATCTGAAGGGCTATGGGGCTGTCTGATCAGAATCCCATTCCGTCTCCGTTGATTTTAGGGCAAATTCCTCGCCAATGCCATTTCAGGCGGCAGAGGTGATCGAAATCTCATTTTTGTCACGGGAGCAGAAATTGACGGAAACTTCGTGATGTGAGCACGGGTGGGCAACCAACGACTAGAAGTCAGATTTCAAGAACTAAATAAAGTATGCCGATTTCAAGTCCAATATCAAGATAAATCGGGCCAAATGGTGAATATTAATGGGCTGAATCCATCTTAAAAGGGCTCGTCAACAATCAGACTTCGAAGGCCCGAGAAGAAAAATAAATGGTTGATTTTCGTGCATATTGAAGAGGCTAAATTAAGTGTCTAATTAGTTTCATTATTATGAGTTAAATAAGTGACTTTTGAAGTTTTGAGTCATAAGTACTCATTAGTATTTAATAAGTGGTTTAATTAGTGTTAAATAAGTCTATTTATGAGTTTGATTAGTATCATAAGTACTATCATTATTGGTAGGCTACGAAGAGTCCTTTTCTAGCCTATATATAGGCTTGATATCCTTTGTAATTGGATAACATATACACTTGAGTTATAAACGAAAATTGGCTTTGCCTTTGTGAGTTGAATTTCTCTCTTGTAGAGTTTTCACTTGTTCCGAACTTATCAAGACTAGTGAGCAAAGTCTTGTGGCGTTCAACCATACCGATGTTCTTGGCTGATTATATAGCCAACGGGTCGAGGTTTTCTTCGCTCTAGGAGGTGATCAAACTGGATTCTCGATCTAGGGAGACCGCTGCCTACCTCTTATACGAAGGGTTCTTGGATCTTTTATCCAACGGGTCCTCCGTCCGTATCATTTGGTATCAGAGCAATCTGGTATTGATCTGAACCTCTATCTTTTTATTTTCTATAAAAAAAAATACAAAAACATGAGCAAAACGTTGAAGGAGCGTCGAGAGCGTGCATATGTTCTTCGCATGGAAACTAAGCTAATGTTGGCGGAGATTAAGGCAGCCAATGAAGAGTTGAGGAAGCTTGTGGAAGTAACAATGAGAAAGACCTTTTGTGACATGCCGATCCAAAGTTGTGATTCCACACCGCAATTGGAGGCCCAACCAAATGAAGAGAAAGAGAATGAGGATAAGGTGATTGATCCAAAGATTTTCGACAAGGTTGTTGCAAATACTGTTGAAGAACAAGCCGAAGATACCAATGAAAGTGAAAACGTGGCTACGTGTGACAAAGAAATCGTAAGAAGGAAACTCATTTTTGAAGAAAGTTGTGTGGATGTGGTTCGTGTTTCCTTGGTGACGCAGTTGGAAATACCTCCGTTGAGCCCCAAATCATCTATTTGGAAGCCGTTGAATGATCATGGCAATGCAAAATTGTACTCTCAAAAGAGGAGGGCTTTAGAAATAACCCATGGTATTGCATTTATGTTTGTTTTTCAGGTTGTTGTATTCAATGTGGTACCAAATGCAAACATCAGAATCATGGATGAAAATCACGTCTTCAAGCCGGGAGGAGTGGAGCTATTTCTACTCACTGACCTTTCTTTTGGAAATAAGATTCGGGACGAATCTTCTTGAAGAAGAAGGGAATGATGTGAGCACGGGTGGGCAACCAACGACTAGAAGTCAGATTTCAAGAACTAAATAAAGTATGTCGATTTCAAGTCCAATATCAAGATAAATCGGGCCAAATGGTGAATATTAATGGGCTGAATCCATCTTAAAAGGGCTCGTCAACAATCAGACTTCGAAGGCCCGAGAAGAAAAATAAATGGTTGATTTTCGTGCATATTGAAGAGGCTAAATTAAGTGTCTAATTAGTTTCATTATTATGAGTTAAATAAGTGACTTTTGAAGTTTTGAGTCATAAGTACTCATTAGTATTTAATAAGTGGTTTAATTAGTGTTAAATAAGTCTATTTATGAGTTTGATTAGTATCATAAGTACTATCATTATTGGTAGGCTACGAAGAGTCCTTTTCTAGCCTATAAATAGGCTTGATATCCTTTGTAATTGGATAACATATACACTTGAGTTATAAACGAAAATTGGCTTTGCCTTTGTGAGTTGAATTTCTCTCTTGTAGAGTTTTCACTTGTTCCGAACTTATCAAGACTAGTGAGCAAAGTCTTGTGGCGTTCAACCATACCGAGGTTCTTGGCTGATTATATAGCCAACGGGTCGAGGTTTTCTTCGCTCTAGGAGGTGATCAAACTGGATTCTCGATCTAGGGAGACCGCTGCCTACCTCTTATACGAAGGGTTCTTGGATCTTTTATCCAACGGGTCCTCCGTCCGTATCATTAATGATGTGAGCACGGATGGGCAACCAACGACTACAAGTCAGATTTCAGGAACTAAATAAAGTATGCCGATTTCAAGTGCAATATCAAGATAAATTGGGCCAAATGGTGAATATTAATGGGCTGAATTCGTCTTAAAAGGGCTCGTCAACAATCAGACTTCGAAGGCCCGAGAAGAAAAATAAATGGTTGATTTTCGTGCATATTGAAGAGGCTAAATGAAGTGTCTAATTAGTTTCATTATTATGAGTTAAATAAGTGACTTTTGAAGTCTTGAGTCATAAGTACTCATTAGTATTTAATAAGTGGTTTAATTAGTGTTAAATAAGTCTATTTATGAGTTTAATTAGTATCATAAGTACTATCATTATTGGTAGGCTATGAAGAGTCCTTTTCTAGCCTATAAATAGGTTTGATATCCTTTGTAATCGAATAACATATACACCTTGAGTTATAAACGAAAATTGGCTTTGCCTTTGTGAGTTGAATTTCTCTCTTGTAGAGTTTTCACTTGTTCCGAACTTATCAAGACTAGTGAGCAAAGTCTTGTGGCGTTCAACCATACCGAGGTTCTTGGCTGATTATATAGCCAACGGGTCGAGGTTTTCTTCGCTCTAGGAGGTGATCAAACTGGATTCTCGATCTAGGGAGACCGCTGCCTACCTCTTATACGAAGGGTTCTTGGATCTTTTATCCAACAGGTCCTCCGTCCGTATCATTTGGTATCAGAGCAATCTGGTATTGATTTGAACCTCTATCTTTATATTTTCTATCAAAAAAAATATACAAAAAAATGAGCAAATCGTTGAAGGAGCGTCGAGAGCGTGCATTTGTTCTTCGCATGGAAACTAAGCTAATGTTGGCTGAGATTAAGGCAGCCAATGAAGAGTTGAGGAAGCTTGTGGAAGTAACAACGAGGAAGACCTTTTACGACATGCCGATCCAAAGTTGTGATTCCACACCGCAATTGGAGGCCCAACCAAATGGAGAGAAGGGAATTGAGGACAAGGTGATTGTTCCCCAGATTTTCGACAAGGTTTCTTCCATTGTGGTCGAAGAACTCGAGGATCCTAATCCATTTGTTCTTGTTTCTCAAGTTCATGACAACAACCAACATGAAAGCATAGTGGTTGCAAGTGACCAGAAAATAACGCGGGGCGAATTCATTGTTGAAAGTTGTGCAGATGTGGTATGTGTTCCCTTGGTGCCACTGTTGAGCGTTCCTCCGTTGAATCACAAATCTTCATTTCAAATGTCGTGGTTGAATGTTCATGAAAACAACGAGGTGTACTCACAAACAAGGAAATCATTCCAAATTGGAGCAATTCTGGATTTGAGGACAAATCATTGTCAAGATGAGGGGAATGATAAACCCCTAGGTACGTGGTTTGTTTCTATTTTGCAGGTATATCATTTCGATATGGAACCACGTACAACTATCAAAATCAAGGATGAAAATCACGTCTTCAAACCCGGAGGATTGGATTGGTTGTTACTAAACACTGACCTTTCTTTTGGAAATAAGATTCGGGACGAATCTTCTTGAAGAAGAAGGGAATGATGTGAGCACGGATGGGCAACCAACGACTACAAGTCAGATTTCAGGAACTAAATAAAGTATGCCGATTTCAAGTCCAATATCAAGATAAATTGGGCCAAATGGTGAATATTAATGGGCTGAATTCGTCTTAAAAGGGCTCGTCAACAATCAGACTTCGAAGGCCCGAGAAGAAAAATAAATGGTTGATTTTCGTGCATATTGAAGAGGCTAAATGAAGTGTCTAATTAGTTTCATTATTATGAGATAAATAAGTGACTTTTGAAGTCTTGAGTCATAAGTACTCATTAGTATTTAATAAGTGGTTTAATTAGTGTT
This sequence comes from Schizonepeta tenuifolia, assembly GCA_029490685.1. Classification (NCBI taxonomy): domain Eukaryota; kingdom Viridiplantae; phylum Streptophyta; class Magnoliopsida; order Lamiales; family Lamiaceae; genus Schizonepeta; species Schizonepeta tenuifolia. Next base: position 231,437 of record JANLIY010000028.1, on the reverse strand, counting down.
AAATAAGTCTATTTATGAGTTTAATTAGTATCATAAGTACTATCATTATTGGTAGGCTATGAAGAGTCCTTTTCTAGCCTATAAATAGGTTTGATATCCTTTGTAATCGAATAACATATACACCTTGAGTTATAAACGAAAATTGGCTTTGCCTTTGTGAGTTGAATTTCTCTCTTGTAGAGTTTTCACTTGTTCCGAACTTTTCAAGACTAGTGAGCAAAGTCTTGTGGCGTTCAACCATACCGAGGTTGTGAGCACGGGTGGGCAACCAACGACTAGAAGTCAGATTTCAGGAACTAAATAAAGTATGCCGATTTCAAGTCCAATATCAAGATAAATCGGGCCAAATGGTGAATATTAATATGTTGAATTCGTCTTAAAAGGGCTTGTCAACAATCAGACTTCGAAGGCCCGAGAAGAAAAATAAATGGTTGATTTTCGTGCATATTGAAGAGGCTAAATTAAGTGTCTAATTAGTTTCATTATTATGAGTTAAATAAGTGACTTTTGAAGTCTTGAGTCATAAGTAGTCATTAGTAGTTAATAAGTGGTTTAATTAGTGTTAAATAAGTCTATTTATGAGTTTAATTAGTATCATAAGTACTATCATTATTGGTAGGCTACGAAGAGTCCTTTTCTAGCCTATAAATAGGCTTGATATCCTTTGTAATCGAATAACACATACACCTTGAGTTATAAACGAAAATTGGCTTTGCCTTTGTGAGTTGAATTTCTCTCTTGTAGAGTTTTCACTTGTTCCGAACTTATCAAGACTAGTGAGCAAAGTCTTGTGGCGTTCAACCATACCGAGGTTCTTGGCTGATTATATAGCCAACGGGTCGAGGTTTTCTTCGCTCTAGGAGGTGATCAAACTGGATTCTCGATCTAGGGAGACCGCTGCCTACCTCTTATACGAAGGGTTCTTGGATCTTTTATCCAACGGGTCCTCCGTCCGTATCATTTGGTATCAGAGCAATCTGGTATTGATCTGAACCTCTATCTTTTTATTTTCTATAAAAAAAAATACAAAAACATGAGCAAAACGTTGAAGGAGCGTCGAGAGTGTGCATATGTTCTTCGCATGGAAACTAAGCTAATGTTGGCGGAGATTAAGGCAGCCAATGAAGAGTTGAGGAAGCTTGTGGAAGTAACAATGAGAAAGACCTTTTGTGACATGCATCGCCAAAGTTGTGATTCCACACCGCAATTGGAGGCCCAACCAAATGAAGAGAAAGAGAATGAGGATAAGGTGATTGATCCAAAGATTTTCGACAAGGTTGTTGCAAATACTGTTGAAGAACAAGCCGAAGATACCAATGAAAGTGAAAACGTGGCTACGTGTGACAAAGAAATTGTAAGAAGGAAACTCATTTTTGAAGAAAGTTGTGTGGATGTGGTTCGTGTTTCCTTGGTGACGCAGTTGGAAATACCTCCGTTGAGCCCCAAATCATCTATTTGGAAGCCGTTGAATGATCATGGCAATGCAAAATTGTACTCTCAAAAGAGGAGGGCTTTTGAAATAACCCATGGTATTGCATTTATGTTTGTTTTTCAGGTTGTTGTATTCGATGTGGTACCAAATGCAAACATCAGAATCATGGATGAAAATCACGTCTTCAAGCCGGGAGGAGTGGAGCCATTTCTACTCACTGACCTTTCTTTTGGAAATAAGATTCGGGACGAATCTTCTTGAAGAAGAAGGGAATGATGTGAGCACGGGTGGGCAACCAACGACTAGAAGTCAGATTTCAGGAACTAAATAAAGTATGCCGATTTCAAGTCCAATATCAAGATAAATCGGGCCAAATGGTGAATATTAATATGTTGAATTCGTCTTAAAAGAGCTTGTCAACAATCAGACTTCGAAGGCCCGAGAAGAAAAATAAATGGTTGATTTTCGTGCATATTGAAGAGGCTAAATTAAGTGTCTAATTAGTTTCATTATTATGAGTTAAATAAGTGACTTTTGAAGTCTTGAGTCATAAGTAGTCATTAGTAGTTAATAAGTGGTTTAATTAGTGTTAAATAAGTCTATTTATGAGTTTAATTAGTATCATAAGTACTATCATTATTGGTAGGCTACGAAGAGTCCTTTTCTAGCCTATAAATAGGCTTGATATCCTTTGTAATCGAATAACACATACACCTTGAGTTATAAACGAAAATTGGCTTTGCCTTTGTGAGTTGAATTTCTCTCTTGTAGAGTTTTCACTTGTTCCGAACTTATCAAGACTAGTGAGCAAAGTCTTGTGGCGTTCAACCATACCGAGGTTCTTGGCTGATTATATAGCCAACGGGTCGAGGTTTTCTTCGCTCTAGGAGGTGATCAAACTGGATTCTCGATCTAGGGAGACCGCTGCCTACCTCTTATACGAAGGGTTCTTGGATCTTTTATCCAACGGGTCCTCCGTCCGTATCATTTGGTATCAGAGCAATCTGGTATTGATCTGAACCTCTATCTTTTTATTTTCTATAAAAAAAAATACAAAAACATGAGCAAAACGTTGAAGGAGCGTCGAGAGTGTGCATATGTTCTTCGCATGGAAACTAAGCTAATGTTGGCGGAGATTAAGGCAGCCAATGAAGAGTTGAGGAAGCTTGTGGAAGTAACAATGAGAAAGACCTTTTGTGACATGCATCGCCAAAGTTGTGATTCCACACCGCAATTGGAGGCCCAACCAAATGAAGAGAAAGAGAATGAGGATAAGGTGATTGATCCAAAGATTTTCGACAAGGTTGTTGCAAATACTGTTGAAGAACAAGCCGAAGATACCAATGAAAGTGAAAACGTGGCTACGTGTGACAAAGAAATTGTAAGAAGGAAACTCATTTTTGAAGAAAGTTGTGTGGATGTGGTTCGTGTTTCCTTGGTGACGCAGTTGGAAATACCTCCGTTGAGCCCCAAATCATCTATTTGGAAGCCGTTGAATGATCATGGCAATGCAAAATTGTACTCTCAAAAGAGGAGGGCTTTTGAAATAACCCATGGTATTGCATTTATGTTTGTTTTTCAGGTTGTTGTATTCGATGTGGTACCAAATGCAAACATCAGAATCATGGATGAAAATCACGTCTTCAAGCCGGGAGGAGTGGAGCCATTTCTACTCACTGACCTTTCTTTTGGAAATAAGATTCGGGACGAATCTTCTTGAAGAAGAAGGGAATGATGTGAGCACGGGTGGGCAACCAACGACTAGAAGTCAGATTTCAGGAACTAAATAAAGTATGCCGATTTCAAGTCCAATATCAAGATAAATCGGGCCAAATGGTGAATATTAATATGTTGAATTCGTCTTAAAAGAGCTTGTCAACAATCAGACTTCGAAGGCCCGAGAAGAAAAATAAATGGTTGATTTTCGTGCATATTGAAGAGGCTAAATTAAGTGTCTAATTAGTTTCATTATTATGAGTTAAATAAGTGACTTTTGAAGTCTTGAGTCATAAGTAGTCATTAGTAGTTAATAAGTGGTTTAATTAGTGTTAAATAAGTCTATTTATGAGTTTAATTAGTATCATAAGTACTATCATTATTGGTAGGCTACGAAGAGTCCTTTTCTAGCCTATAAATAGGCTTGATATCCTTTGTAATCGAATAACACATACACCTTGAGTTATAAACGAAAATTGGCTTTGCCTTTGTGAGTTGAATTTCTCTCTTGTAGAGTTTTCACTTGTTCCGAACTTATCAAGACTAGTGAGCAAAGTCTTGTGGCGTTCAACCATACCGAGGTTCTTGGCTGATTATATAGCCAACGGGTCGAGGTTTTCTTCGCTCTAGGAGGTGATCAAACTGGATTCTCGATCTAGGGAGACCGCTGCCTACCTCTTATACGAAGGGTTCTTGGATCTTTTATCCAACGGGTCCTCCGTCCGTATCATTTGGTATCAGAGCAATCTGGTATTGATCTGAACCTCTATCTTTTTATTTTCTATAAAAAAAAATACAAAAACATGAGCAAAACGTTGAAGGAGCGTCGAGAGTGTGCATATGTTCTTCGCATGGAAACTAAGCTAATGTTGGCGGAGATTAAGGCAGCCAATGAAGAGTTGAGGAAGCTTGTGGAAGTAACAATGAGAAAGACCTTTTGTGACATGCATCGCCAAAGTTGTGATTCCACACCGCAATTGGAGGCCCAACCAAATGAAGAGAAAGAGAATGAGGATAAGGTGATTGATCCAAAGATTTTCGACAAGGTTGTTGCAAATACTGTTGAAGAACAAGCCGAAGATACCAATGAAAGTGAAAACGTGGCTACGTGTGACAAAGAAATTGTAAGAAGGAAACTCATTTTTGAAGAAAGTTGTGTGGATGTGGTTCGTGTTTCCTTGGTGACGCAGTTGGAAATACCTCCGTTGAGCCCCAAATCATCTATTTGGAAGCCGTTGAATGATCATGGCAATGCAAAATTGTACTCTCAAAAGAGGAGGGCTTTTGAAATAACCCATGGTATTGCATTTATGTTTGTTTTTCAGGTTGTTGTATTCGATGTGGTACCAAATGCAAACATCAGAATCATGGATGAAAATCACGTCTTCAAGCCGGGAGGAGTGGAGCCATTTCTACTCACTGACCTTTCTTTTGGAAATAAGATTCGGGACGAATCTTCTTGAAGAAGAAGGGAATGATGTGAGCACGGGTGGGCAACCAACGACTAGAAGTCAGATTTCAGGAACTAAATAAAGTATGCCGATTTCAAGTCCAATATCAAGATAAATCGGGCCAAATGGTGAATATTAATATGTTGAATTCGTCTTAAAAGAGCTTGTCAACAATCAGACTTCGAAGGCCCGAGAAGAAAAATAAATGGTTGATTTTCGTGCATATTGAAGAGGCTAAATTAAGTGTCTAATTAGTTTCATTATTATGAGTTAAATAAGTGACTTTTGAAGTCTTGAGTCATAAGTAGTCATTAGTAGTTAATAAGTGGTTTAATTAGTGTTAAATAAGTCTATTTATGAGTTTAATTAGTATCATAAGTACTATCATTATTGGTAGGCTACGAAGAGTCCTTTTCTAGCCTATAAATAGGCTTGATATCCTTTGTAATCGAATAACACATACACCTTGAGTTATAAACGAAAATTGGCTTTGCCTTTGTGAGTTGAATTTCTCTCTTGTAGAGTTTTCACTTGTTCCGAACTTATCAAGACTAGTGAGCAAAGTCTTGTGGCGTTCAACCATACCGAGGTTCTTGGCTGATTATATAGCCAACGGGTCGAGGTTTTCTTCGCTCTAGGAGGTGATCAAACTGGATTCTCGATCTAGGGAGACCGCTGCCTACCTCTTATACGAAGGGTTCTTGGATCTTTTATCCAACGGGTCCTCCGTCCGTATCATTTGGTATCAGAGCAATCTGGTATTGATCTGAACCTCTATCTTTTTATTTTCTATAAAAAAAAATACAAAAACATGAGGTGAACCTCTATCTGATCAGAATCTCATTCCGTCTCCGTTGATTTTAGGGCAAATTCCTCTCCAATGCCATTTCAGGCGGCAGAGGTGACCAAATCTCATTTTTGGCACGGGAGTAGAAAGTGACGGAAACTTCATCCCTGGTTCACGAACACAAAATAAGCCCCACAGTGCAAGAATCGGATCAATCAGATTGACAGAGCAGATATGGCCAGATCGATTTCTCGGGGGTCGGGACACCAGGTGTCATTTGCCCGCTCAAAACTTATCTGATTTAGTCCACTCACACACCGATGGAAATCTTATCTGAAGGGCTATGGGGCTGTCTGATAAGAATCCCATTCCGTCTCCGTTGATTTTAGGGCAAATTCCTCGCCAATGCCATTTCAGGCGGCAGAGGTGATCGAAATCTCATTTTTGGCACGAGAGCAGAAAGTGACGGAAACTTCATCCCTGGTTCACGAACACAAAAGAAGCCCCACAGTGCAAGAATGGGATCAATCAGACAGGTGACAGAGCAGATATGGCCATATCGATTTCTCGGGGGCCGGGACACCAGGTGTCGTTTGCCCACTTAAAACTTATCCGATTTAGTCCACTACCACACCGATGGAAATCTTAACCGAAGGGCTATGGGGCTATCTGATCAGAATCACATTCCGTCTCCATTGATTTTAGGGCAAATTCCTCGCCAATGCCATTTCAGGCGGCAGAGGTGATCGAAATCTCATTTTTGGCACGGGAGCAGAAATTGAAGGAAACTTCGTCCGTGGATCACCAACACAAAAGAAGCTTCACGATGCAAGAATCGGATCAATCAGGCAAGTGACTGAGCAGATATGGCCAGTTCGATTTCTCGAGGGCCGGGACACCCGGTGTTCATTTGCCCACTCAAAACTTATCCAATTTAGTCCACTCACACACCGAAGGAAATCTTATCCGAAGGGTATGGGGATATCTCATCAGAATCTCATTCCGTCTACGTTGATTTTAGAGCAAATTCCTCGCCAATGCCATTTTAGACGGCAGAGGTGACTGAAATCTCATTTTTGGCACGGGAGCAGAAAGTGACGGAAACTTCATCCCTGGTTCACCAACACAAAAGAAGCCCCACAGTGCAAGAATCAGATCAATCAGACAAGTGACAGAGCAGATATGGCCATATCGATATCTCGAGGGCCGGAACACCAGGTGTTATTTGCCCGCTCAAAACTTATCCGATTTAGTCCACTCACACAATGATGGAAATATTATCCGAAGGGCTATGGGGCTGTCTGATCATAATCCCATTCCGTCTCCGTTGATTTTAGGGCAAATTTCTCGCCAATGCCATTTTAGGCGGCAGAGGTGATCGAAATCTCATTTTTGGCACGGGAGCAGAAAGTGACGGAAATTTCATCCCTGGTTCACCAACACAAAAGAAGCCCCACGGTGCAAGAATCGGATCAATCAGACAGGTGACAGAGCAGATATGGCCAGATCGATTTCTCTGGGGCCAGAACACCAGGTGTCATTTGCCCCCTCAAAACTTATCCGATTTAGTCCACTCACACACCGATGGAAATCATATCCGAAGGGCTATGGGGCTGTCTGATCAGAATCTCATTCCGTCTCCGTTGATTTTAGGGCAAATTCCTCTCCAATGCCATTTCAGGCGGCAGAGGTGACCAAATCTCATTTTTGGCACGGGAGCAGAAAGTGACGGAAATTTCATCCCTGGTTCACGAACACAAAATAAGTCCCACAGTGCAAGAATCGGATCAATCAGATTGAGAGAGCAGATATGGCCAGATTGATATCTCGGGGGCCGGGACACGAGATGTCATTTGCCCGCTCAAAACTTATATGATTTAGTCCACTCACACACCGATGGAAATCTTATCTGAAGGGCTATGGGGCTTTCTGATAAGAATCCCATTCCGTCTCCGTTGATTTTAGGGCAAATTCCTCGCCAATGCCATTTCAGGCGGCAGAGGTGATCGAAATCTCATTTTTGGCACGGGAGCAGAAAGTGACGGAAACTTCATCCCTGGTTCACGAACACAAAAGAAGCCCCACAGTGCAAGAATTGGATCAATCAGACAGGTGACAGAGCAGATATGGCCAGATCGATTTCTCGGGGGCCGGAACACCAGGTGTCATTTGCCCGCTCAAAACTTATCCGATTTAGTCCACTCACACACCGATGGAAATCATATCTGAAGGGCTATGGGGCTGTCTGATCAGAATCCCATTCCGTCTCCGTTGATTTTAGGGCAAATTCCTCGCCAATGCCATTTCAGGCGGCAGAGGTGATCGAAATCTCATTTTTGGCACGGGAGCAGAAATTGAAGGAAACTTCGTCCGTGGATCACCAACACAAAAGAAGCTTCACGATGCAAGAATCGGATCAATCAGGCAAGTGACTGAGCAGATATGGCCAGTTCGATTTCTCGAGGGCCGGGACACCCGGTGTTCATTTGCCCACTCAAAACTTATCCAATTTAGTCCACTCACACACCGAAGGAAATCTTATCCGAAGGGTATGGGGATATCTCATCAGAATCTCATTCCGTCTACGTTGATTTTAGAGCAAATTCCTCGCCAATGCCATTTTAGACGGCAGAGGTGACTGAAATCTCATTTTTGGCACGGGAGCAGAAAGTGACGGAAACTTCATCCCTGGTTCACCAACACAAAAGAAGCCCCACAGTGCAAGAATCAGATCAATCAGACAAGTGACAGAGCAGATATGGCCATATCGATTTCTCGAGGGCCGGAACACCAGGTGTTATTTGCCCGCTCAAAACTTATCCGATTTAGTCCACTCACACACTGATGGAAATATTATCCGAAGGGCTATGGGGCTGTCTGATCATAATCCCATTCCGTCTCCGTTGATTTTAGGGCAAATTTCTCGCCAATGCCATTTCAGGCGGCAGAGGTGATCGAAATCTCATTTTTGGCACGGGAGCAGAAAGTGACGGAAATTTCATCCCTGGTTCACCAACACAAAAGAAGCCCCACGGTGCAAAAATCGGATCAATCAGACAGGTGACAGAGCAGATATGGCCAGATCGATTTCTCTGGGGCCGGAACACCAGGTGTCATTTGCCCCCTCAAAACTTATCCGATTTAGTCCACTCACACACCGATGGAAATCATATCCGAAGGGCTATGGGGCTGTCTGATCAGAATCTCATTCCGTCTCCGTTGATTTTAGGGCAAATTCCTCTCCAATGCCATTTCAGGCGGCAGAGGTGACCAAATCTCATTTTTGGCACGGGAGTAGAAAGTGAAGGAAACTTCATCCCTGGTTCAAGATCAATCAGATTGAAAGAGCAGATATGGCCAGATCGATTTCTCGGGGGTCGGGACACCAGGTGTCATTTGCTCGCTCAAAACTTATCTGATTTAGTCCACTCACACATCGATGGAAATCTTATCTGAAGGGCTATGGGGCTGTCTGATAAGAATCCCATTCCGTCTCCGTTGATTTTAGGGCAAATTCCTCGCCAATGCCATTTCAGGCGGCAGAGGTGATCGAAATCTCATTTTTGGCACGGGAGCAGAAAGTGACGGAAACTTCATCCCTGGTTCACGAACACAAAAGAAGCCCCACAGTGCAAGAATGGGATCAATCAGACAGGTGACAGAGCAGATATGGCCATATCGATTTCTCGGGGGCCGGGACACCAGGTGTCGTTTGCCCACTTAAAACTTATCCGATTTAGTCCACTCACACACCGATGGAAATCTTAACCGAAGGGCTATGGGGCTATCTGATCAGAATCACATTCCGTCTCCGTTGATTTTAGGGCAAATTCCTCGCCAATGCCATTTCAGGCGGCAGAGGTGATCGAAATCTCATTTTTGGCACGGGAGCAGAAATTGAAGGAAACTTCGTCCGTGGATCACCAACACAAAAGAAGCTTCACGATGCAAGAATCGGATCAATCAGGCAGGTGACTGAGCAGATATGGCCAGTTCGATTTCTCGAGGGCCGGGACACACGGTGTTCATTTGCCCACTCAAAACTTATCCAATTTAGTCCACTCACACACCGAAGGAAATCTTATCCGAAGGGTATGGGGATATCTCATCAGAATCTCATTCCGTCTACGTTGATTTTAGAGCAAATTCCTCGCCAATGCCATTTTAGACGGCAGAGGTGACTGAAATCTCATTTTTGGCACGGGAGCAGAAAGTGACGGAAACTTCATCCCTGGTTCACCAACACAAAAGAAGCCCCACAGTGCAAGAATCAGATGAATCAGACAAGTGACAGAGCAGATATGGCCATATCGATTTCTCGATGGCCGGAACACCAGGTGTTATTTGCCCGCTCAAAACTTATCCGATTTAGTCCACTCACACACTGATGGAAATATTATCCGAAGGGCTATGGGGTTGTCTGATCATAATCCCATTCCGTCTCCGTTGATTTTAGGGCAAATTTCTCGCCAATGCCATTTCAGGCGGCAGAGGTGATCGAAATCTCATTTTTGGCACGGGAGCAGAAAGTGACGGAAATTTCATCCCTGGTTCACCAGCACAAAAGAAGCCCCACGGTGCAAGAATCGGATCAATCAGACAGGTGACAGAGCAGATATATGGCCAGATCGATTTCTCGGGGGCCAGAACACCAGGTGTCATTTGCCCCCTCAAAACTTATCCGATTTAGTCCACTCACACACCGATGGAAATCATATCCGAAGGGCTATGGGGCTGTCTGATCAGAATCCCATTTCGTCTCCGTTGATTTTAAGGCAAATTCCTCGCCAATGCCATTTCTGGCGGCAGAGGTGACCAAAATCTCATTTTTGGCACGGGAACAAAAAGTGAAGGAAACTTCATCCATGGTTTACGAACACAAAAGAAACCCCTCAGTGCAAGAATCGAATCAATCAGACGGGCGGCAGAGCAGATATGACTAGATTGATTTCTCGGGGGCCGGGACACCAGGTGTCATTTGCCCACTCAAAACTTATCCGTTTTAGTCCACTCACACACCGATATGGAAATCTTAACCGAAGGGCTATGGGGCTGTCTGATCAGAATCCCATTTCGTCTCCGTTGATTTTAGGGCAAATTCCTCGCCAATGCCATTTCAGGCAGCAGAGGTGATCGAAATCTTATTTTTGGCACAGGAGCAGAAAGTGACGGAAACTTCATCCCTGGTTGACCAACACAATAGAAGCTTCACGGTGCAAGAATCGGATCAATCAGGCAGGTGACGGAGCAGATATGGCCAGATCGATTTCTCGGGGGCCGGAACACCAGGTGTCATTTGCCCCCTCAAAACTTATCCGATTTAGTCCACTCACACACCGATGGAAATCATATCGGAAGGGCTATGGGGCTGTCTGATCAGAATCCCATTCCGTCTCCGTTGATTTTAGGGCAAATTCCTCGCCAATGCCACTTCAGGCAGCAGAGGTGATCGAAATCTCATTTTTGGCACGGGAGCAGAAAGTGACGGAAACTTCATCCCTGGTTCAAGAACACAAAAGAAGCCCCACAGTGCAAGAATCGGATCAATCAGACAGGTGACAGAGCAGATATGGCCAGATCTATTTCTCGGGGGCCGAAACACCAAGTGTCATTTGCCCCCTCAAAACTTATCCGATTGAGTCCACTCACACATCGATGGAAATCATATCCGAAGGGATATGGGGCTGTCTGATCAGAATCCCATTTCGTCTCCGTTGATTTTAAGGCAAATTCCTCGCCAATGCCATTTCAGGCGGCAGAGGTGACCGAAATCTCATTTTTGGCACGGGAGCAGAAAGTGACAGAAACTTCATCCATGGTTCACCAACACAAAAGAAGCCCCACGGTGCAAGAATCGGATCAATCAGACAAATGACAGAGCAGATATGGCCAGATCGATTTCTCGGGGGCTGGAACACCAGGTGTCATTTGCCCGCTCAAAACTTATCCGATTTAGTCCACTCACACACCGATGGAAATCATATCTGAAGGGCTATGGGGCTGTCTCATCAGAATCTCATTCCGTCTAAGTGGATTTTAAAGCAAATTTCTCGCCAATGCCATTTCAGGCGGCAGAGGTGATCGAAATCTCATTTTTGGCACGAGAGCTTAAAGTGACGGAAACTTCATCTCTGGTTTACAAACACAAAAGAAGCCCCACGGTGCAAGAATCGGATTAATCAGACACGTGACGGAGCAAATATAGCCAGATCGATTTCTCGAGGGCCGGAACACCAGGTGTCATTTGCCCGCTCAAAACTTATCCGATTTAGTCCACTCACACACTGATGGAAATATTATCCGAAGGGCTATGGGGCTGTCTGATCAGAATCCCATTCCGTCTCCGTTGATTTTAGGACAAATTTCTCGCCAATGCCATTTACGGCGGCAGAGGTGATCGAAATCTCATTTTTGGCACGGGAGCAGAAAATGACGGAAACTTCATCCCTGGTTCACCCACACAAAAGAAGCCCCACGGTGCAAGAATCGGATCAATCAGACAGGTGACAGAGAAGATATGGCCAGATCGATTTCTCGGGGGCCGGGACACCAGGTGTCATTTGCACCCTCAAAACTTATTCGATTTAGTCCACTCACACACGCCGATGGAAATCTTAATCGAAGGGCTATCTGATCAGAATCCCATTCCGTCTCCGTTGATTTTAGGGCAAATTCCTCGCCAATGCCATTTCAGGCGGCAGAGGTGATCGAAATCTTATTTTTGGCACGGGAGCAGAAAGTGACGGAAACTTCATCCCTGGCACAGTGCAAGAATCGGATCAATCAGACAGGTGACAGAGCAGATATGGCCAGATTGATTTCTCTGGGGCCGGACACCAGGTGTCATTTGCCCACTTAAAACTTATCCGATTTAGTCCACTCACACACCGATGTAAATCTTAACCGAAGGGCTATGGGGCTATCTGATTAGAATCACATTCCGTCTCCGTTGATTTTAGGGCAAATTCCTCGCCAATGCCATTTCATGCGGCAGAGGTGATCGAAATCTCATTTTTGGCACGGGAGCAGAAAGTGATGGAAACTTCATCCCTGGTTCACCAACATTAAAGAAGCCCCACGGTGCAAGAATCGGATCAATCAGACAGGTGACAGTGAAGATATGGCCAGATCGATTTTTGGGGGCCGGAACAACAGGTGTCATTTGCCCCCTCAAAACTTATCCGATTTAGTCCACTCACACACCGATGGAAATCATATCTGAAGGGCTATGGGGCTGTCTGATCAGAATCCCATTCTGTCTCCATTGATTTTAGGGCAAATTCCTCGCCAATGCCATTTCAGGCAGCAGAGGTGATCGAAATCTCATTTTTGGCACGGGAGCAGAAAGTGACGGAAACTTCATCCCTGGTTCACGAACACAAAAGAAGCCCCACAGTGCAAGAATCGGATCAATCAGACAGGTGACAGAGCAGATATGGCCAGATCGATTTCTCGGGGGACGACACACCAGGTGTCATTTGCTCACTTAAAACTTATCCGATTTAGTCCACTCACACACCGATGAAAATCTTAACCGAAGGGCTATGGGGCTATCAGATCAGAATCACATTCCGTCTCCGTTGATTTTAGGGTAAATTCCTCGCCAATGCCATTTCAGGCGGCAGAGGTGATCGAAATCTCATTTTTGGCACGGGAGCAGAAAGTGATGGAAACTTCATCCCTGGTTCACCAACATTAAAGAAACCCCACGGTGCAAGAATCGGATCAATCAGACAGGTGACAGTGAAGATATGGCCAGATCGATTTCTCGGGGGCCGGAACAACAGGTGTCATTTGCCCCCTCAAAACTTATCCGATTTAGTCCACTCACAGAACGATGGAAATCATATCTGAAGGGCTATGGGGCTGTCTGATCAGAATCCCATTCCGTCTCCGTTGATTTTAAGGCAAATTCCTCGCCAATGCCATTTCAGGCAGCAGAGGTGATCGAAATCTCATTTTTGGCACGGGAGAAGAAAAGGACGAAAACTTCATCCCTGGTTCACGAACACAAAAGAAGCCCCACAGTGCAAGAATCGGATCAATCAGACAGGTGACAGAGCAGATATGGCCAGATCGATTTCTCGAGGGCCGGAATACCATGTGTCATTTGCCCGCTCAAAACTTATCCGATTTAGTCCACGCACACACTGATGGAAATATTATTCGAAGGGCTATGGGGCTATCTGATCAGAATCACATTCCGTCTCCGTTGATTTTAGGGCAAATTCTGCGCCAATGCCATTTCAGGCGGCAGAGGTGATCGAAATCTCATTTTTGGCACAGGAGCAGAAAGTGAAGGAAATTTCATTCCTGGTTCACCAATACAATAGAAACTTCACGGTGCAAGAATCGGATCAATCAGGCAGGTGACGGAGAAGATATGGCCAGATCGATTTCTCGGGGGCCGGGACACAAGGTGTCATTTTTCCACTTAAAACTTATCCGATTTAGTCCACTCACACACCGATGGAAATCTTAACCGAAGGGCTATGGGGCTATCTGATCAGAATCACATTCGGTCTTCGTTGATTTTAGGGCAAATTCCTCGCCAATGCCATTTCAGGCGGCAGAGGTGATCGAAATCTCATTATTGGCACGGGAGCAGAAATTGACGGAAATTTCATCCCTGGTTCACCAACACAAAAGAAGCCCCACGGTGCAAGAATCGGATCAATCAGACAGGTGACAAAGCAGATATGGCCTGATCTATTTCTCGGGGGCCGAAACACCAAGTGTCATTTGCCCCCTCAAAACTTATCCGATTGAGTCCACTCACACATCGATGGAAATCATATCCGAAGGGCTATGGGGCTGTCTGATCAGAATCCCATTCCGTCTACGTTGATTTTAGAGCAAATTCCTCGCCAATGCCATTTTAGACGGCAGAGGTGACTGAAATCTCATTTTTGGCACGGGAGCAGAAAGTGACGGAAACTTCATCCCTGGTTCACCAACACAAAAGAAGCCCCACGGTGCAAGAATCGGATCAATCAGACAAGTGACAGAGCAGATATGGCCAGATCGATTTCTCGAGGGCCGGAACACCAGGTGTCATTTGCCCGCTCAAAACTTATCCCATTTAGTCCACTCACACACTGATGGAAATATTATCCGAAGGGCTATCGGGCTGTCGGATCAGAATCCCATTCCGTCTCCGTTTATTTTAGGGCAAATTTCTCGCCAATGCCATTTCAGGCGGCAGAGGTGATCGAAATCTCATTTTTGGCGCGGGAGCAGAAAGTGACTGAAATTTCATCCCTGGTTCGCCAACACAAAAGAAGCCCCACGGTGCAAGAATCGGATCATTCAGACAGGTGACAGAGCAGATATGGCCAGATCGATTTCTCGGGGGCCGGAACACCAGGTGTCATTTGCCCCCTCAAAACTTATCCGATTTAGTCCACTCACACATCGATGGAAATCATATGCAAAGGGCTATGGGGCTGTCTGATCAGAATCCCATTTCGTCTCCGTTGATTTTAAGGCAAATTCCTCACCAATGCCATTTCAGGCGGCAGAGGTGACCGAAATCTCATTTTTGGCACGGGAGCAGAAAGTGACGGAAACTTCATCCATGGTTCACCAACACAAAAGAAGCCCCACGGTGCAAGAATCGGATCAATCAGACAAATGACAGAGCAGATATGGCCAGATCGATTTCTCGGGGGCCGGAACACCAGGTGTCATTTGCCCGCTCAAAACTTATCCGATTTAGTCCACTCACACACCGATGGAAATCATATCTGAAGGGCTATGGGGCTGTCTCATCAGAATCTCATTCCGTCTAAGTGGATTTTAAAGCAAATTTCTCGCCAATGCCATTTCAGGCGGCAGAGGTGATCGAAATCTCATATTTGGCACGAGAGCTGAAAGTGACGGAAACTTCATCTCTGGTTTACAAACACAAAAGAAGCCCCACGGTGCAAGAATCGGATTAATCAGACACGTGACGGAGCAAATATAGCCAGATCGATTTCTCGAGGGCCGGAACACCAGGTGTCATTTGCCCGCTCAAAACTTATCCGATTTAGTCCACTCACACAGTGATGGAAATATTATCCGAAGGGCTATGGGGCTGTCTGATCAGAATCCCATTCCGTCTCCATTGATTTTAGAACAAATTTCTCGCCAATGCCATTTACGGCGGCAGAGGTGATCGAAATCTCATTTTTGGCACGGGAGCAGAAAATGACGGAAAACTTCATCCCTGGTTCACCCACACAAAAGAAGCCCCACGGTGCAAGAATCGGATCAATCAGACAGGTGACAGAGCAGATATGGCCAGATCGATTTCTCGGGGGCCGGGACACCAGGTGTCATTTGCCCCCTCAAAACTTATCCGATTTAGTCCACTCACACATCGATGGAAATCATATGCGAAGGGCTATGGGGCTGTCTGATCAGAATCCCATTTCGTCTCCGTTGATTTTAAGGCAAATTCCTCACCAATGCCATTTCAGGCGGCAGAGGTGACCGAAATCTCATTTTTGGCACGGGAGCAGAAAGTGACGGAAACTTCATCCATGGTTCACCAACACAAAAGAAGCCCCACGGTGCAAGAATCGGATCAATCAGACAAATGACAGAGCAGATATGGCCAGATCGATTTCTCGGGGGCCGGAACACCAGGTGTCATTTGCCCGCTCAAAACTTATCCGATTTAGTCCACTCACACACCGATGGAAATCATATCTGAAGGGCTATGGGGCTGTCTCATCAGAATCTCATTCCGTCTACATTGATTTTAGAGCAAATTTCTCGCCAATGCCATTTCAGGCGGCAGAGGTGATCGAAATCTCATTTTTGGCACGAGAGCTGAAAGTGACGGAAACTTCGTCTCAGGTTTACAAACACAAAAGAAGCCCCACGGTGCAAGAATCGGATTAATCAGACACGTGACGGAGCAAATATAACCAGATTGATTTCTCGAGGGCCGGAACACCAGGTGTCATTTGCCCGCTCAAAACTTATCCAATTTAGTCCACTCACACAGTGATGGAAATATTATCCGAAGGGCTATGGGGCTGTCTGATCAGAATCCCATTCCGTCTCCATTGATTTTAGAACAAATTTCTCGCCAATGCCATTTACGGCGGCAGAGGTGATCGAAATCTCATTTTTGGCACGGGAGCAGAAAATGACGGAAAACTTCATCCCTGGTTCACCCACACAAAAGAAGCCCCACGGTGCAAGAATCGGATCAATCAGACAGGTGACAGAGCAGATATGGCCAGATCGATTTCTCGGGGGCCGGGACACCAGGTGTCATTTGCCCCCTCAAAACTTATCCGATTTAGTCCACTCACACACCGATGGAAATCTTAACCGAAGGGCTATCTGATCAGAATCACATTCCGTCTCCGTTGATTTTAGGGCAAATTTCTCGCGAATGCCATTTCAGGCGGCAGAGGTGATCGAAATCTCATTTTTGGCACGGGAGCAGAAAGTGATGGAAACTTCATCTCTGGTTCACCAACATTAAAGAAGCCCCACGGTGCAAGAATCGGATCAATCAGACAGGTGACACTGAAGATATGGCCAGATCGATTTCTCGGGGGCCGGAACATCAGGTGTCATTTGCCCCCTCAAAACTTATCCGATTTACACACCGATGGAAATCTTAACCGAAGGGCTATGGGGCTATCTGATCAGAATCACATTCCGTCTCCGTTGATTTTAGGGCAAATTCCTCGCCAATGCCATTTCATGCGGCAGAGGTGATCGAAATCTCATTTTTGGCACGGGAGCAGAAAATGACGGAAACTTCGTCCGTGGATCACCAACACAAAAGAAGCTTCACGGTGCAAGAATCGGATCAATCAGGCAGGTGACGGAGCAGATATGGCCAGTTCGATTTCTCGGGGGCCGGGACACCCGGTGTTCATTTGCCCACTCAAAACTTATCCAATTTAGTCCACTCACACACCGAAGGAAATCTTATCCGAAGGGTATGGGGCTGTCTCATCAGAATCTGATTCCGTCTACGTTGATTTTAGAGCAAATTCCTCGCTAATGCCATTTTAGACGGCAGAGGTGACTGAAATCTCATTTTTGGCACGGGAGCAGAAAGTGAAGGAAACTTCATCCCTGGTTCACCAACACAAAAGAAGCCCCACGGTGCAAGAATCGGATCAATCAGACAAGTGACCGAGCAGATATGGCCAGATCGATTTCTCGAGGGCCGGAACACCAGGTGTCATTTGCCCGCTCAAAACTTATTCGATTTAGTCCACTCACACACTGATGGAAAAATTATACAAAGGGCTATGGGGCTGTCTGATCAGAATCCCATTCCATCTCCGTTGATTTTAGGGCAAATTTCTCGCCAATGCCATTTCAGGCGGCAGAGGTGATCGAAATCTCATTTTTGGCACGGGAGCAGAAAGTGACGGAAATTTCATCCCTGGTTCACCAACACAAAAGAAGCCCCACGGTGCAAGAATCGGATCAATCAGACAGGTGACAGAGCAGATATGGCCAGATCGATTTCTCGTGGGCCGGAGCACCCGGTGTCATTTGCCCCCTCAAAACTTATCCGATTTAGTCCACTCACACACCGATGGAAATCATATCCGAATGGCTATGGGCTGTCTGATCAGAATCCCATTTCGTCTCCGTTGATTTTAAGGCAAATTCCTTGCCAATGCCATTTCAGGCGGCAGAGGTGACCGAAATCTCATTTTTGGCACGGGAGCAGAAAGTGACGGAAACTTCATCCCTGGTTCACCAACACAAAAGAAGCCCCACGGTGCAAGAATCGGATCAATCATACAAGTGACATAGCAGATATGGCCAGATCGATTTCTTGGGGGCCGGAACACCAGGTGTCATTTGCCTGCTAAAAACTTATCCGATTTAGTCCAGTCACACAACGATGGAAATCTTATCTGAAGGGCTATAGGGCTGTCTTATCAGAATCCCATTCTGTCTCCGTTGATTTTAGGGCAAATTTCTCGCCAATCCATTTCAGGCGGCAGAGGTGATCGAAATCTCATTTTAGGCACGAGAGCTGAAAGTGACGGAAACTTCGTCTCTGGTTTACCAACACAAAAGAAGCCCCACGGTGCAAGAATCGGATCAATCAGACAGGTGACGGAGCAAATATAGCCAGATCGATTTCTCGAGGGCCGGAACACCAGGTGTCATTTGCCCGCTCAAAACTTGTCCGATTTAGTCCACTCACACACCAATGGAAATCACATCTGAAGGGCTATGGGGCTGTCTGATCAGAATCTCATTCCGTCTCTGTTGATTTTAGGGCAAATTCCTCGCCAATGCCATTTCAGGCGGCAGAGGTGATCGAAATCTCATTTTTGTCACGGGAGCAGAAATTGACGGAAACTTCAACCCTGGTTCACCAACATTACAGAAGCCCCACGGTGCAAGAATCGGATCAATCAGACAGGTGACAGTGCAGATATGGCCAGATCGATTTGTCGGGGGCCGGAACACCAGGTGTCATTTGCCCCCTCAAAACTTATCCGATTTAGTCCACTCACACACCGATGGAAATCATATCCGAAGGGCTATGGGGCTGTCTGATCAGAATCCCATTTCGTCTCCGTTGATTTTAAGGCAAATTCCTCGCCAATGCCATTTCAGGCGGCAGAGGTGACCGAAATCTCATTTTTGGCACGGGAGCAGAAAGTGACGGAAACTTCATCCATGGTTCACCAACACAAAAGAAGCCCAACGGTGCAAGAATCGGATCAATCATACAAGTGACAGAGCAGATATGGCCAGATCGATTTCTCGGGGGCCGGAACACCACGTGTCATTTGCTCGCTAAAAACTTATCCGATTTAGTCCAGTCACACACCGATGGAAATCTTATCTGAAGGGCTATAGGGCTGTCTTATCAGAATCCCATTCTGTCTCCGTTGATTTTAGGGCAAATTTCTCGCCAATGCCATTCCAGGCGGCAGAGGTGATAGAAATCTCATTTTTAACACGAGAGCTGAAAGTGATGGAAACTTCGTCTCTGGTTTACCAACACAAAAGAAGCCCCACGGTGCAATAATCGGATCAATCAGACAGGTGACGGAGCAAATATAGCCAGATCGATTTCTTGAAGGCCGGAACACCAGGTGTCATTTGCCCGCTCAAAACTTATCAATCACACAAGTGACAGAGCAGATATGGCCAGATCGATTTTCTCGGGGGCCGGAACACCAGGTGTCATTTGCCCGCTCTAAAATTATCCGATTTAGTCCACTCACACACCGATGGAAATCATATCTGAAGGGCTATGGGGCTTTCTGATCAGAATGCCATTCCGTCTCCGCTGATTTTAGGGCAAATTCCTCGCCAATGCCATTTCAGGCGGCAGAGGTGATCGAAATCTCATTTTTGGAACGGGAGCAGAAATTGACGGAAACTTCGTCCGTGAATCACCAACACAAATGAAGCTTTACGGTGCAAGAATCGGATCAATCACCCGGTGTCATTTGCCCGCGCAAAACTTATCCAATTTAGTCCACTCACACACCGATGAAAATCTTATCCGAAGGGTATGGGGCTTACTCATCAGAATCTCATTCCGTCTACGTTGATTTTAGAGTAAATTTCTCGCCAATGCCATTTTAGACGGCAGAGGTGACCAAAATCTCATTTTTTGCACGGCAGCAGAAAGTGACGGAAACTTCACCCCTGGTTCACCAACACAAAAGAAGCCCCACGGTGCAAGAATCGGATCAATCAGACAAGTGACAGAGCAGATATGGCCAGATCGATTTCTCGGGGGCCGGAACACCAGGTGTCATTTGCCCGCTCAAAACTTATCCGATTTAGTCCACTCACACACCGATGGAAATCATATCTGAAGGCCTATGGGGCTGTGAGATAAGAATCTCATTCCGTCTCCGTTGATTTTAGGGCAAATTCCTAGCCAATGCCATTTCAGGCAGCAGAGGTGACCAAAATCTCATTTTTGGCACGGGAGCAGAAAGTGACGGAAACTTCATTCCTGGTTCACAAACACAAAAGAAGCCCCACAGTGCAAGAATCGGATCAATCAGACAGGTGACAGAGCAGATATGGCCAAATCGATTTCTCGAGGGCCGGAACACTAGTTGTCATTTGCCAGCTCAAAACTTATCCGATTTAGTCCACTCACACACCGATGGAAATCATATCTGAAGGCCTATGGGGCTGTCTGATTAGAATCTCATTCCGTCTCCGTTGATTTTAGGGCAAATTCCTCGCTAATGCCATTTCAGGCGGCAGAGGTGATCGAAATCTCATTTTTGGCACGGTAGCAGAAAGTGACTGAAACTTCATCCCTGGTTTACCAACATTAAAGAAGCCCTACGGTGCAAGAATCGGATCAATCAGACAGGTGACTGTGTAGATATGGCCAGATCGATTTCTTGGGGGCCGGAAATTGACGGAAACTTCGTCCGTGGATCACCAACACAATAGAAGCTTCATGGTGCAAGAATCGGATCAATCAGGCACGTGACGGAGCAGATATGGCCAGATCGATTTCTCGGGGGCCGGAACACCAGGTGCCATTTGCCCCCTCAAAACTTATCCGATTTAGTCCACTCACACACCGATGGAAATCATATCCGAAGGGCTATGGGGCTGTCTGATCAGAATTCCATTCCGTCTCCGTTGATTTTAGGGCAAATTCCTCGCCAATGCCATTTCAGGCGGCAGAGGTGATCGAAATCTCATTTTTGGCACGGGAGCAGAAATTGACGGAAACTTCGTCCGTGGATCACCAACACAATAGAAGCTTCATGGTGCAAGAATCGGATCAATCAGGCACGTGACGGAGCAGATATGGCCAGATCGATTTCTCGGGGGCCGGAACACCAGGTGTCATTTGCCCCCTCAAAACTTATCCGATTTAGTCCACTCACACACCGATGGAAATCATATCGGAAGGGCTATGGGGCTGTCTGATCAGAATCCCATTCCGTCTCCGTTGATTTTAGGGCAAATTCCTCGCCAATGCCATTTCAGGCAGCAGAGGTGATCGAAATCTCATTTTTGGCACGGGAGCAGAAAGTGACGGAAACTTCATCCCTGGTTCACGAACACAAAAGAAGCCCCACAGTGCAAGAATCGGATCAATCAGACAGGTGACAGAGCAGATATGGCCAGATCTATTTCTCGGGGGCCGAAACACCAAGTGTCATTTGCCCCCTCAAAACTTATCCGATTGAGTCCACTCACACATCGATGGAAATCATATCCGAAGGGCTATGGGGCTGTCTGATCAGAATCCCATTTCGTCTCCGTTGATTTTAAGGCAAATTCCTCGCCAATGCCATTTCAGGCGGCAGAGGTGACCGAAATCTCATTTTTGGCACGGGAGCAGAAAGTGACGGAAACTTCATCCATGGTTCACCAACACAAAAGAAGCCCCACGGTGCAAGAATCGGATCAATCAGACAAATGACAGAGCAGATATGGCCAGATCGATTTCTCGGGGGCCGGAACACCAGGTGTCATTTGCCCGCTCAAAACTTATCCGATTTAGTCCACTCACACACCGATGGAAATCATATCTGAAGGGCTATGGGGCTGTCTCATCAGAATCTCATTCCGTCTAAGTGGATTTTAGAGCAAATTTCTCGCCAATGCCATTTCAGGCGGCAGAGGTGATCGAAATCTCATTTTTGGCACGAGAGCTGAAAGTGACGGAAACTTCGTCTCTGGTTTACAAACACAAAAGAAGCCCCACGGTGCAAGAATCGGATTAATCAGACACGTGACGGAGCAAATATAGCCAGATCGATTTCTCGAGGGCCGGAACACCAAGTGTCATTTGCCCGCTCAAAACTTATCCGATTTAGTCCACTCACACACTGATGGAAATCTTAATCGAAGGGCTATCTGATCAGAATCCCATTCCGTCTCCGTTGATTTTAGGGCAAATTCCTCGCCAATGCCATTTCAGGCGGCAGAGGTGATCGAAATCTCATTTTTGGCACGGGAGCAGAAAATGACGGAAACTTCATTCCTGGTTCACCCACACAAAAGAAGCCCCACGGTGCAAGAATCGGATCAATCAGACAGGTGACAGAGCAGATATGGCCAGATCGATTTCTCGGGGGCCGGGACACCAGGTGTCATTTGCACCCTCAAAACTTATCCGATTTAGTCCACTCACACACACCGATGGAAATCTTAATCGAAGGGCTATCTGATCAGAATCCCATTCCGTCTCCGTTGATTTTAGGGCAAATTCCTCGCCAATGCCATTTCAGGCGGCAGAGGTGATCGAAATCTTATTTTTGGCACGGGAGCAGAAAGTGACGGAAACTTCATCCCTGGCACAGTGCAAGAATCGGATCAATCAGACAGGTGACAGAGCAGATATGGCCAGATCGATTTCTCGGGGACCGGGACACCAGGTGTCATTTGCCCACTTAAAACTTATCCGATTTAGTCCACTCACACACCGATGGAAATCTTAACCGAAGGGCTATGGGGCTATCTGATCAGAATCACATTCCGTCTCCGTTGATTTTAGGGCAAATTCCTCGCCAATGCCATTTCATGCGGCAGAGGTGATCGAAATCTCATTTTTGGCACGGGAGCAGAAAGTCATGGAAACTTCATCCCTGGTTCACCAACATTAAAGAAGCCCCACGGTGCAAGAATCGGATCAATCAGACAGGTGACAGTGAAGATATGGCCAGATCGATTTCTCGGGGGCCGGAACAACAGGTGTCATTTGCCCCCTCAAAACTTATCCGATTTAGTCCACTCACACACCGATGGAAATCATATCTGAAGGGCTATGGGGCTGTCTGATCAGAATCCCATTCTGTCTCCATTGATTTTAGGGCAAATTCCTCGCCAATGCCATTTCAGGCAGCAGAGGTGATCGAAATCTCATTTTTGGCACGGGAGCAGAAAGTGACGGAAACTTCATCCCTGGTTCACGAACACAAAAGAAGCCCCACAGTGCAAGAATCGGATCAATCAGACAGGTGACAGAGCAGATATGGCCAGATCGATTTCTCGGGGGCCGTGACACCAGGTGTCATTTGCTCACTTAAAACTTATCCGATTTAGTCCACTCACACACCGATGAAAATCTTAACCGAAGGTCTATGGGGCTATCAGATCAGAATCACATTCCGTCTCCGTTGATTTTAGGGCAAATTCCTCGCCAATGCCATTTCAGGCGGCAGAGGTGATCGAAATCTCATTTTTGGCACGGGAGCAGAAAGTGATGGAAACTTCATCCCTGGTTCACCAACATTAAAGAAACCCCACGGTGCAAGAATCGGATCAATCAGACAGGTGACAGTGAAGATATGGCCAGATCGATTTCTCGGGGGCCGGAACAACAGGTGTCATTTGCCCCCTCAAAACTTATCGGATTTAATCCACTCACACAACGATGGAAATCATATCTGAAGGGCTATGGGGCTGTCTGATCAGAATCCCATTCCGTCTCCGTTGATTTTAAGGCAAATTCCTCGCCAATGCCATTTCAGGCAGCAGAGGTGATCGAAATCTCATTTTTGGCACGGGAGAAGAAAAGGACGAAAACTTCATCCCTGGTTCACGAACACAAAAGAAGCCCCACAGTGCAAGAATCGGATCAATCAGACAGGTGACAGAGCAGATATGGCCAGATCGATTTCTCGAGGGCCGGAATACCAGGTGTCATTTGCCCGCTCAAAACTTATCCGATTTAGTCCACTCACACACTGATGGAAATATTATTCGAAGGGCTATGGGGCTATCTGATCAGAATCACATTCCGTCTCCGTTGATTTTAGGGCAAATTCCTCGCCAATGCCATTTCAGGCGGCAGAGGTGATCGAAATCTCATTTTTGGCACAGGAGCAGAAAGTGAAGGAAATTTCATTCCTGGTTCACCAATACAATAGAAGCTTCACGGTGCAAGAATCAGATCAATCAGGCAGGTGACGGAGCAGATATGGCCAGATCGATTTCTCGGGGGCCGGGACACAAGGTGTCATTTGCCCACTTAAAACTTATCCGATTTAGTCCACTCACACACCGATGGAAATCTTAACCGAAGGGCTATGGGGCTATCTGATCAGAATCACATTCCGTCTTCGTTGATTTTAGGGCAAATTCCTCGCCAATGCCATTTCAGGCGGCAGAGGTGATCGAAATCTCATTATTGGCACGGGAGCATAAATTGACTGAAATTTCATCCCTGGTTCACCAACAAAAAAGAAGCCCCACGGTGCAAGAATCGGATCAATCAGACAGGTGACAAAGCAGATATGGCCAGATCTATTTCTCGGCGGCCGAAAGACCAAGTGCCATTTGCCCCCTCAAAACTTATCCGATTGAGTCCACTCACACAGCGATGGAAATCATATCCGATGGGCTATGGGGCTGTCTGATCAGAATCCCATTCCGTCTACGTTGATTTTAGAGCAAATTCCTCGCCAATGCCATTTTAGACGGCAGAGGTGACTGAAATCTCATTTTTGGCAAGGGAGCAGAAAGTGACGGAAACTTCATCCCTGGTTCACCAACACAAAAGAAGCCCCACGGTGCAAGAATCGGATCAATCAGACAAGTGACAGAGCAGATATGGCCAGATCGATTTCTCGAGGGCCGGAACACCAGGTGTCATTTGTCCGCTCAAAACTTATCCGATTTAGTCTACTCACACACTGATGGAAATATTATCCGAAGGGCTATGGGGCTGTCGGATCAGAATCCCATTCCGTCTCCGTTTATTTTAGGGCAAATTTCTCGCCAATACCATTTCAGGCGGCAGAGGTGATCGAAATCTCATTTTTGGCGCGGGAGCAGAAAGTGACGGAAATTTCATCCCTGGTTCACCAACACAAAAGAAGCCCCACGGTGCAAGAATCGGATCATTCAGACAGGTGACAGAGCAGATATGGCCAGATCGATTTCTCGGGGGCCGGAACACCAGGTGTCATTTGCCCCTCAAAACTTATCCGATTTAGTCCACTCACACATCGATGGAAATCATATGCGAAGGGCTATGGGGCTGTCTGATCAGAATCCCATTCCATCTCCGTTGATTTTAGGGCAAATTTCTCGCCAATGCCATTTCAGGCGGCAGAGGTGATCGAAATCTCATTTTTGGCACGGGAGCAGAAAGTGACGGAAATTTCATCCCTGGTTCACCAACACAAAAGAAGCCCCACGGTGCAAGAATCGGATCAATCAGACAGGTGACAGAGCAGATATGGCCAGATCGATTTCTCGTGGGCCGGAACACCCGGTGTCATTTGCCCCCTCAAAACTTATCCGATTTAGTCCACTCACACACCGATGGAAATCATATCCGAAGGGCTATGGGCTGTCTGATCAGAATCCCATTTCGTCTCCGTTGATTTTAAGGCAAATTCCTTGCCAATGCCATTTCAGGCGGCAGAGATGACCGAAATCTCATTTTTGGCACGGGAGCAGAAAGTGACGGAAATTTCATCCCTGGTTCACCAACACAAAAGAAGCCCCACGGTGCAAGAATCGGATCAATCAGACAGGTGACAGAGCAGATATGGCCAGATCGATTTCTCGTGGGCCGGAACACCCGGTGTCATTTGCCCCCTCAAAACTTATCCGATTTAGTCCACTCACACACCGATGGAAATCATATCCGAAGGGCTATGGGCTGTCTGATCAGAATCCCATTTCGTCTCCGTTGATTTTAAGGCAAATTCCTTGCCAATGCCATTTCAGGCGGCAGAGATGACCGAAATCTCATTTTTGGCACGGGAGCAGAAAGTGACGGAAACTTCATCCATGGTTCACCAACACAAAAGAAGCCCCACGGTGCAAGAATCGGATCAATCATACAAGTGACATAGCAGATATGGCCAGATCGATTTCTTGGGGGCCGGAACACCAGGTGTCATTTGCCTGCTAAAAACTTATCCGATTTAGTCCAGTCACACAACGATGGAAATCTTATCTGAAGGGCTATAGGGCTGTCTTATCAGAATCCCATTCTGTCTCCGTTGATTTTAGGGCAAATTTCTCGCCAATGCCATTTCAGGCGGCAGAGGTGATCGAAATCTCATTTTAGGCACGAGAGCTGAAAGTGACGGAAACTTCGTCTCTGGTTTACCAACACAAAAGAAGCCCCACGGTGCAAGAATCGGATCAATCAGACAGGTGACGGTGCAAATATAGCCAGATCGATTTCTCGAGGGCCGGAACACCAGGTGTCATTTGCCCGCTCAAAACTTATCCGATTTAGTCCACTCACACACCGATGGAAATCACATCTGAAGGGCTATGGGGCTGTCTGATCAGAATCTCATTCCGTCTCTGTTGATTTTAGGGCAAATTCCTCACCAATGCCATTTCAGGCGGCAGAGGTGACCAAAATCTCATTTTTGGCACGGGAGCAGAAAGTGACGGAAACTTCATCCCTGGTTCCTGAACACAAAAGAAGCCCCATAGTGCAAGAATCGGATCAATCAAACAGGTGACAGAGCAGATATGGCCAGATCGATTTCTCGAGGGCCGGGACACCAGGTGTCGTTTGCCCACTTAAAACTTATCCAATTTAGTCCACTCACACACCGATGGAAATCTTAACTGAAGGGCTATGGGGCTATCTGATCAGAATCACATTCCGTCTCCGTTGATTTTAGGGCAAATTCCTCGACAATGCCATTTCAGGCGGCAGAGGTGATCGAAATCTCATTTTTGGCACGGGAGCAGAAAGTGACGGAAACTTCAACCCTAATTCACCAACATTACAGAAGCCCCACGGTGCAAGAATCGGATCAATCAGACAGGTGACAGTGCAGATATGGCCAGATCGATTTGTCGTGGGCCGGAACACCAGGTGTCATTTGCCCCCTCAAAACTTATCCGATTTAGTCCACTCACACACCGATGGAAATCATATCCGAAGGGCTATGGGGCTGTCTGATCAGAATCCCATTTCGTCTCAGTTGATTTTTAGGCAAATTCCTCGCCAATGCCATTTCAGGCGGCAGAGGTGACCGAAATCTCATTTTTGGCACGGGAGCAGAAAGTGACGGAAACTTCATCCATGGTTCACCAACACAAAAGAATCCCAACGGTGCAAGAATCGGATCAATCATACAAGTGACAGAGCAGATATGGCCAGATCAATTTCTCGGGGGCCGGAACACCACGTGTCATTTGCTCGCTAAAAACTTATCCGATTTAGTCCAGTCACACACCGATGGAAATCTTATCTGAAGGGCTATAGGGCTGTCTTATCAGAATCCCATTCTGTCTCCGTTGATTTTAGGGCAAATTTCTCGCCAATGCCATTCCAGGCGGCAGAGGTGATAGAAATCTCATTTTTGGCACGAGAGCTGAAAGTGATGGAAACTTCGTCTCTGGTTTACCAACACAAAAGAAGCCCCACGGTGCAATAATCGGATCAATCAGACAGGTGACGGAGCAAATATAGCCAGATCGATTTCTTGAAGGCCGGAACACCAGGTGTCATTTGCCCGCTCAAAACTTATCCGATTTAGTCCACTCACACACCGATGGAAATCATATTTGAAGGGCTATGGGGCTGTCTGATCAGAATCTCATTCTGTCTCCGTTGATTTTAGGGCAAATTCCTCGCCAATGCCATTTCAGGCAGCAGAGGTGACCAAAATCTCATTTTTGGCACGGGAGCAGAAAGTGACGGAAACTTCATCCCTGGTTCCTGAACACAAAAGAAGCCCCACGGTGCAAGAATCGGATCAATCATACAAGTGACAGAGCAGATATGGCCAGATCGATTTCTCGGGGGCCGGAACACCACGTGTCATTTGCTCGCTAAAAACTTATCCGATTTAGTCCAGTCACACACTGATGGAAATCTTATCTGAAGGGCTATAGGGCTGTCTTATCAGAATCCCATTCCGTCTCCATTGATTTTAGGGCAAATTTCTCGCCAATGCCATTCCAGGCGGCAGAGGTGATCGAAATCTCATTTTTGGCACGAGAGCTGAAAGTGATGGAAACTTCGTCTCTGGTTTACCAACACAAAAGAAGCCCCACGGTGCAATAATCGGATCAATCAGACAGGTGACGGAGCAAATATAGCCAGATCGATTTCTTGAAGGCCGGAACACCAGGTGTCATTTGCCCGCTCAAAACTTATCCGATTTAGTCCACTCACACACCGATGGAAATCATATTTGAAGGGCTATGGGGCTGTCTGATCAGAATCTCATTCTGTCTCCGTTGATTTTAGGGCAAATTCCTCGCCAATGCCATTTCAGGCGGCAGAGGTGACCAAAATCTCATTTTTGGCACGGGAGCAGAAAGTGACGGAAACTTCATCCCTGGTTCACCAACATTAAAGAAGCCCCACGGTTCAAGAATCGGATCAATCAGACAGGTGACAGAGCAGATATATGGCCAGGTCGATTTCTCGGGGGCCGGAACACCAGGTGTCATTTGCCCCCTCAAAACTTATCCGATTTAGTCCACTCACACACCGATGGAAATCATATCCGAAGGGCTATGGGGCTGTATGATCAGAATTCCATTTCGTCTCCGTTGATTTTAAGGCAAATTCCTCGCCAATGCCATTTTAGGCGGCAGAGGTGACCGAAATCTCATTTTTGGAACGGGAGCAGAAATTGACGGAAACTTCATCCGTGGATCACCAACACAAAAGAAGCTTCACGGTGCAAGAATCGGATCAATCAGGCAGGTGACGGAGCAGATATGGCCAGATCGATTTCTCGGGGGTCGGAACACCAGGTGTCATTTGCCCCCTCAAAACTTATCCGATTTAGTCCACTCACACACTGATGGAAATCATATCTGAGGGGCTATGGGGCTGTCTGATCAGAATTCCATTCCGTCTCCGTTGATTTTAGGGCAAATTCCTCTCGCCAATGCCATTTCAGGCGGCAGAGGTGATCGAAATCTCATTTTTGGCACGGGAGCAGAAATTGACGGAAACTTCGTCCGTGGATCACCAACACAATAGAAGCTTCATGGTGCAAGAATCGGATCAATCAGGCACGTGACGGAGCAGATAAGGCCGGATCGATTTCTCGGGGGCCGGGACACCCGGTGTCATTTAACCATTCAAAACTTATCAAATTTAGTCCACTCACACTCCGATGGAAATCTTAACCGAAGGGCTATCTGATCAGAATCACATTCCGTCTCCGTTGATTTTAGGGCAAATTCCTCGCCAATGCCATTTCAGGCAGCAGAGGTAATCGAAATCTCATTTTTGGCACGGGAGCAGAAAGTGACGGAAACTTCATCCCTGGTTCACGAACACAATAGAAGCCCCACAGTGCAAGAATCGGATCAATCAGGCAGGTGACGGAGCAGATATGGCCAGTTCGATTTCTCGGGGGCCGGGACACCCGGTGTTCATTTGCCCACTCAAAATTTATCCAATTTAGTCCACTCACACACCGAAGGAAATCTTATCCGAAGGGTATGGGGCTGTCTCATCAGAATCTCATTCCGTCTACGTTGATTTTAGAGCAAATTCCTCGCCAATGCCATTTTAGACGGCAGAGGTGACTGAAATCTCATTTTTGGCACGGGAGCAGAAAGTGATGGAAACTTCGTCTCTGGTTTACCAACACAAAAGAAGCCCCACGGTGCAAAAATCGGATCAATCAGACAGGTGACGGAGCAAATATAGCCAGATCGACTTCTCGAGTGCCGGAACACCAGGTGTCATTTGCCCGCTCAAAACATATCCGATTTAGTCCACTCACACACCGATGGAAATCATATCTGAAGGGCTATGGGGCTGTCTGATCAGAATCTCATTCCGTCTCCGTTGATTTTAGGGCAAATTCCTCGCCAATGCCATTTCAGGCGGCAGAGGTGATCGAAATCTCATTTTTGGCACGGGTGCAGAAAGTGACGGAAACTTCATCCCTAGTTCACGAACACAAAAGAAGCCCCACAGTGAAAGAATCGGATCAATCAGACAGGTGACAGAACAGATATGGCAAGATCGATTTCTTGGGGGCCGGGACACCAGGTGTCATTTGCCCGCTTAAAGCTTATCCGATTTTGATAAACCCCTAGGTACGTGGTTTGTTTCTATTTTGCAGGTATATCATTTCGATATGGAACCACGTACAACTATCAAAATCAAGGATGAAAATCACGTCTTCAAACCCGGAGGATTGGATTGGTTGTTACTAAACACTGACCTTTCTTTTGGAAATAAGATTCGGGACGAATCTTCTTGAAGAAGAAGGGAATGATGTGAGCACGGATGGGCAACCAACGACTACAAGTCAGATTTCAGGAACTAAATAAAGTATGCCGATTTCAAGTCCAATATCAAGATAAATCGGGCCAAATGGTGAATATTAATGGGCTGAATTCGTCTTAAAAGGGCTTGTCAACAATCAGACTTCGAAGGCCCGAGAAGAAAAATAAATGGTTGATTTTCGTGCATATTGAAGAGGCTAAATGAAGAGTCTAATTAGTTTCATTATTATGAGTTAAATAAGTGACTTTTGAAGTCTTGAGTCATAAGTAGTCATTAGTAGTTAATAAGTGGTTTAATTAGTGTTAAATAAGTCTATTTATGAGTTTAATTAGTATCATAAGTACTATCATTATTGGTAGGCTACGAAGAGTCCTTTTCTAGCCTATAAATAGGCTCAATCCTTTGTAATCGAATAACATATACACCTTGAGTTATAAACGAAAATTGGCTTTGCCTTTGTGAGTTGAATTTCTCTCTTGTAGAGTTTTCACTTGTTCCGAACTTATCAAGACTACTGAGCAAAGTCTTGTGGCGTTCAACCATACCGAGGTTCTTGGCTGATTATATAGCCAACGGGTCGAGGTTTTCTTCGCTCTAGGAGGTGATCAAACTGGATTCTCGATCTAGGGAGACCGCTGCCTACCTCTTATACGAAGGGTTCTTGGATCTTTTATCCAACGGGTCCTCCGTCCGTATCAGATTTAGTCCACTCACACACCGATGGAAATCTCAACTGAAGGGCTATGTGGCTATCAGATCAGAATCACATTCCGTCTCCGTTGATTTTAGGGCAAATTCCTCGCCGATGCCATTTCAGGCGGCAGAGGTGATCGAAATCTCATTTTTGGCACGGGAGCAGAAAGTGACGGAAACTTCAACCATGGTTCACCAACATTAAAGAAGCCCCACAGTGCAAGAATCGGATCAATCAGACCGGTGACAGTGCAGATATGGCCAGATCGATTTGTCGGGGGCCGGAACACCACGTGTCATTTGCCCCCTCAAAACTTTTCCGATTTAGTCCACTCACACACCGATGGAAATCATATCCGAAGGGCTATGGGGCTTTCTGATCAGAATCCCATTTCGTCTCCGTTGATTTTAAGGCAAATTCCTCGCCAATGCCATTTCAGGCGGCAGAGGTGACCGAAATCTCATTTTTGGCACGGGAGCAGAAAGTGACGGAAACTTCATCCATGGTTAACCAACACAAAAGAAGCCCCATGGTGCAAGAATCGGATCAATCATACAAGTGACAGAGCAGATATGGCCAGATCGATTTCTCGGGGGCCGGAACTCCAGGTGTCATTTGCCCGCTAAAAACTTATCCGATTTAGTCCAGTCACACACCGATGGAAATCTTATCCGAAGGGCTATGGGGCTGTCTGATCAGAAACTCATTCCGTCTCCGTTGATTTTAGGGCAAATTCCTCGCCAATGCCATTTCAGGCGGCAGAGGTGATCGAAATCTCATTTTTGGCACGGGTGCAGAAAGTGACGGAAACTTCATCCCTAGTTCACGAACACAAAAGAAGCCCCACAGTGAAAGAATCGGATCAATCAGACAGGTGACAGAGCAGATATGGCCAGATCGATTTCTCGGGGGCCGGGACACCAGGTGTCATTTGCCCGCTTAAAGCTTATCCGATTTAGTCCACTCACACACCGATGGAAATCTTAACTGAAGGGCTATGGGGCTATCTGATCAGAATCACATTCCGTCTCCGTTGATTTTAGGGCAAATTCCTCGCCGATGCCATTTCAGGCGGCAGAGGTGATCGAAATCTCATTTTTGGCACGGGAGCAAAAAGTGACGGAAACTTCAACCATGGTTCACCAACATTAAAGAAGCCCCACGGTGCAAGAATCGGATCAATCAGACCGGTGACAGTGCAGATATGGCCAGATCGATTTGTCGGGGGCCGGAACACTAGGTGTCATTTGCCCCCTCAAAACTTATCCGATTTAGTCCACTCACACACCGATGGAAATCATATCCGAAGGGCTATGGGGCTGTTTGATCAGAATCCCATTTCGTCTCCGTTGATTTTAAGGCAAATTCCTCGCCAATGCCATTTCAGGCGGCAGAGGTGACCGAAATCTCATTTTTGGCACGGGAGCAGAAAGTGACGGAAACTTCATCCATGATTCACCAACACAAAAGAAGCCCCACGGTGCAAGAATCGGATCAATCATACAAGTGACAGAGCAGATATGGCCAGATCGATTTCTCGGGGGCCGGAACTCCAGGTGTCATTTGCCCGCTAAAAACTTATCCGATTTAGTCCAGTCACACACCGATGGAAATCTTATTCGAAGGGCTATGGGGCTGTCTGATCAGAATCTCATTCTGTCTCAGTTGATTTTAAGGCAAATTTCTCGCCAATGCCATTTCAGGCGGCAGAGGTGACCGAAATCTCATTTTTGGCACGAGAGTAGAAAGTGACGGAAACTTCGTCTCTGGTTCACCAACACAAAAGAAGCCCCACGGTGCAAGAATCGGATCAATCATACATGTGACAGAGCAGATATGGCCAGATCGATTTCTCGGGGGCCGGAACACCAGGTGTCATTTTCCCGCTGAAAACTTATCCGATTTAGTCCAGTCACACACCGATGGAAATCTTATCTGAAGGGCTATAGGGCTGTCTTATCAGAATCCCATTCCGTCTC
Source organism: Schizonepeta tenuifolia (assembly GCA_029490685.1). NCBI lineage: Eukaryota > Viridiplantae > Streptophyta > Magnoliopsida > Lamiales > Lamiaceae > Schizonepeta > Schizonepeta tenuifolia. Next base: position 198,192 of record JANLIY010000028.1, on the reverse strand, counting down.
CGTTGATTTTAGGGCAAATTTCTCGCCAATGCCATTCCAGGCGGCAAAGGAGATCGAAATCTCATTTTTGGCACGAGCTGAAAGTGATGGAAACTTCGTCTCTGGTTCACCAACACAAAAGAAGCCCCACGGTGCAAGAATCGGATCAATCATACAAGTGACAGAGCAGATATGGCCAGATCGATTTCTTGGGGGCCGGAACACCAGGTGTCATTTGCCCGCTAAAAACTTATCCGATTTAGTCCAATCACACACCGATGGAAATCTTATCTGAAGGGCTATAGGGCTGTCTTATCAGAATCCCATTACGTCTCCGTTGATTTTAGGGCAAATTTCTCGCCAATGCCATTCCAGGCGGCAGAGGTGATCGAAATCTCATTTTTGGCACGAGAGCTGAAAGTGTTGGAAACTTCGTCTCTGGTTTACCAACACAAAAGAAGCCCCACGGTGCAAGAATCGGATCAATCAGACAGGTGACGGAGCAAATATAGCCAGATCGATTTCTCGAGGGCCGGAACACCAGGTGTCATTTGCACGCTCAAAACTTATCCGATTTACTCCATCATATCTGAAGGGCTATGGGGCTGTCTGATCAGAATCTCATTCCGTCTCCGTTGATTTTAGGGCAAATTCCTCGCCAATGCCATTTCAGGCGGCAGAGGTGACCAAAATCTCATTTTTGGCACGGGACCAGAAAGTGACAGAAACTTCATCCCTGGTTCACGAACATAAAAGAAGCCCCACGGTGCAAGAATCGGATCAATCAGACAGGTGACAGAGCAGATATGGCCAGATCGATTTCTAGAGGGCCGGAACACCAGGTGTCATTTGCCCCCTCAAAACTTATCCGATTTAGTCCACTCACACACCGATGGAAATCATATCTGAAGGGCTATGGGGCTTTCTGATCAGAATCTCATTCCGTCTCCGTTGATTTTAGGGCAAATTCCTCGCCAATGCCATTTCAGGCGGCAGAGGTGATCAAAATCTCATTTTTGGCACAGGAGCAGAAATTGACGGAAACTTCGTCCGTGGATCACCAACACAATAGAAGCTTCATGGTGCAAGAATCGGATCAATCAGGCACGTGACGGAGCAGATATGGCCAGATCGATTTCTCGGGGGCCGGGACACCCGGTGTCATTTAACCATTCAAAACTTATCAAATTTAGTCCACTCACACACCGATGGAAATCTTATTCGAAGGGTATGGGGCTGTCTCTTCAGAATCTTATTCCATCTACGTTGATTTTTGAGCAAATTCCTCGCCAATGCATTTTAGACGGCAGAGGTGACCAAAATCTCATTTTTGGCACGGGAGCAGAAAGTGACGGAAACTTCATCCCTGCTTCACCAACACAAAAGAAGCCCCACGGTGCAAGAATCAGATCAATCAGACAGGTGACAGTGCAGATATGGCCAGATTGATTTCTCGGGGGCCGAAACACCAGGTGTCATTTGCCCCCTCAAACTTATCCAATTTAGTCCACTCACACACCGATGGAAATCATATCTGAAGGGCTATGGGGCTTTCTGATCAGAATCTCATTCCGTCTCCGTTGATTTTAGGGCAAATTCCTCGCCAATGCCATTTCAAGCGGCAGAGGTGATCGAAATCTCATTTTTGGTACGGGAGCAGAAATTGACGGAAACTTCGTCCGTGGATCACCAACACAAAAGAAGCTTCAAGGTGCAAGAATCGGATCAATCAGGCAGGTGACGGAACAGATATGGCCAGATCGATTTCTAGGGGGCCGAGACACCCGGTGTCATTTGCCCACTCAAAACTTATCCAATTTAGTCCACTCACACACCGATGGAAATCTTATCCGAAGGGTATGGGGCTTACTCATCAGAATCTCATTCCGTCTACGTTGATTTTAGAGCAAATTCCTCGCCAATGCCATTTTAGACGGCAGAGGTGACCGAAATTTCATTTTTGGCACGGCAGCAGAAAGTGACGGAAACTTCATCCCTGGTTCACCAACACAAAAGAAGCCCCACGGTGCAAGAATCGGTTCAATCAGACATGTGACGGAGCAGATATGGCCAGATCGATTTCTCGGGGGCCGGAACACCAGGTGTCATTTGCCCGCTCAAAACTTATCCGATTTAGTCCACTCACACTGATGGGGCTGCATCCAAGTTAACCAACGACAACAATAGAGATCCCTTGATCATTCATGGTGGGCCGGTTACAAGAGCTAGAGCTAAGAAGATAAAGGAGGCCATGGTGTTGATTATAGCTGAAATGAAAGCCCAAGTCCAATAGCAATCTACGTTGGGCCAAATGGTGAATCTTATACAAGTCGGTGGGCTGAATCCAACTTGAAGAATGTGCTATTTACAAATCAGATTTGGAGGCCCAAGATGAGGAATAAAGATGCATATTTTCGTGCATGTTCAAGAGGGCAAATAAAGAGTCATGTTAGTTTCTTTATTATGACTTAAATAAGTGACTTTTGAGTCCAAGGGTCATAGGTACTTAATAAGTGATGTAATGAGTGTTAAATAAGTCTATTTATGAGTTTAATTAGTGTTATCCTATCAAGAATCTTTTCCTAGCCTATAAATAGACTTGTAAATCACTTGTAAGAGGACACCTTGAGTTATAAACGAAAATTGGCTTTGCCTTTGTGAGTTGAATTTCTCTCTTGTAGAGTTTTCACTTGTTCCGAACTTATCAAGACTAGTGAGCAAAGTCTTGTGGCGTTCAACCATACCGAGGTTCTTGGCTGATTATATAGCCAACGGGTCGAGGTTTTCTTCGCTCTAGGAGGTGATCAAACTGGATTCTCGATCTAGGGAGACCGCTGCCTACCTCTTATACGAAGGGTACTTGGATCTTTTATCCAACGGGTCCTCCGTCCGTATCATTTGGTAAACAGAGCAATCTGGTATTGATCTCAACCTTTGCTCTTCAATTCTACATCTTCTCTATATTCTATCCATCCTTGTGTCTTTGTTGCTGCAAAAAAAAAAAAAAAAAAAAAAAAAGAAAGGAAAAAGAAAGAAAAAGAAAAAGGGAAAAAAAATCAGTTTAAAAAAATACAAAAAAAAAAAACGAAAATCATTTGAATTGTTCCATAAGGGCTGAAGTGTGGTGATTGCTACATCTCTTGTTCTAATCTTGATTTGTTCTAGTTCATTTGAATTCCTACAAGTGAGAGAATTGAGTGGTAAAAGGCATTGAGTGGTGAGTTTATTTGAGGGGAGGTAAAAGCCTACGAGTGATACACGAGTGTTTGGTGAGGTTTCTTTTTATTTTACTTTTTTTTTTACTTTTTGTGTGATACACGAGTGAATTGTGAGGACATGGGCGATAATATCAATCAAAATCCAAATGAATTTACACTGCAAGCTATGCAACAACAATTTGCTAGATTTAACACTATTTTGGAGAGCGTATCAGATCGCTTGGAGAATTTGGAGCTACAAGGACAACAAAGGAATCATGATGAAAGGGAGAGTGAAGAAGAAGAGGAAGCAGAATCCATGCATCGAGCTCCAAGGCATAATGGTAGAAGGAGGCATCAAAATGAAGTTGATCGTGACTTGGGAAGCATCAAGTTGAAAATTCCTGCTTTCCAAGGAAGGAGTGATCCCGAGGCCTATTTGGAGTGGGAGCAGAAGGTGGAACTCATCTTTGAGTGTCACAACTACTCCGAGGAGAAGAAGGTCAAACTTGTTGTAATTGAATTCACCGACTATGCTCTAGTTTGATGGGATCAATTGACAACAAATAGAAGACGTTATGGAGAGAGACCAATTTCCACTTGGGATGAAATGAAGTCCATAATGCGTAAGAGATTTGTTCCTTCTCATTACTTTCGTGAATTGTATCAAAAATTACAAAGTTTGAGTCAAGGTACTAAATCTGTTGATGAGTTCTACAAAGAGATGGAGATTGCCATGATAAGGGCAAATGTTGAAGAAGATAGAGAAGCAACAATGGCTCGATTTCTATGCTGGCTGAATAGGGAGATTGCGAACGTCGTTGATCTTCAACACTATGTGGAGCTTGAAGATATGGTTCATATGGCCATGAAGGTGGAGCGGCAATTTAAGAAGAAGGGAACCTTCCAAAAGAATTTCCCAACAAGTTCTCAATCTTCAAAGCCGAAGGAGTGGACATCTTCGAAACCGACATTTGGGGCTGCTTCAAAACCTCAAAATCAGATGTCAAAACCTTTCAATGAAGTTGATAAAGGCAAAGGTACCTCTACTTCTACTCCCAATACTACTAGAACTAGAGATGTCAAATGTTTTCGCTGTCATGGAATTGGACACATTGCATCTGAATGTCCAAACAAAAGGGTGATGGTTGTAAAATCTAATGGGGAGCTAGAATCGGAAAGTGAACATGAAGATGATGGTGGAGATGAACAGCCTGAAGAGATCACACCAGAACACGGAGAGCTATTTGTGGTTCGAAGAGCTCTTAATGTGCAAGTCAAAGGTGATGATCAACAAAGGGAGAACATTTTTCAGATTGAGGGTGATTCATGACGGTTTTCAAAATCGTTATACCTTCAAGCACAACACACCGATGGAAATCTTATCTGAAGGGCTATGTCTAATTAGAATCTCATTCGTCTACGTAGATTTTAGGGCAAATTCCTCGCCATTGCCATTTCAGGCAGAGGTGACCGAAATCTCATTTTTTGCATGTGAAAAGAAAGTGACGTAAACTTCATCCCTGGTTCACCAAAACCAAAGAAGCCCAACGGTGCGAGAATCGGATCAATCAGACCGGTGACAGAGCACATATGGCCAGATCGATTTCTCGGGGCCGAAACCCCAGGTGTCATTTGCCCGCTCAAAACTTATCCGATTTTGTCCACTCACACACCGATGGAAATCTTATCCGAAGGGCTATGGGGCTATCTGATCAGAATCCCATTCCGTCTCCGTTGATTTTAGGGCAAATTCCTCGCCAATGCCATTTCAAGCGGTAGAGGTGATCGAAATCTCATTTTTGGCACAGGAGCAAAAAGTGACGGAAACTTCGTCTCTAGTTCACCAACACAAAAGAAGCCCTACGGTGCAGAATCAGATCAATCAGACAGGTGACGGAGCAGATATGGCCAGATCGATTTCTCGGGGGCCGGAACACCTGGTGTCATTTGCCCGCTCAAAACTTATCCGATTTAGTCCACTCACACACAGATGGAAATCTTATCTGAAGGGCCATGGGGATGTCTGATTAGAATCTCATTTCGTCTACGTTGATTTTAGGGCAAAATCCTTGCCATTGCCACTTTAGGCGGTAGAGGTGACCGAAATCTCATTTTTGACACGAGAGAAGAAAGTGACGGAAACTTAATCCCTGGTTCACCAACACAAATGAAGCCCCAAGGTGCAAGAATCGGATCAATCAGACAGGTGACAGAGAAGATATGGCCAAATCGATTTCTTGGGGACCGGGACACCAGGTGTCATTTGCCCCCTCAAAACTTTTCCGATTTAGTCCACTAACACACCGATGGAAATCTTATCCGAAGGGCTATGGGCCAGTCTGATCAGAATCTCATTCTATCTCCGTTGATTTTAGGGCAAATTCCTCGCCAATGCCATTTCAGACGGCAGAGGTGACCAAAATCTCATTTTTGGCAAGGGAGCAGATAGTGACGGAAACATCGTTCCTGGTTCACCAACACAAAAGAAGCCCAACGGTGAAGGAATCAGATCAATCAGACAGGTGACGGAGCAGATATGGCCAGATCGATTTCTCGGGGGCCGGGACACCACGTGTCATTTGCCCCCTCAAACCTTATCCGATTTAGTCCACTCACACACCGATGGAAATCTTATCCGAAGGGCTATGGGGCTGTCTGATCAGAATAACATTCCGTCTCCGTTGATTTTAGGGTAAATTCCTCGCCAATGCCATTTCAGACGGCAGAGGTGACCAAAATCTCATTTTTGGCACGGGAGCAGATAGTGACGGAAACTTCGTCCCTGGTTCACCAACACAAAAGAAGCCCCACGGTGAAAGAATCAGATCAATCAGACAGGTGACGGAGCAGATATGGCCAGATCGATTTCTCGGGGGCCGGGACACCACGTGTCATTTGCCCCCTCAAACCTTATCCGATTTAGTCCACTCACACACCGATGGTTATGGGGCTGTCCGATCAGAATCTCATTCCGTCTACGTTGATTTTAGGGCAAATTCCTCGCCAATGCCATTTCAGGTGACAGAGGTGACCGAAATCTCATTTTTGGCACGGGAGCAGAAAGTGACGGAAACTTCGTCCCTCGTTCACCAACACAAAAGAAGCACCACAGTGCAAGAATCGTATCAATCACACTGGTGACAACGGAGATATGGCTTGATCGTTCCTCGGGGGCCCCGTCAGGTGTCATTTTCCTCCTAGAACTTGTCCGATTTAGTCCGAGAGGGCACAAAAAAAAACTAGTATAGAAATTACCGAAATTCATTGTGGGCAAAATTTTCCCCTGGGTTCCTTAGTTTGTGTGGAGTTGTTTGGAGCAATTTCTGCGTGTACTTTTTCAAACTTTTCGGTTGAGTCTAGTAGCATTTTTCGGCTTCCTTGGGTCGTGTAGAGTCGTTTGGGACGATTTATGTGCAGCACATTTTTTGTCCCCCGTGTCTGTTTCTTTTGTGTCTTTTTTTGTTTCCAATTTCTAAACCATCAAAACTTATCCGATTTAGTCCACTCACACACCGATGGAAATCTTATCTGAAGGGCTATGGGGCTGTCTGATCAGAATCCCATTCCGTCTCCGTTGAGTTTAGGGAAAATTCCTCGCCAATGCCATTTCAGGCGGCAGAGGTTACCAAAATCTCATTTTTGGCACGGGATCAGAAAGTGACGGAAACTTCACCCCTGGTTCACCAACACAAAAGAAGCCCCACGGTTCGAGAATTGAATCAATCAGACAAGTGACAGAGCAGATATGGCCAGATCGATTTCTCGGGGGCCGGGACACTAGGTGTCATTTGCCCCCTCAAAACTTATCTGATTTAGTCCACTCACACACCGATGGAAATCTTATCCGAAGGGCTATGGTCTTGTCTTATCAGAATCCCATTCTGTCTTCGTTGATTTTAGGGCAAATTCCTCGCTACTGCCATTTCAGGCGGCAGAGGTGACCAAAATCTCATTTTTGGCACGGGAGCAGATAATGACGGAAATATCATCCCTGGTTCACCAACACAAAAGAAGCCCCACGGTGCAAGAAATCGGATCAATCAGACACGTGACGGAGCAGATATGGCCAGATCGATTTCTCGGGGGCTGGGACACCACGTGTCATTTGCCCCCTCAAAACTTATCCGATTTAGTCCACTCACACACCGATGGAAATCATATCCGAAGGGCTATGGGGCTGTCTGATCAGAATCCCATTTCGTCTCCGTTGATTTTAAGGCAAATTCCTCGCCAATGCCATTTCAGACGGCAGAGGTGACAAAAATCTCATTTTTGGCACGGGAGCAAAAAGTGAAGGAAACTTCATCCATGGTTCACGAACACAAAAGAAACCCCTCAGTGCAAGAATCGGATCAATCAGACGGGTGGCAGAGCAGATATGGCCAGATCGATTTCTCGGGGGCCGGGACACCATGTGTCATTTGCCCACTCAAAACTTATCTGATTTAGTCCACTCACACAACGATATGGAAATCTTAACCGAAGGGCTATGGGGCTGTCTGATCAGAATCCCATTTCGTCTCCGTTGATTTTAGGGCAAATTCCTCTCCAATGCCATTTCAGGCGGTAGAGGTGATCGAAATCTCATTTTTGGCACAGGAGCAAAAAGTGACGGAAACTTCATCCCTGGTTCACCAACACAATTGAAGCTTCACGGTGCAAGAATCGGATCAATCAGGAAGGTGACGGAGCAAATATGGCAAGATCGATTTCTCGGGGGCCGGAACACCAGGTGTCATTTGCCCCCTCAAAACTTATCCGATTTAGTCCACTCACACACCGATGGAAATCATATCTGAAGGGCTATGGGGCTATCTGATCAGAATCCCATTCCATCTCCGTTGATTTTAGGGCAAATTCCTCGCCAATGCCATTTCAGGCGGCAGAAGTGATCGAAATCTCATTTTTGGCACGGGAGCAAAAAGTGAAGGAAACTTTATCCATGGTTCACGAACACAAAAGAAGCCCCACAATGCAAGAATCGGATCAATCAGACGGGTGGCAGAGCAGATATGGCCATATCGATTTCTCGGGGGCCGGAACACCAGGTGTCATTTGCCCCCTCAAAACTTATCCGATTTAGTCCACTCACACACCGATGGAAATCATATCTGAAGGGCTATGGGGCTATCTGATCAGAATCCCATTCCATCTCCGTTGATTTTAGGGCAAATTCCTCGCCAATGCCATTTCAGGCGGCAGAAGTGATCGAAATCTCATTTTTGGCACGGGAGCAGAAAGTGACGGAAACTTCATCCCTGGTTCATGAACACAAAAGAAGCCCCACAATGCAAGAATCGGATCAATCAGACAGGTGACAGAGCAGATATGGCCAGATCGATTTCTCGGGGGCCGGGACACCAGGTGTCATTTGGCCCCTCAAAACTTATCCGATTTAGTCCACTCACACACCGATGGAAATCATATCTGAAGGGCTATGGGGCTATCTGATCAGAATACCATTCCATCTCCGTTGATTTTAGGGCAAATTCCTCGCCAACGCCATTTCAGGCGGCAGAGGTGATCGAAATCTCATTTTTGGCACGGGAGCAGAAATTGATGGAAACTTCATCAATGGTTCACCAACATTAAAGAAGCCCCACGGTGCAAGAATCGGATCAATCAAACAGGTGACAGTGCAGATATGGCCAGATCGATTTCTCGGGGGCCGGAACACCAGGTGTCATTTGCCCCCTCAAAACTTACCCGATTTAGTCCACTCACACACCGATGGAAATCATATCTAAAGAACTATGGGGCCGTCTGATCAGAATCCCATTCCGTCTCCGTTGATTTTGGGGCAAATTCCTCGCCAATGCCATTTCAGGCGGCAAAGGTGATCGAAATCTCATTTTTGGCACGGGAGCAGAAATTGACGGAAACTTTGTCCGTGGATCACCAACACAAAAAAAGCTTCACGGTGCAAGAATCGGTTCAATCAGGCAGGTGACGGAGCAGATATGGCCAGTTCGATTTCTCGAGGGCCGTAACACCAGGTGTCGTTTTCCCGCTCAAAACTTATCTGATTTAGTCCACTTACACACCGACGGAAATCATATCTGAAGGGCTATGGGGCTGTCTGATCAGAATCTCATTCCGTCTCCGTTGAATTTAGGGCAAATTCCTCGCCAATGCCATTTCAGGCGGCAGAGGTGATCGAAATCTCATTTTTGGCACGGGAGCAGAAAGTGACGGAAACTTCATCCCTGGTTCACGAACACAATAGAAGCTTCACGGTGCAAGAATCGGATCAATCAGGCAAGTGACGAAGCAGATATGGCCAGATCGATTTTTCAGGGGCCGGAACACCAGGTGTCATTTGCCCCCTCAAAACTTATCCGATTTAGTCCACTCACACACCGATGGAAATCATATCCGAAGGGCTATGGGGCTGTCTGATCAGAATCCCATTTCGTCTCCGTTGATTTTAAGGCAAATTCCTCGCCAATGCCATTTCAGGCGGCAGAGGTGACCGAAATCTCATTTTTGCCACAGAAGCAGAAAGTGACGGAAACTTCATCCATGTTTCACCAACACAAAAGCAGCCCCACGGTGCAAGAATCGGATCAATCAGACAAGTGACAGAGCAGATATATGGCCAGATCGATTTCTCGAGGGCCGGAACACAAGGTGTCATTTGCCCGCTCAAAACTTATCCGATTTACTCCACTCACACACCGATGGAAATATTATCCGAAGGGCTATGGGGCTGTCTGATCAGAATCCCATTCCGTCTCCGTTGATTTTAGGGCAAATTTCTCGCCTATGCCATTTTAGGCGCGGCAGAGGTGATCGAAATCTCATTTTTGGCACGGGAGCAGAAATTGACGGAAACTTCGTCCGTGGATCACCAACACAAAAGAAGCTTCACGATGCAAGAATCGGATCAATCAGGCAGGTGACTGAGCAGATATGGCCAGTTCGATTTCTTGGGGGCCGGGACACCCGGTGTTCATTTGCCCACTCAAAACTTATCCAATTTAGTCCACTCACACACCGAAGGAAATCTTATCCGAAGGGTATGGGGATATCTCATCAGAATCTCATTCCGTCTACGTTGATTTTAGAGCAAATTCCTCGCCAATGCCATTTTAGACGGCAGAGGTGAACTGAAATCTCATTTTTGGCACGGGAGCAGAAAGTGACGGAAACTTCATCCCTGGTTCACCAACACAAAAGAAGCCCCACGGTGCAAGAATCGGACCAATCAGACAAGTGACAGAGCAGATTTGGCCAGATCGATTTCTCGAGGGCCGGAACACCAGGTGTTATTTGCCCGCTCAAAACTTATCCCATTTAGTCCACTCACACACTGATGGAAATATTATCCGAAGGGCTATGGGGCTGTCTGATCAGAATCCCATTCCGTCTCCGTTGATTTTAGGGCAAATTTCTCGCCAATGCCATTTCAGGCGGCAGAGGTGATCGAAATCTCATTTTTGGCACGGGAGCAGAAAGTGACGGAAATTTCATCCCTGGTTCACCAACACAAAAGAAGCCCCACGGTGCAAGAATCGGATCAATCAGACAGGTGTCAGAGCAGATATGGCCAGATCGATTTCTCTGGGGCCGGAACACCATGTGTTATTTGCCCCCTCAAAACTTTTCCGATTTAGTCCACTCACACACCGATGGAAATCATATCCGAAGGGCTATGGGGCTGTTTGATCAGAATCCCATTTCGTCTCCGTTGATTTTAAGGCAAATTCCTCGCCAATGCCATTTCAGGCGGCAGAGGTGACCGAAATCTCATTTTTGCCACGGAAGCAGAAAGTGACGGAAACTTCATCCATGTTTCACCAACACAAAAGAAGCCCCACGGTGCAAGAATCGGATCAATCAGACAAGTGACAGAGCAGATATATGGCCAGATCGATTTCTCGAGGGCCGGAACACAAGGTGTCATTTGCCCGCTCAAAACTTATCCGATTTAGTCCACTCACACACCGATGGAAATATTATCCAAAGGGCTATGGGGCTGTCTGATCAGAATCCCATTCCGTCTCCGTTGATTTTAGGGCAAATTTCTCGCCTATGCCATTTTAGGCGCGGCAGAGGTGATCGAAATCTCATTTTTGGCACGGGAGCAGAAATTGACGGAAACTTCGTCCGTGGATCACCAACACAAAAGAAGCTTCACGATGCAAGAATCGGATCAATCAGGCAGGTGACTGAGCAGATATGGCCAGTTCGATTTCTTGGGGGCCGGGACACCCGGTGTTCATTTGCCCACTCAAAACTTATCCAATTTAGTCCACCACTCACACACCGAAGGAAATCTTATCCGAAGGGTATGGGGATATCTCATCAGAATCTCATTCCGTCTACGTTGATTTTAGAGAAAATTCCTCGCCAATGCCATTTTAGACGGCAGAGGTGACTGAAATCTCATTTTTGGTACGGTTGCAGAAAGTGACGGAAACTTCATCCCTGGTTCACCAACACAAAAGAATCCCCACAGTGCAAGAATCAGATCAATCAGACAAGTGACAGAGCAGATATGGCCAGATCGATTTCTCGAGGGCCGGAACACCAGGTGTTATTTGTCCGCTCAAAACTTATCCGATTTAGTCCACTCACACACTGATGGAAATATTATCCGAAGGGCTATGGGAGCCGTCTGATCATAATCCCATTCCGTCTCCGTTGATTTTAGGGCAAATTTCTCGCCAATGCCATTTCAGGCGGCAGAGGTGATCGAAATCTCATTTTTGGCACGGGAGCAGAAAGTGACGGAAATTTCATCCCTGGTTCACCAACACAAAAGAAGCCCCACGGTGCAAGAATCAGATCAATCAGACAGGTGACAGAGCAGATATGGCCATACCGATTTCTCGGGGGCCGGGACACCAGGTGTCGTTTGCCCACTTAAAACTTATCCGATTTAGTCCACTCACACACCGATGGAAATCTTAACCGAAGGGCTATGGGGCTATCTGATCAGAATCACATTCCGTCTCCGTTGATTTTAGGGCAAATTCCTCGCCAATGCCATTTCAGGCGGCAGAGGTGATCGAAATCTCATTTTTGGCACGGGAGCAGAAGGTGATGGAAACTTCATCCCTGGTTCACCAACATTAAAGAAGCCTCACGGTGCAAGAATCGGATCAATCAGACATGTGACAGTGCAGATATGGCCAGATCGATTTCTCGGGGGCCGGAACACCAGGTTTCATTTGCCCCCTCAAAACTTATCCGATTTAGTCCACTCACACACCGATGGAAATCATATCGGAAGGGCTATGGGGCTGTCTGATCAGAATCCCATTCCGTCTCCGTTGATTTTAGGGCAAATTCCTCGCCAATGCCATTTCAGGCGGCAGAGGTGATCGAAATCTCATTTTTGGCACGGGAGCAGAAAGTGACGGAAACTTCATCCATGGTTCACCAACACAATTGAAGCTTCACGGTGCAAGAATCGGATCAATCAGGAAGGTGACGGAGCAAATATGGCAAGATCGATTTCTCGGGGGCCGGGACACCCGGTGTTCTTTGCCCACTCAAAACTTATCCAATTTAGTCCACTCACACACCGAAGGAAATCTTATCCGAAGGGTATGGGGATATCTCATCAGAATCTCATTCCGTCTACGTTGATTTTAGAGCAAATTCCTCGCCAATGCCATTTTAGACGGCAGAGGTGACAGAAATCTCATTTTTGGCACGGGAGCAGAAAGTGACGGAAACTTCATCCCTGGTTCACCAACACAAAAGAAGCCCCACAGTGCAAGAATCAGATCAATCAGACAAGTGACAGAGCAGATATGGCCAGATCGATTTCTCGAGGGCCGGAACACTAGGTGTTATTTGCCCGCTCAAAACTTATCCGATTTAGTCCACTCACACACTGATGGAAATATTATCCGAAGGGCTATGGGGCTGTCTGATCATAATCCCATTCCGTCTCCATTGATTTTAGGGCAAATTTCTCGCCAATGTCATTTCAGGCGGCAGAGGTGATCGAAATCTCATTTTTGGAACGGGAGCAGAAAGTGACGGAAATTTCATCCCTGGTTCACCAACACAAAAGAAGCCCCACGGTGCAATAATCGGATCAATCAGACAGGTGACAGAGCAGATATGGCCAGATCGATTTCTCGGGGGCCGGAACACCAGGTGTCATTTGCCCCCTCAAAACTTATCCGATTTAGTCCACTCACACACCGATGGAAATCATATCCGAAGGGCTATGGGGCTGTCTGATCAGAATCCCATTTCGTCTCCGTTGATCTGTCTGATCAGAATCCCATTCCGTCTCCGTTGATTTTAGGGCAAATTTCTCGCCAATGCCATTTAGAGGGCAGAGGTGATCGAAATCTCATTTTTGGCACGGGAGCAGAAAGTGACGGAAATTTCATCCCTAGTTCACCAACACAAAAGAAGCCCCACGGTGCAAGAATCGGATCAATCAGACAGGTGACTGAGCAGATATGGCCAGATCGATTTCTCTGGGGCCAGAACACCAGGTGTCATTCGCCCCCTCAAAACTTATCCGATTTAGTCCACTCACACACCGATGGAAATCATATCCGAAGGGCTATGGGGCTGTCTGATCAGAATCTCATTCCGTCTCCGTTGATTTTAGGGCAAATTCCTCTCCAATGCCATTTCAGGCGGCAGAGGTGACCAAATCTCATTTTTGGCACGGGAGCAGAAAGTGACGGAAATTTCATCCCTGGTTCACGAACACAAAATAAGCCCCACAGTGCAAGAATCGGATCAATCAGATTGACAGAGCAGATATGGCCAGATCGATTTCTCGGGGGCCGGAACACGAGATGTCATTTGCCCGCTCAAAACTTATCTGATTTAGTCCACTCACACACCGATGGAAATCTTATCTGAAGGGCTATGGGGCTGTCTGATAAGAATCCCATTCCGTCTCCGTTGATTTTAGGGCAAATTCCTCGCCAATGCCATTTTAGGCGGCAGAGGTGATCGAAATCTCATTTTTGGCACGGGAGCAGAAAGTGACGGAAACTTCATCCCTGGTTCACGAACACAAAAGAAGCCCCACAGTGCAAGAATTGGATCAATCAGACAGGTGACAGAGCAAATATGGCCAGATCGATTTCTCGGGGGCCGGAACACCAGGTGTCATTTGCCCGCTCAAACATTATCCGATTGAGTCCACTCACACACCGATGGAAATCATATCTGAAGGGCTATGGGGCTGTCTGATCAGAATCTCATTCCGTCTCCGTTGAATTTAGGGCAAATTCCTCGCCAATGCCATTTCAGGCGGCAGAGGTGATCGAAATCTCATTTTTGGCACGGGAGCAGAAAGTGACGGAAACTTCATCCCTGGTTCACGAACACAATAGAAGCTTCACGGTGCAAGAATCGGATCAATCAGGCAAGTGACGAAGCAGATATGGCCAGATCGATTTTTCAGGGGCCGGAACACCAGGTGTCATTTGCCCCCTCAAAACTTATCCGATTTAGTCCACTCACACACCGATGGAAATCATATCCGAAGGGCTATGGGGCTGTCTGATCAGAATCCCATTTCGTCTCCGTTGATTTTAAGGCAAATTCCTCGCCAATGCCATTTCAGGCGGCAGAGGTGACCGAAATCTCATTTTTGCCACAGAAGCAGAAAGTGACGGAAACTTCATCCATGTTTCACCAACACAAAAGCAGCCCCACGGTGCAAGAATCGGATCAATCAGACAAGTGACAGAGCAGATATATGGCCAGATCGATTTCTCGAGGGCCGGAACACAAGGTGTCATTTGCCCGCTCAAAACTTATCCGATTTACTCCACTCACACACCGATGGAAATATTATCCGAAGGGCTATGGGGCTGTCTGATCAGAATCCCATTCCGTCTCCGTTGATTTTAGGGCAAATTTCTCGCCTATGCCATTTTAGGCGCGGCAGAGGTGATCGAAATCTCATTTTTGGCACGGGAGCAGAAATTGACGGAAACTTCGTCCGTGGATCACCAACACAAAAGAAGCTTCACGATGCAAGAATCGGATCAATCAGGCAGGTGACTGAGCAGATATGGCCAGTTCGATTTCTTGGGGGCCGGGACACCCGGTGTTCATTTGCCCACTCAAAACTTATCCAATTTAGTCCACTCACACACCGAAGGAAATCTTATCCGAAGGGTATGGGGATATCTCATCAGAATCTCATTCCGTCTACGTTGATTTTAGAGCAAATTCCTCGCCAATGCCATTTTAGACGGCAGAGGTGAACTGAAATCTCATTTTTGGCACGGGAGCAGAAAGTGACGGAAACTTCATCCCTGGTTCACCAACACAAAAGAAGCCCCACGGTGCAAGAATCGGACCAATCAGACAAGTGACAGAGCAGATTTGGCCAGATCGATTTCTCGAGGGCCGGAACACCAGGTGTTATTTGCCCGCTCAAAACTTATCCCATTTAGTCCACTCACACACTGATGGAAATATTATCCGAAGGGCTATGGGGCTGTCTGATCAGAATCCCATTCCGTCTCCGTTGATTTTAGGGCAAATTTCTCGCCAATGCCATTTCAGGCGGCAGAGGTGATCGAAATCTCATTTTTGGCACGGGAGCAGAAAGTGACGGAAATTTCATCCCTGGTTCACCAACACAAAAGAAGCCCCACGGTGCAAGAATCGGATCAATCAGACAGGTGTCAGAGCAGATATGGCCAGATCGATTTCTCTGGGGCCGGAACACCATGTGTTATTTGCCCCCTCAAAACTTTTCCGATTTAGTCCACTCACACACCGATGGAAATCATATCCGAAGGGCTATGGGGCTGTTTGATCAGAATCCCATTTCGTCTCCGTTGATTTTAAGGCAAATTCCTCGCCAATGCCATTTCAGGCGGCAGAGGTGACCGAAATCTCATTTTTGCCACGGAAGCAGAAAGTGACGGAAACTTCATCCATGTTTCACCAACACAAAAGAAGCCCCACGGTGCAAGAATCGGATCAATCAGACAAGTGACAGAGCAGATATATGGCCAGATCGATTTCTCGAGGGCCGGAACACAAGGTGTCATTTGCCCGCTCAAAACTTATCCGATTTAGTCCACTCACACACCGATGGAAATATTATCCAAAGGGCTATGGGGCTGTCTGATCAGAATCCCATTCCGTCTCCGTTGATTTTAGGGCAAATTTCTCGCCTATGCCATTTTAGGCGCGGCAGAGGTGATCGAAATCTCATTTTTGGCACGGGAGCAGAAATTGACGGAAACTTCGTCCGTGGATCACCAACACAAAAGAAGCTTCACGATGCAAGAATCGGATCAATCAGGCAGGTGACTGAGCAGATATGGCCAGTTCGATTTCTTGGGGGCCGGGACACCCGGTGTTCATTTGCCCACTCAAAACTTATCCAATTTAGTCCACCACTCACACACCGAAGGAAATCTTATCCGAAGGGTATGGGGATATCTCATCAGAATCTCATTCCGTCTACGTTGATTTTAGAGAAAATTCCTCGCCAATGCCATTTTAGACGGCAGAGGTGACTGAAATCTCATTTTTGGTACGGTTGCAGAAAGTGACGGAAACTTCATCCCTGGTTCACCAACACAAAAGAATCCCCACAGTGCAAGAATCAGATCAATCAGACAAGTGACAGAGCAGATATGGCCAGATCGATTTCTCGAGGGCCGGAACACCAGGTGTTATTTGTCCGCTCAAAACTTATCCGATTTAGTCCACTCACACACTGATGGAAATATTATCCGAAGGGCTATGGGAGCCGTCTGATCATAATCCCATTCCGTCTCCGTTGATTTTAGGGCAAATTTCTCGCCAATGCCATTTCAGGCGGCAGAGGTGATCGAAATCTCATTTTTGGCACGGGAGCAGAAAGTGACGGAAATTTCATCCCTGGTTCACCAACACAAAAGAAGCCCCACGGTGCAAGAATCAGATCAATCAGACAGGTGACAGAGCAGATATGGCCATACCGATTTCTCGGGGGCCGGGACACCAGGTGTCGTTTGCCCACTTAAAACTTATCCGATTTAGTCCACTCACACACCGATGGAAATCTTAACCGAAGGGCTATGGGGCTATCTGATCAGAATCACATTCCGTCTCCGTTGATTTTAGGGCAAATTCCTCGCCAATGCCATTTCAGGCGGCAGAGGTGATCGAAATCTCATTTTTGGCACGGGAGCAGAAGGTGATGGAAACTTCATCCCTGGTTCACCAACATTAAAGAAGCCTCACGGTGCAAGAATCGGATCAATCAGACATGTGACAGTGCAGATATGGCCAGATCGATTTCTCGGGGGCCGGAACACCAGGTTTCATTTGCCCCCTCAAAACTTATCCGATTTAGTCCACTCACACACCGATGGAAATCATATCGGAAGGGCTATGGGGCTGTCTGATCAGAATCCCATTCCGTCTCCGTTGATTTTAGGGCAAATTCCTCGCCAATGCCATTTCAGGCGGCAGAGGTGATCGAAATCTCATTTTTGGCACGGGAGCAGAAAGTGACGGAAACTTCATCCATGGTTCACCAACACAATTGAAGCTTCACGGTGCAAGAATCGGATCAATCAGGAAGGTGACGGAGCAAATATGGCAAGATCGATTTCTCGGGGGCCGGGACACCCGGTGTTCATTTGCCCACTCAAAACTTATCCAATTTAGTCCACTCACACACCGAAGGAAATCTTATCCGAAGGGTATGGGGATATCTCATCAGAATCTCATTCCGTCTACGTTGATTTTAGAGCAAATTCCTCGCCAATGCCATTTTAGACGGCAGAGGTGACAGAAATCTCATTTTTGGCACGGGAGCAGAAAGTGACGGAAACTTCATCCCTGGTTCACCAACACAAAAGAAGCCCCACAGTGCAAGAATCAGATCAATCAGACAAGTGACAGAGCAGATATGGCCAGATCGATTTCTCGAGGGCCGGAACACTAGGTGTTATTTGCCCGCTCAAAACTTATCCGATTTAGTCCACTCACACACTGATGGAAATATTATCCGAAGGGCTATGGGGCTGTCTGATCATAATCCCATTCCGTCTCCATTGATTTTAGGGCAAATTTCTCGCCAATGTCATTTCAGGCGGCAGAGGTGATCGAAATCTCATTTTTGGAACGGGAGCAGAAAGTGACGGAAATTTCATCCCTGGTTCACCAACACAAAAGAAGCCCCACGGTGCAATAATCGGATCAATCAGACAGGTGACAGAGCAGATATGGCCAGATCGATTTCTCGGGGGCCGGAACACCAGGTGTCATTTGCCCCCTCAAAACTTATCCGATTTAGTCCACTCACACACCGATGGAAATCATATCCGAAGGGCTATGGGGCTGTCTGATCAGAATCCCATTTCGTCTCCGTTGATCTGTCTGATCAGAATCCCATTCCGTCTCCGTTGATTTTAGGGCAAATTTCTCGCCAATGCCATTTAGAGGGCAGAGGTGATCGAAATCTCATTTTTGGCACGGGAGCAGAAAGTGACGGAAATTTCATCCCTAGTTCACCAACACAAAAGAAGCCCCACGGTGCAAGAATCGGATCAATCAGACAGGTGACTGAGCAGATATGGCCAGATCGATTTCTCTGGGGCCAGAACACCAGGTGTCATTCGCCCCCTCAAAACTTATCCGATTTAGTCCACTCACACACCGATGGAAATCATATCCGAAGGGCTATGGGGCTGTCTGATCAGAATCTCATTCCGTCTCCGTTGATTTTAGGGCAAATTCCTCTCCAATGCCATTTCAGGCGGCAGAGGTGACCAAATCTCATTTTTGGCACGGGAGCAGAAAGTGACGGAATTTTCATCCCTGGTTCACGAACACAAAATAAGCCCCACAGTGCAAGAATCGGATCAATCAGATTGACAGAGCAGATATGGCCAGATCGATTTCTCGGGGGCCGGAACACGAGATGTCATTTGCCCGCTCAAAACTTATCTGATTTAGTCCACTCACACACCGATGGAAATCTTATCTGAAGGGCTATGGGGCTGTCTGATAAGAATCCCATTCCGTCTCCGTTGATTTTAGGGCAAATTCCTCGCCAATGCCATTTTAGGCGGCAGAGGTGATCGAAATCTCATTTTTGGCACGGGAGCAGAAAGTGACGGAAACTTCATCCCTGGTTCACGAACACAAAAGAAGCCCCACAGTGCAAGAATTGGATCAATCAGACAGGTGACAGAGCAAATATGGCCAGATCGATTTCTCGGGGGCCGGAACACCAGGTGTCATTTGCCCGCTCAAACATTATCCGATTGAGTCCACTCACACACCGATGGAAATCATATCTGAAGGGCTATGGGGCTGTCTGATCAGAATCCCATTCCATCTCCGTTGATTTTAGGGCAAATTCCTCGCCAATGCCATTTCAGGCGGCAGAAGTGATCGAAATCTCATTTTTGGCACGGGAGCAAAAAGTGAAGGAAACTTCATCCATGGTTCACGAACACAAAAGAAGCCCCACAATGCAAGAATCGGATCAATCAGACGGGTGGCAGAGCAGATATGGCCATATCGATTTCTCGGGGGCCGGAACACCAGGTGTCATTTGCCCCCTCAAAACTTATCCGATTTAGTCCACTCACACACCGATGGAAATCATATCTGAAGGGCTATGGGGCTATCTGATCAGAATCCCATTCCATCTCCGTTGATTTTAGGGCAAATTCCTCGCCAATGCCATTTCAGGCGGCAGAAGTGATCGAAATCTCATTTTTGGCACGGGAGCAGAAAGTGACGGAAACTTCATCCCTTGTTCATGAACACAAAAGAAGCCCCACAATGCAAGAATCGGATCAATCAGACAGGTGACAGAGCAGATATGGCCAGATCGATTTCTCGGGGGCCGGGACACCAGGTGTCATTTGGCCCCTCAAAACTTATCCGATTTAGTCCACTCACACACCGATGGAAATCATATCTGAAGGGCTATGGGGCTATCTGATCAGAATACCATTCCATCTCCGTTGATTTTAGGGCAAATTCCTCGCCAACGCCATTTCAGGCGGCAGAGGTGATCGAAATCTCATTTTTGGCACGGGAGCAGAAATTGATGGAAACTTCATCAATGGTTCACCAACATTAAAGAAGCCCCACGGTGCAAGAATCGGATCAATCAAACAGGTGACAGTGCAGATATGGCCAGATCGATTTCTCGGGGGCCGGAACACCAGGTGTCATTTGCCCCCTCAAAACTTACCCGATTTAGTCCACTCACACACCGATGGAAATCATATCTAAAGAACTATGGGGCCGTCTGATCAGAATCCCATTCCGTCTCCGTTGATTTTGGGGCAAATTCCTCGCCAATGCCATTTCAGGCGGCAAAGGTGATCGAAATCTCATTTTTGGCACGGGAGCAGAAATTGACGGAAACTTTGTCCGTGGATCACCAACACAAAAAAAGCTTCACGGTGCAAGAATCGGTTCAATCAGGCAGGTGACGGAGCAGATATGGCCAGTTCGATTTCTCGAGGGCCGTAACACCAGGTGTCGTTTTCCCGCTCAAAACTTATCTGATTTAGTCCACTTACACACCGACGGAAATCATATCTGAAGGGCTATGGGGCTGTCTGATCAGAATCTCATTCCGTCTCCGTTGAATTTAGGGCAAATTCCTCGCCAATGCCATTTCAGGCGGCAGAGGTGATCGAAATCTCATTTTTGGCACGGGAGCAGAAAGTGACGGAAACTTCATCCCTGGTTCACGAACACAATAGAAGCTTCACGGTGCAAGAATCGGATCAATCAGGCAAGTGACGAAGCAGATATGGCCAGATCGATTTTTCAGGGGCCGGAACACCAGGTGTCATTTGCCCCCTCAAAACTTATCCGATTTAGTCCACTCACACACCGATGGAAATCATATCCGAAGGGCTATGGGGCTGTCTGATCAGAATCCCATTTCGTCTCCGTTGATTTTAAGGCAAATTCCTCGCCAATGCCATTTCAGGCGGCAGAGGTGACCGAAATCTCATTTTTGCCACAGAAGCAGAAAGTGACGGAAACTTCATCCATGTTTCACCAACACAAAAGCAGCCCCACGGTGCAAGAATCGGATCAATCAGACAAGTGACAGAGCAGATATATGGCCAGATCGATTTCTCGAGGGCCGGAACACAAGGTGTCATTTGCCCGCTCAAAACTTATCCGATTTACTCCACTCACACACCGATGGAAATATTATCCGAAGGGCTATGGGGCTGTCTGATCAGAATCCCATTCCGTCTCCGTTGATTTTAGGGCAAATTTCTCGCCTATGCCATTTTAGGCGCGGCAGAGGTGATCGAAATCTCATTTTTGGCACGGGAGCAGAAATTGACGGAAACTTCGTCCGTGGATCACCAACACAAAAGAAGCTTCACGATGCAAGAATCGGATCAATCAGGCAGGTGACTGAGCAGATATGGCCAGTTCGATTTCTTGGGGGCCGGGACACCCGGTGTTCATTTGCCCACTCAAAACTTATCCAATTTAGTCCACTCACACACCGAAGGAAATCTTATCGGAAGGGTATGGGGATATCTCATCAGAATCTCATTCCGTCTACGTTGATTTTAGAGCAAATTCCTCGCCAATGCCATTTTAGACGGCAGAGGTGAACTGAAATCTCATTTTTGGCACGGGAGCAGAAAGTGACGGAAACTTCATCCCTGGTTCACCAACACAAAAGAAGCCCCACGGTGCAAGAATCGGACCAATCAGACAAGTGACAGAGCAGATTTGGCCAGATCGATTTCTCGAGGGCCGGAACACCAGGTGTTATTTGCCCGCTCAAAACTTATCCCATTTAGTCCACTCACACACTGATGGAAATATTATCCGAAGGGCTATGGGGCTGTCTGATCAGAATCCCATTCCGTCTCCGTTGATTTTAGGGCAAATTTCTCGCCAATGCCATTTCAGGCGGCAGAGGTGATCGAAATCTCATTTTTGGCACGGGAGCAGAAAGTGACGGAAATTTCATCCCTGGTTCACCAACACAAAAGAAGCCCCACGGTGCAAGAATCGGACCAATCAGACAAGTGACAGAGCAGATTTGGCCAGATCGATTTCTCGAGGGCCGGAACACCAGGTGTTATTTGCCCGCTCAAAACTTATCCCATTTAGTCCACTCACACACTGATGGAAATATTATCCGAAGGGCTATGGGGCTGTCTGATCAGAATCCCATTCCGTCTCCGTTGATTTTAGGGCAAATTTCTCGCCAATGCCATTTCAGGCGGCAGAGGTGATCGAAATCTCATTTTTGGCACGGGAGCAGAAAGTGACGGAAATTTCATCCCTGGTTCACCAACACAAAAGAAGCCCCACGGTGCAAGAATCGGATCAATCAGACAGGTGTCAGAGCAGATATGGCCAGATCGATTTCTCTGGGGCCGGAACACCATGTGTCATTTGCCCCCTCAAAACTTTTCCGATTTAGTCCACTCACACACCGATGGAAATCATATCCGAAGGGCTATGGGGCTGTTTGATCAGAATCCCATTTCGTCTCCGTTGATTTTAAGGCAAATTCCTCGCCAATGCCATTTCAGGCGGCAGAGGTGACCGAAATCTCATTTTTGCCACGGAAGCAGAAAGTGACGGAAACTTCATCCATGTTTCACCAACACAAAAGAAGCCCCACGGTGCAAGAATCGGATCAATCAGACAAGTGACAGAGCAGATATATGGCCAGATCGATTTCTCGAGGGCCGGAACACAAGGTGTCATTTGCCCGCTCAAAACTTATCCGATTTAGTCCACTCACACACCGATGGAAATATTATCCAAAGGGCTATGGGGCTGTCTGATCAGAATCCCATTCCGTCTCCGTTGATTTTAGGGCAAATTTCTCGCCTATGCCATTTTAGGCGCGGCAGAGGTGATCGAAATCTCATTTTTGGCACGGGAGCAGAAATTGACGGAAACTTCGTCCGTGGATCACCAACACAAAAGAAGCTTCACGATGCAAGAATCGGATCAATCAGGCAGGTGACTGAGCAGATATGGCCAGTTCGATTTCTTGGGGGCCGGGACACCCGGTGTTCATTTGCCCACTCAAAACTTATCCAATTTAGTCCACCACTCACACACCGAAGGAAATCTTATCCGAAGGGTATGGGGATATCTCATCAGAATCTCATTCCGTCTACGTTGATTTTAGAGAAAATTCCTCGCCAATGCCATTTTAGACGGCAGAGGTGACTGAAATCTCATTTTTGGTACGGTTGCAGAAAGTGACGGAAACTTCATCCCTGGTTCACCAACACAAAAGAATCCCCACAGTGCAAGAATCAGATCAATCAGACAAGTGACAGAGCAGATATGGCCAGATCGATTTCTCGAGGGCCGGAACACCAGGTGTTATTTGTCCGCTCAAAACTTATCCGATTTAGTCCACTCACACACTGATGGAAATATTATCCGAAGGGCTATGGGAGCCGTCTGATCATAATCCCATTCCGTCTCCGTTGATTTTAGGGCAAATTTCTCGCCAATGCCATTTCAGGCGGCAGAGGTGATCGAAATCTCATTTTTGGCACGGGAGCAGAAAGTGACGGAAATTTCATCCCTGGTTCACCAACACAAAAGAAGCCCCACGGTGCAAGAATCAGATCAATCAGACAGGTGACAGAGCAGATATGGCCATACCGATTTCTCGGGGGCCGGGACACCAGGTGTCGTTTGCCCACTTAAAACTTATCCGATTTAGTCCACTCACACACCGATGGAAATCTTAACCGAAGGGCTATGGGGCTATCTGATCAGAATCACATTCCGTCTCCGTTGATTTTAGGGCAAATTCCTCGCCAATGCCATTTCAGGCGGCAGAGGTGATCGAAATCTCATTTTTGGCACGGGAGCAGAAAGTGATGGAAACTTCATCCCTGGTTCACCAACATTAAAGAAGCCTCACGGTGCAAGAATCGGATCAATCAGACATGTGACAGTGCAGATATGGCCAGATCGATTTCTCGGGGGCCGGAACACCAGGTTTCATTTGCCCCCTCAAAACTTATCCGATTTAGTCCACTCACACACCGATGGAAATCATATCGGAAGGGCTATGGGGCTGTCTGATCAGAATCCCATTCCGTCTCCGTTGATTTTAGGGCAAATTCCTCGCCAATGCCATTTCAGGCGGCAGAGGTGATCGAAATCTCATTTTTGGCACGGGAGCAGAAAGTGACGGAAACTTCATCCATGGTTCACCAACACAATTGAAGCTTCACGGTGCAAGAATCGGATCAATCAGGAAGGTGACGGAGCAAATATGGCAAGATCGATTTCTCGGGGGCCGGGACACCCGGTGTTCATTTGCCCACTCAAAACTTATCCAATTTAGTCCACTCACACACCGAAGGAAATCTTATCCGAAGGGTATGGGGATATCTCATCAGAATCTCATTCCGTCTACGTTGATTTTAGAGCAAATTCCTCGCCAATGCCATTTTAGACGGCAGAGGTGACAGAAATCTCATTTTTGGCACGAGAGCAGAAAGTGACGGAAACTTCATCCCTGGTTCACCAACACAAAAGAAGCCCCACAGTGCAAGAATCAGATCAATCAGACAAGTGACAGAGCAGATATGGCCAGATCGATTTCTCGAGGGCCGGAACACTAGGTGTTATTTGCCCGCTCAAAACTTATCCGATTTAGTCCACTCACACACTGATGGAAATATTATCCGAAGGGCTATGGGGCTGTCTGATCATAATCCCATTCCGTCTCCATTGATTTTAGGGCAAATTTCTCGCCAATGTCATTTCAGGCGGCAGAGGTGATCGAAATCTCATTTTTGGAACGGGAGCAGAAAGTGACGGAAATTTCATCCCTGGTTCACCAACACAAAAGAAGCCCCACGGTGCAATAATCGGATCAATCAGACAGGTGACAGAGCAGATATGGCCAGATCGATTTCTCGGGGGCCGGAACACCAGGTGTCATTTGCCCCCTCAAAACTTATCCGATTTAGTCCACTCACACACCGATGGAAATCATATCCGAAGGGCTATGGGGCTGTCTGATCAGAATCCCATTTCGTCTCCGTTGATCTGTCTGATCAGAATCCCATTCCGTCTCCGTTGATTTTAGGGCAAATTTCTCGCCAATGCCATTTAGAGGGCAGAGGTGATCGAAATCTCATTTTTGGCACGGGAGCAGAAAGTGACGGAAATTTCATCCCTAGTTCACCAACACAAAAGAAGCCCCACGGTGCAAGAATCGGATCAATCAGACAGGTGACTGAGCAGATATGGCCAGATCGATTTCTCTGGGGCCAGAACACCAGGTGTCATTCGCCCCCTCAAAACTTATCCGATTTAGTCCACTCACACACCGATGGAAATCATATCCGAAGGGCTATGGGGCTGTCTGATCAGAATCTCATTCCGTCTCCGTTGATTTTAGGGCAAATTCCTCTCCAATGCCATTTCAGGCGGCAGAGGTGACCAAATCTCATTTTTGGCACGGGAGCAGAAAGTGACGGAAATTTCATCCCTGGTTCACGAACACAAAATAAGCCCCACAGTGCAAGAATCGGATCAATCAGATTGACAGAGCAGATATGGCCAGATCGATTTCTCGGGGGCCGGAACACGAGATGTCATTTGCCCGCTCAAAACTTATCTGATTTAGTCCACTCACACACCGATGGAAATCTTATCTGAAGGGCTATGGGGCTGTCTGATAAGAATCCCATTCCGTCTCCGTTGATTTTAGGGCAAATTCCTCGCCAATGCCATTTCAGGCGGCAGAGGTGATCGAAATCTCATTTTTGGCACGGGAGCAGAAAGTGACGGAAACTTCATCCCTGGTTCACGAACACAAAAGAAGCCCCACAGTGCAAGAATTGGATCAATCAGACAGGTGACAGAGCAAATATGGCCAGATCGATTTCTCGGGGGCCGGAACACCAGGTGTCATTTGCCCGCTCAAACATTATCCGATTGAGTCCACTCACACACCGATGGAAATCATATCTGAAGGGCTATGGGGCTGTCTGATCAGAATCCCATTCCGTCTCCGTTGATTTTAGGGCAAATTCCTCGCCAATGCCATTTCAGGCGGCTGAGGTGATCGAAATCTCATTTTTGGCACGGGAGCAGAAATTGACGGAAACTTCGTCCGTGGATCACCAACACAAAAGAAGCTTCACGATGCAAGAATCAGATCAATCAGGCAGGTGACTGAGCAGATATGGCCAGTTCGATTTCTCGGGGGCCGGGACACCCGGTGTTCATTTGCCCACTCAAAACTTATCCAATTTAGTCCACTCACACACCGAAGGGAATCTTATCCGAAGGGTATGGGGATATCTCATCAGAATCTCATTCCGTCTACGTTGATTTTAGTGCAAATTCCTCGCCAATGCCATTTTAGACGGCAGAGGTGACTGAAATCTCATTTTTGGCACGGGAGCAGAAAGTGACGGAAACTTCATCCCTGGTTCACCAACACATAAGAAGCCCCACAGTGCTAGAATCAGATCAATCAGACAAGTGACAGAGCAGATATGGCCAGATCGATTTCTAGAGGGCCGGAACACCAGGTGTTATTTGCCCGCTCAAAACTTATCCGATTTAGTCCACTCACACACTGATGGAAATATTATCCGAAGGCAATGGGGCTGTCTGAACATAATCCCATTCCGTCTCCGTTGATTTTAGGGCAAATTTCTCGCCAAAGCCATTTCAGGCGGCAGAGGTGATCGAAATCTCATTTTTGGCACGGGAGCAGAAAGTGACGGAAATTTCATCCCTGATTCACCAACACAAAAGAAGCCCCACGGTGCAAGAATCGGATCAATCAGACAGGTGACAGAGCCGATATGGCCAGATCGATTTCTCTGGGGCAGGAACACCAGGTGTCATTTGCCCCCTCAAAACTTATCCGATTTAGTCCTCTAACACACCGATGGAAATCATATCCGAAGGGCTATGGGGCTGTCTGATCAGAATCTCATTCCGTCTCCATTGATTTTAGGGCAAATTCCTCTCCAATGCCATTTCAGGCGGCAGAGGTGACCAAATCTCATTTTTGGCACGGGAGCAGAAAGTGACGGAAACTTCATCCCTGGTTCACGAACACAAAATAAGCCCCACAGTGCAAGAATCGGATCAATTAGATTGACAGAGCAGATATGGCCAGATCGATTTCTCGGGGGCCGGGACACCATATGTCATTTGCCAGCTCAAAACTTATCTGATTTAGTCCACTCACACACCGATGGAAATCTTATCTGAAGGGCTATGGGGCTGTCTGATAAGAATCCCATTCCGTCTCCGTTGATTTTAGGGCAAATTCCTCGCCAATGCCATTTTAGGCGGCAGAGGTTTTCGAAATCTCATTTTTGGCACGGGAGCAGAAAGTGACGGAAACTTCATCCCTGGTTCACGAACACAAAAGAAGCCCCACAGTCCAAGAATTGGATCAATCAGACAGGTGACAGAGCAGATATGGCCATATCGATTTCTCGGGGGCCGGGACACCAGGTGTCGTTTGCCCACTTAAAACTTATCCGATTTAGTCCACTCACACACCGATGGAAATCTTAACCGAAGGGCTATGGGGCTATCTGATCAGAATCACATTCCGTCTCCGTTGATTTTAGGGCAAATTCCTCGCCAATGCCATTTCAGGCGGCAGAGGTGATCGAAATCTCATTTTTGGCACGGGAGCAGAAAGTGATGGAAACTTCATCCCTGGTTCACCAACATTAAAGAAGCCCCACGGTGCAAGAATCGGATCAATCAGACAGATGACAGTGCAGATATGGCCAGATCGATTTCTCGGGGGCCGGGACACCAGGTGTCATTTGCCCACTTAAAACTGATCCGATTTAGTCCACTCACACACCGATGGAAATCTTAACCGAAGGGCTATGGGGCTATCTGATAAGAATCACATTCCGTCTCCGTTGATTTTAGGGCAAATTCCTCGCCAATGCCAATTCAGGCGGCAGAGGTGATCGAAATCTCATTATTGGCACGGGAGCAGAAATTGATGGAAACTTCGTCCGTGGATCACCAACACAAAAGAAGCTTCACAATGCAAGAATCGGATCAATCAGGCAGGTGACGGAGCAGATATGGCCAGTTCGATTTCTCGGGGGCCGGGACTCCCGGCGTTCATTTGCCCACTCAAAACTTATCCAATTTAGTCCACTCACACACCGAAGGAAATCTTATCCGAAGGGTATGGGGTTGTCTCATCAGAATCTCATTCCGTCTACGTTGATTTTAGAGCAAATTCCTCGCCAATGCCATTTTAGACGGCAGAGGTGACTGAAATCTCATTTTAGGCACGGGAGCAGAAAGTGACGGAAACTTCATCCCTGGTTCACCAACACAAAAAAAGCCCCACGGTGCAAGAATCGGATCAATCAGACAAGTGACAGAGCAGATATGGCCAGATCAATTTCTCGAGGGCCGGAACACCAGGTGTCATTTGCCCGCTCAAAACTTATCCGATTTAGTGCACTCACACACTGATGGAAATATTATCCGAAGGGCTATGGGGCTGTCTGATCAGAATCCCATTCCGTCTCCGTTGATTTTAGGGCAAATTTCTCGCCAATGCCATTTCAGGCGGCAGAGGTGATCGAAATCTCATTTTTGGCACGGGAGCAGAAAGTGACGGAAATTTCATCCCTGGTTCACCAACACAAAAGAAGTTCCACGGTGCAAGAATCGGATCAATCAGACAGGTGACAGAGTAGATATGGCCAGATCGATTTCTCGGGGGCCGGGACACCAGGTGTCATTTGCCCACTTAAAACTTATCCGATTTAATCCACTCACACACCGATGGAAATCTTAACCGAAGGGCTATGGGGCTATCTGATTAGAATCACATTCCGTCTCCGTTGATTTTAGGGCAAATTCCTCGCCAATGCCATTTCAGGCGGCAGAGGTGATCGAAATCTCATTATTGGCACGGGAGCAGAAATTGACGGAAACTTCGTCCGTGGATCACCAACACAAAAGAAGCTTCACGGTGCAAGAATCGGATCAATCAGGCAGGTGACGGAGCAGATATGGCCAGTTCGATTTCTCGGGGGCCGGGACACCCGGCGTTCATTTGCCCACTCAAAACTTATCCAATTTAGTCCACTCACACACCGAAGGAAATCTTATCCGAAGGGTATGGGGATATCTCATCAGAATCTCATTCCGTCTACGTTGATTTTAAAGCAAATTCCTCGCCAATGCCATTTTAGACGGCAGAGGTGACAGAAATCTCATTTTTGGCACGGGAGCAGAAAGTGACGGAAACTTCATCCCTGGTTCACCAACACAAAAGAAGCCCCACAGTGCAAGAATCAGATCAATCAGACAAGTGACAGAGCAGATATGGCCAGATCGATTTCTCGAGGGCCGGAACAATAGGTGTTATTTGCCCGCTCAAAACTTATCTGATTTAGTCCACTCACACACTGATGGAAATATTATCCGAAGGGCTATGGGGCTGTCTGATCATAATCCCATTCCGTCTCCATTGATTTTAGGGCAAATTTCTCGCCAATGTCATTTCAGGCGGCAGAGGTGATCGAAATCTCATTTTTGGAACGGGAGCAGAAAGTGACGGAAATTTCATCCCTGGTTCACGAACACAAAATAAGCCCCACAGTGCAAGAATCGGATCAATCAGATTGACAGAGCAGATATGGCCAGATCGATTTCTCGGGGGCCGGAACACGAGATGTCATTTGCCCGCTCAAAACTTATCTGATTTAGTCCACTCACACACCGATGGAAATCTTATCTGAAGGGCTATGGGGCTATCTGATAAGAATCCCATTCCGTCTCCGTTGATTTTAGGGCAAATTCCTCGCCAATGCCATTTCAGGCGGCAGAGGTGATCGAAATCTCATTTTTGGCACGGGAGCAGAAAGTGACGGAAACTTCATCCCTGGTTCACGAACACAAAAGAAGCCCCACAGTGCAAGAATTGGATCAATCAGACAGGTGACAGAGCAGATATGGCCAGATCGATTTCTCGGGGGCCGGAACACCAGGTGTCATTTGCCCGCTCAAACATTATCCGATTTAGTCCACTCACACACCGATGGAAATCATATCTGAAGGGCTATGGGGATGTCTGATCAGAATCCCATTCCGTCTCCGTTGATTTTAGGGCAAATTCCTCGCCAATGCCATTTCAGGCGGCTGAGGTGATCGAAATCTCATTTTTGGCACGGGAGCAGAAATTGACGGAAACTTCGTCCGTGGATCACCAACACAAAAGAAGCTTCACGATGCAAGAATCGGATCAATCAGGCAGGTGACTGAGCAGATATGGCCAGTTCGATTTCTCGGGGGCCGGGACACCCGGTGTTCATTTGCCCACTCAAAACTTATCCAATTTAGTCCACTCACACACCGAAGGGAATCTTATCCGAAGGGTATGGGGATATCTCATCAGAATCTCATTCCGTCTACGTTGATTTTAGTGCAAATTCCTCGCCAATGCCATTTTAGACGGCAGAGGTGACTGAAATCTCATTTTTGGCACGGGAGCAGAAAGTGACGGAAACTTCATCCCTGGTTCACCAACACATAAGAAGCCCCACAGTGCTAGAATCAGATCAATCAGACAAGTGACAGAGCAGATATGGCTAGATCGATTTCTAGAGGGCCGTAACACCAGGTGTTATTTGCCCGCTCAAAACTTATCCGATTTAGTCCACTCACACACTGATGGAAATATTATCCGAAGGGCAATGGGGCTGTCTGATCATAATCCCATTCCGTCTCCGTTGATTTTAGGGCAAATTTCTCGCCAAAGCCATTTCAGGCGGCAGAGGTGATCGAAATCTCATTTTTGGCACGGGAGCAGAAAGTGACGGAAATTTCATCCCTGATTCACCAACACAAAAGAAGCCCCACGGTGCAAGAATCGGATCAATCAGACAGGTGACAGAGCAGATATGGCCAGATCGATTTCTCTCGGGCTGGAACACCAGGTGTCATTTGCCCCCTCAAAACTTATCCGATTTAGTCCTCTCACACACCGATGGAAATCATATCCGAAGGGCTATGGGGCTGTCTGATCAGAATCTCATTCCGTCTCCGTTGATTTTAGGGCAAATTCCTCTCCAATGCCATTTCAGGCGGCAGAGGTGACCAAATCTCATTTTTGGCACGGGAGCAGAAAGTGACGGAAACTTCATCCCTGGTTCACGAACACAAAATAAGCCCCACAGTGCAAGAATCGGATCAATTAGATTGACAGAGCAGATATGGCCAGATCGATTTCTCGGGGGCCGGGACACCAGATGTCATTTGCCCGCTCAAAACTTATCTGATTTAGTCCACTCACACACCGATGGAAATCTTATCTGAAGGGCTATGGGGCTGTCTGATAAGAATCCCATTCCGTCTCCGTTGATTTTAGGGCAAATTCCTCGCCAATGCCATTTTAGGCGGCAGAGGTTTTCGAAATCTCATTTTTGGCACGGGAGCAGAAAGTGACGGAAACTTCATCCCTGGTTCACGAACACAAAAGAAGCCCCACAGTCCAAGAATTGGATCAATCAGACAGGTGACAGAGCAGATATGGCCATATCGATTTCTCGGGGGCCGGGACACCAGGTGTCGTTTGCCCACTTAAAACTTATCCGATTTAGTCCACTCACACACCGATGGAAATCTTAACCGAAGGGCTATGGGGCTATCTGATCAGAATCACATTCCGTCTCCGTTGATTTTAGGGCAAATTCCTCGCCAATGCCATTTCAGGCGGCAGAGGTGATCGAAATCTCATTTTTGGCACGGGAGCAGAAAGTGATGGAAACTTCATCCCTGGTTCACCAACATTAAAGAAGCCCCACGGTGCAAGAATCGGATCAATCAGACAGATGACAGTGCAGATATGGCCAGATCGATTTCTCGGGGGCCGGGACATCAGGTGTCATTTGCCCACTTAAAACTGATCCGATTTAGTCCACTCACACACCGATGGAAATCTTAACCGAAGGGCTATGGGGCTATCTGATTAGAATCACATTCCGTCTCCGTTGATTTTAGGTCAAATTCCTCGCCAATGCCAATTCAGGCTGCAGAGGTGATCGAAATCTCATTATTGGCACGGGAGCAGAAATTGATGGAAACTTCGTCCGTGGATCACCAACACAAAAGAAGCTTCACAATGCAAGAATCGGATCAATCAGGCAGGTGACGGAGCAGATATGGCCAGTTCGATTTCTCGGGGGCCGGGACTCCCGGCGTTCATTTGCCCACTCAAAACTTATCCAATTTAGTCCACTCACACACCGAAGGAAATCTTATCCGAAGGGTATGGGGTTGTCTCATCAGAATCTCATTCCGTCTACGTTGATTTTAGAGCAAATTCCTCGCCAATGCCATTTTAGACGGCAGAGGTGACTGAAATCTCATTTTAGGCACGGGAGCAGAAAGTGACGGAAACTTCATCCCTGGTTCACCAACACAAAAAAAGCCCCACGGTGCAAGAATCGGATCAATCAGACAAGTGACAGAGCAGATATGGCCAGATCAATTTCTCGAGGGCCGGAACACCAGGTGTCATTTGCCCGCTCAAAACTTATCCGATTTAGTCCACTCACACACTGATGGAAATATTATCCGAAGGGCTATGGGGCTGTCTGATCAGAATCCCATTCCGTCTCCGTTGATTTTAGGGCAAATTTCTCGCCAATGCCATTTCAGGCGGCAGAGGTGATCGAAATCTCATTTTTGGCACGGGAGCAGAAAGTGATGGAAACTTCATCCCTGGTTCACCAACATTAAAGAAGCCCCACGGTGCAAGAATCAGATCAATCAGACAGATGACAGTGCAGATATGGCCAGATCGATTTCTCGGGGGCCGGGACATCAGGTGTCATTTGCCCACTTAAAACTGATTCGATTTAGTCCACTCACACACCGATGGAAATCTTAACCGAAGGGCTATGGGGCTATCTGATTAGAATCACATTCCGTCTCCGTTTATTTTAGGGCAAATTCCTCGCCAATGCCAATTCAGGCTGCAGAGGTGATCGAAATCTCATTATTGGCACGGGAGCAGAAATTGATGGAAACTTCGTCCGTGGATCACCAACACAAAAGAAGCTTCACAATGCAAGAATCGGATCAATCAGGTAGGTGACGGAGCAGATATGGCCAGTTCGATTTCTCGGGGGCCGGGACTCCCGGCGTTCATTTGCCCACTCAAAACTTATCCAATTTAGTCCACTCACACACCGAAGGAAATCTTATCCGAAGGGTATGGGGTTGTCTCATCAGAATCTCATTCCGTCTACGTTGATTTTAGAGCAAATTCCTCGCCAATGCCATTTTAGACGGCAGAGGTGACTGAAATCTCATTTTAGGCACGGGAGCAGAAAGTGACGGAAACTTCATCCCTGGTTCACCAACACAAAAAAAGCCCCACGGTGCAAGAATCGGATCAATCAGACAAGTGACAGAGCAGATATGGCCAGATCAATTTCTCGAGGGCCGGAACACCAGGTGTCATTTGCCCGCTCAAAACTTATCCGATTTAGTCCACTCACACACTGATGGAAATATTATCCGAAGGGCTATGGGGCTGTCTGATCAGAATCCCATTCCGTCTCCGTTGATTTTAGGGCAAATTTCTCGCCAATGCCATTTCAGGCGGCAGAGGTGATCGAAATCTCATTTTTGGCACGGGAGCAGAAAGTGACGGAAATTTCATCCCTGGTTCACCAACACAAAAGAAGTTCCACGGTGCAAGAATCGGATCAATCAGACAGGTGACAGAGTAGAAATGGCCAGATCGATTTCTCGGGGGCCGGGACACCAGGTGTCATTTGCCCACTTAAAACTTATCCGATTTAATCCACTCACACACCGATGGAAATCTTAACCGAAGGGCTATGGGGCTATCTGATTAGAATCACATTCTGTCTCCGTTGATTTTAGGGCAAATTCCTCGCCAATGCCATTTCAGGCGGCAGAGGTGATCGAAATCTCATTATTGGCACGGGAGCAGAAATTGACGGAAACTTCGTCCATGGATCACCAACACAAAAGAAGCTTCACGGTGCAAGAATCGGATCAATCAGGCAGGTGACGGAGCAGATATGGCCAGTTCGATTTCTCGGGGGCCGGGACACCCGGCGTTCATTTGCCCACTCAAAACATATCCAATTTAGTCCACTCACACACCGAAGGAAATCTTATCCGAAGGGTATGGGGATATCTCATCAGAATCTCATTCCGTCTACGTTGATTTTAGAGCAAATTCCTCGCCAATGCCATTTTAGACGGCAGAGGTGACAGAAATCTCATTTTTGGCACGGGAGCAGAAAGTGACGGAAACTTCATCCCTGGTTCACCAACACAAAAGAAGCCCCACAGTGCAAGAATCAGATCAATCAGACAAGTGACAGAGCAGATATGGCCAGATCGATTTCTCGAGGGCCGGAACACTAGGTGTTATTTGCCCGCTCAAAACTTATCCGATTTAGTCCACTCACACACTGATGGAAATATTATCCGAAGGGCTATGGGGCTGTCTGATCATAATCCCATTCCGTCTCCATTGATTTTAGGGCAAATTTCTCGCCAATGTCATTTCAGGCGGCAGAGGTGATCGAAATCTCATTTTTGGAACGGGAGCAGAAAGTGACGGAAATTTCATCCCTGGTTCACGAACACAAAATAAGCCCCACAGTGCAAGAATCGGATCAATCAGATTGACAGAGCAGATATGGCCAGATCGATTTCTCGGGGGCCGGAACACGAGATGTGATACGGACGGAGGACCCGTTGGATAAAAGATCCAAGAACCCTTCGTATAAGAGGTAGGCAGCGGTCTCCCTAGATCGAGAATCCAGTTTGATCACCTCCTAGAGCGAAGAAAACCTCGACCCGTTGGCTATATAATCAGCCAAGAACCTCGGTATGGTTGAACGCCACAAGACTTTGCTCACCAGTCTTGATAAGTTCGGAACAAGTGAAAACTCTACAAGAGAGAAATTCAACTCACAAAGGCAAAGCCAATTTTCGTTTATAACTCAAGGTGTATATGTTATTCGATTACAAAGGATATCAAGCCTATTTATAGGTTAGAAAAGGACTCTTCGTAGCCTACCAATAATGATAGTACTTATGATACTAATTAAACTCATAAATAGACTTATTTAACACTAATTAAATCACTTGTTAACTACTAATGACTACTTATGACTCAAGACTTCAAAAGTCACTTATTTAACTCATAATAATGAAACTAATTAGACACTTAATTTAGCCTCTTCAATATGCACGAAAATCAACCATTTATTTTTCTTCTCGGGCCTTCGAAGTCTGATTGTTGACAAGCCCTTTTAAGACGAATTCAGCATATTAATATTCACCATTTGGCCCGATTTATCTTGATATTGGACTTGAAATCGGCATACTTTATTTAGTTCCTGAAATCTGACTTCTAGTCGTTGGTTGCCCACCCGTGCTCACATCATTCCCTTCTTCTTCAAGAAGATTCGTCCCGAATCTTATTTCCAAAAGAAAGGTCAGTGAGTAGAAATGGCTCCACTCCTCCCGGCTTGAAGACGTGATTTTCATCCATGATTCTGATGTTTGCATTTGGTACCACATCGAATACAACAACCTGAAAAACAAACATAAATGCAATACCATGGGTTATTTCAAAAGCCCTCCTCTTTTGAGAGTACAATTTTGCATTGCCATGATCATTCAACGGCTTCCAAATAGATGATTTGGGGCTCAACGGAGGTATTTCCAACTGCGTCACCAAGGAAACACGAACCACATCCACACAACTTTCTTCAAAAATGAGTTTCCTTCTTACGATTTCTTTGTCACACGTAGCCACGTTTTCACTTTCATTGGTATCTTCGGCTTGTTCTTCAACAGTATTTGCAACAACCTTGTCGAAAATCTTTGGATCAATCACCTTATCCTCATTCTCTTTCTCTTCATTTGGTTGGGCCTCCAATTGCGGTGTGGAATCACAACTTTGGATCGGCATGTCACAAAAGGTCTTTCTCATTGTTACTTCCACAAGTTTCCTCAACTCTTCATTGGCTGCCTTAATCTCCGCCAACATTAGCTTAGTTTCCATGCGAAGAACATATGCACGCTCTCGACGCTCCTTCAACGTTTTGCTCATGTTTTTGTATTTTTTTTTATAGAAAATAAAAAGATAGAGGTTCAGATCAATACCAGATTGCTCTGATACCAAATGATACGGACGGAGGACCCGTTGGATAAAAGATCCAAGAACCCTTCGTATAAGAGGTAGGCAGCGGTCTCCCTAGATCGAGAATCCAGTTTGATCACCTCCTAGAGCGAAGAAAACCTCGACCCGTTGGCTATATAATCAGCCAAGAACCTCGGTATGGTTGAACGCCACAAGACTTTGCTCACCAGTCTTGATAAGTTCGGAACAAGTGAAAACTCTACAAGAGAGAAATTCAACTCACAAAGGCAAAGCCAATTTTCGTTTATAACTCAAGGTGTATATGTTATTCGATTACAAAGGATATCAAGCCTATTTATAGGTTAGAAAAGGACTCTTCGTAGCCTACCAATAATGATAGTACTTATGATACTAATTAAACTCATAAATAGACTTATTTAACACTAATTAAATCACTTGTTAACTACTAATGACTACTTATGACTCAAGACTTCAAAAGTCACTTATTTAACTCATAATAATGAAACTAATTAGACACTTAATTTAGCCTCTTCAATATGCACGAAAATCAACCATTTATTTTTCTTCTCGGGCCTTCGAAGTCTGATTGTTGACAAGCCCTTTTAAGACGAATTCAGCATATTAATATTCACCATTTGGCCCGATTTATCTTGATATTGGACTTGAAATCGGCATACTTTATTTAGTTCCTGAAATCTGACTTCTATTCGTTGGTTGCCCACCCGTAATCACATCAAGATGTCATTTGCCCGCTCAAAACTTATCTGATTTAGTCCACTCACACACCGATGGAAATCTTATCTGAAGGGCTATGGGGCTGTCTGATAAGAATCCCATTCCGTCTCCGTTGATTTTAGGGCAAATTCCTCGCCAATGCCATTTCAGGCGGCAGAGGTGATCGAAATCTCATTTTTGGCACGGGAGCAGAAAGTGACGGAAATTTCATCCCTGGTTCACCAACACAAAAGAAGTTCCACGGTGCAAGAATCGGATCAATCAGACAGGTGACAGAGTAGAAATGGCCAGATCGATTTCTCGGGGGCCGGGACACCAGGTGTCATTTGCCCACTTAAAACTTATCCGATTTAATCCACTCACACACCGATGGAAATCTTAACCGAAGGGCTATGGGGCTATCTGATTAGAATCACATTCCGTCTCCGTTGATTTTAGGGCAAATTCCTCGCCAATGCCATTTCAGGCGGCAGAGGTGATCGAAATCTCATTATTGGCACGGGAGCAGAAATTGACGGAAACTTCGTCCGTGGATCACCAACACAAAAGAAGCTTCACGGTGCAAGAATCGGATCAATCAGGCAGGTGACGGAGCAGATATGGCCAGTTCGATTTCTCGGGGGCCGGGACACCCGGCGTTCATTTGCCCACTCAAAACATATCCAATTTAGTCCACTCACACACCGAAGGAAATCTTATCCGAAGGGTATGGGGCTGTCTCATCAGAATCTCATTCTGTCTACGTTGATTTTAGAGCAAATTCCTCGCCAATTACATTTTAGACGGCAGAGGTGACTAAAATCTCATTTTAGGCACGGGAGCAGAAAGTGACGGAAACTTCATCCCTGGTTCACCAACACAAAAGAAGCCCCACGGTGCAAGAATCGGATCAATCAGACAAGTGACAGAGCAGATATGGCCAGATTGATTTCTCGAGGGCCGGAACACCAGGTGTCATTTGCCCGCTCAAAACTTATCCGATTTAGTCCACTCACACACTGATGGAAATATTATCCGAAGGGCTATGGGGCTGTCGGATCAGAATCTCATTCCGTCTCCGTTGATTTTAGGGCAAATTCCTCGCCAATGCCATTTCAGGCGGCAGAGGTGATCGAAATCTCATTTTTTGCACGGGAGCAGAAAGTGATGGAAACTTCATCCCTGGTTCACCAACATTAAAGAAGCCCCACGGTTCAAGAATCGGATGCATCAGACAGGTGACAGAGCAGATATATGGCCAGATCGATTTCTCGGGGGCCGGAACACCAGGTGTCATTTGCCCCCTCAAAACTTATCCGATTTAGTCCACTCACACACCGATGGAAATCATATCCGAAGGGCTATGGGGCTGTTTGATCAGAATCCCATTTCTTCTCCGTTGATTTTAAGGCAAATTCCTCGCCAATGCCATTTCAGGCGGCAGAGGTGACCGAAATCTCATTTTTGGCACGGGAGCTGAAATTGACGGAAACTTCATCCGTGGATCACCAACACAAAAGAAGCTTCACCGTGCAAGAATCGGATCAATCAGGCAGGTGACGGAGCAGATATGGCTAGATCGATTTCTCGGGGGTCGGAACACCAGGTGTCATTTGCCCCCTCAAAACTTATACGATTTAGTCCACTCACACACCGATGGAAATCATATCTGAAGGGCTATGGGGCTGTCTGATCAGAATCCCATTCCGTCTCCGTTGATTTTAGGGCAAATTCCTCGCCAATGCCATTTCAGGCAGCAGAGGTGATCGAAATCTCATTTTTGGCACGGGAGCAGAAAGTGACGGAAACTTCATCCCTGATTCACGAACACAAAAGAAGCCCCACAGTGCAAGAATCGGATCAATCAGACAGGTGACAGAGCAGATATGGCCAGATCGATATCTCGGGGGCCGGGACACCAGGTGTCATTTGCCCACTTAAAACTTATCCGATTTAGTCCACTCACACAGCGTTGGAAATCTTAACCGAAGGGCTATGGGGCTATCTGATCATAATCACATTCCGTCTCCGTTGATTTTAGGGCAAATTCCTCGCCAATGCCATTTCAGGCGGCAGAGGTGATCGAAATCTCATTTTTGGCACGGGAGCAGAAATTGACGGAAACTTCGTCCGTGGATCACCAACACAAAAGAAGCTTCACGGTGCAAGAATCGGATCAATCAGGCAGGTGACAGAGCAGATATGGCCAGTTCGATTTCTCCCGGGGCCGGGACACCCGGTGTTCATTTGCCCAATCAAAACTTATCCAATTTAGTCCACTCACACACCGAAGGAAATCTTATCAGAAGGGTATGTGGCTGTCTCATCAGAATCTCATTCCGTCTACGTTGATTTTAGAGCAAATTCCTCGCCAATGCCATTTTAGATGGCAGAGGTGACTGAAATCTCATTTTTGGCACGGGAGCAGAAAGTGACGGAAACTTCATCCCTGGTTCACCAACACAAAAGAAGCCCCACGGTGCAAGAATCAGATCAATCCGACAAGTGACAGAGCAGATATGGCCAGATCGATTTCTCGAGGGCCGGAATACTAGGTGTCATTTGCCAGCTCAAAACTTATCCGATTTAGTCCACTCACACACTGATGGAAATATTATCCGAAGGGCTATGGGGCTGTCTGATCAGAATTCCATTCCGTCTCCGTTGATTTTAGGGCAAATTTCTCGCCAATGCCATTTCAGGCGGCAGAGGTGATCGAAATCTCATTTTTGGCACGGGAGCAGAAAGTGACGGAAATTTCATCCCTGGTTCACCAACACAAAAGAAGCCCCACGGTGCAAGAATCGGATCAATCAGACAGGTGACAGAGCAGATATGGCCACATCGATTTCTCGGGGGCCGGGACACCAGGTGTCATTTGCCCACTTAAAACTTATCTGATTTAGTCCACTCACACACCGATGGAAATCTTAACCGAAGGGCTATGGGGCTATCTGATCAGAATCACATTCCGTCTCCGTTGATTTTAGGGCAAATTCCTCGCCAATGCCATTTCAGGCGGTAGAGGTGATCGAAATCTCATTATTGGCACGGGAGCAGAAATTGACGGAAACTTCGTCCGTGGATCACCAACACAAAAGAAGCTTCACGGTGCAAGAATCGGATCAATCAGGCAGGTGACGGAGCAGATATGGCCAGTTCGATTTCTCGGGGGCCGGGACTCCCGGCGTTCATTTGCCCACTCAAAACTTATCCAATTTAGTGTACTCACACACCGAAGGAAATCTTATTCGAAGGGTATGGGGCTGTCTCATCAGAATCTCATTCCGTCTACGTTGATTTTAGAGCAAATTCCTCGCCAATGCCATTTTAGACGGCAGATGTGACTGAAATCTCATTTTAGGCACGGGAGCAGAAAGTGACGGAAACTTCATCCCTGGTTCACCAACACAAAATAAGCCCCACGGTGCAAGAATCGGATCAATCAGACAAGTGACAGAGCAGATATGGCCAGATCGATTTCTCGAGGGCCGGAACACCAGGTGTCATTTGCCCGCTCAAAACTTATCCGATTTAGTCCACTCACACACTGATGGAAATATTATCCGAAGGGCTATGGGGCTGTCGGATCAGAATACCATTCCGTCTCCGTTGATTTTAGAGCAAATTTCTCGCCAATGCCATTTCAGGCGGCAGAGGTGATCGAAATCTTATTTTTGGCACGGGAGCAGAAAGTGATGGAAACTTCATCCCTGGTTCACCAACATTAAAGAAGCCCCACGGTGCAAGAATCGGATCAATCAGACAGGTGACAGTACAGATATGGCCAGATCGATTTCTCGGGGACCGGAACACCAGGTGTCATTTGCCCCCTCAAAACTTATCCGATTTAGTCCACCCGCACATAGATGGAAATCATATCTGAAGGGCTGTCTGATCAGAATCTCATTCCGTCTCTGTTGATTTTAGGGCAAATTCCTCGCCAATGCCATTTCAGGCGGCAGAGGTGATCGAAATCTCATTTTTGGCACGGGAGCAGAAATTGACGGAAACTTCGTCCGTGGATCACCAACACAAAAGAAGCTTCACGGTGCAAGAATCGGATCAATCAGGCAGGTGACGGAGCAGATATGGCCAGTTCGATTTCTCCCGGGGCCGGGACACCCGGTGTTCATTTGCCCACTCAAAACTTATCCAATTAAGTCCACTCACACACCGAAGGAAATCTTATCCGAAGGGTATGGGGCTGTCTCATCAGAATCTCATTCCGTCTACGTTGATTTTAGAGCAAATTCCTCGCCAATGCCATTTTAGATGGTAGGGTGACTGAAATCTCATTTTTGGGACGGGAGCAGAAAGTGACGGAAACTTCATCCCTGGTTCACCAACACAAAAGAAGCCCCACGGTGCAAGAATCAGATCATTCCGACAAGTGACAGTGCAGATATGGCCAGATCGATTTCTCGAGGGCCGGAATACTAGGTGTCATTTGCCCGCTCAAAACTTATCCGATTTAGTCCACTCACACACTGATGGAAATATTATCCGAAGGGCTATGGGGCTGTCTGATCATAATCCCATTCCGTCTCCGTTGATTTTAGGGCAAATTTCTCGCCAATGCCATTTTAGGCGGCAGAGGTGATCGAAATCTCATTTTTGGCACGGGAGCAGAAAGTGACGGAAATTTCATCCCTGGTTCACCAACACAAAAGAAGTTCCACGGTGCAAGAATCGGATCAATTAGACAGGTGACAGAGCAGATATGGCCAGATCGATTTCTCGGGGGCCGGGACACCAGGTGTCATTTGCCTACTTAAAACTTATCCGATTTAGTCCACTCACACACCGATGGAAATCTTAACCGAAGGGCTATGGGGCTATCTGATTAGAATCACATTCCGTCTCCGTTGATTTTAGGGCAAATTCCTCGCCAATGCCATTTCAGGCGGCAGAGGTGATCGAAATCTCATTATTGGCACGAGAGCAGAAATTGACGGAAACTTCGTCCGTGGATCACCAACACAAAAGAAGCTTCACGGTGCAAGAATCGGATCAATCAGGCAGGTGACGGAGCAGATATGGCCAGTTCGATTTCTCGGGGGCCGGGACTCCCGGCGTTCATTTGCCCACACAAAACTTATCCAATTTAGTCCACTCACACACCGAAGGAAATCTTATCCGAAGGGTATGGGGCTGTCTCATCAGAATCTCATTCCGTCTACGTTGATTTTAGAGCAAATTCCTCGCCAATGCCATTTTAGACGGCAGAGGTGACTGAAATCTCATTTTAGGCACGGGAGCAGAAAGTGACGGAAACTTCATCCCTGGTTCACCAACACAAAAAAGCCCCACGGTGCAAGAATCGGATCAATCAGACAAGTGACAGAGCAGATATGGCCAGATCAATTTCTCGAGGGCCGGAACACCAGGTGTCATTTGCCCGCTCAAAACTTATCCGATTTAGT
Organism: Schizonepeta tenuifolia; assembly: GCA_029490685.1. Classification (NCBI taxonomy): domain Eukaryota; kingdom Viridiplantae; phylum Streptophyta; class Magnoliopsida; order Lamiales; family Lamiaceae; genus Schizonepeta; species Schizonepeta tenuifolia. The sequence continues at coordinate 155,728 of JANLIY010000028.1, read as the reverse complement.
CCACTCACACACTGATGGAAATATTATCCGAAGGGCTATGGGGCTATCTGATCAGAATCACATTCCGTCTCCGTTGATTTTAGGGCAAATTTCTCGCCAATGCCATTTCAGGCGGCAGAGGTAATCGAAATCTCATTATTGGCACGGGAGCAGAAATTGACGGAAACTTCGTCCGTGGATCACCAACACAAAAGAAGCTTCACGGTGCAAGAATCGGATCAATCAGGCAGGTGACGGAGCAGATATGGCCAGTTCGATTTCTCGGGGGCCGGGACACCCGGCGTTCATTTGCCCACTCAAAACTTATCCAATTTAGTCCACTCACACACCGAAGGAAATCTTATCCGAAGGGTATGGGGCTGTCTCATCAGAATCTCATTCTGTCTACGTTGATTTTAGAGCAAATTCCTCGCCAATGCCATTTTAGACGGCAGAGGTGACTAAAATCTCATTTTAGGCACGGGAGCAGAAAGTGACGGAAACTTCATCCCTGGTTCACCAACACAAAAGAAGCCCCACGGTGCAAGAATCGGATCAATCAGACAAGTGACAGAGCAGATATGGCCAGATCGATTTCTCGAGGGACGGAACACCAGGTGTCATTTGCCCGCTCAAAACTTATCCGATTTAGTCCACTCACACACTGATGGAAATATTATCCGAAGGGCTATGGGGCTGTCGGATCAGAATCCCATTCCGTCTCCGTTGATTTTAGGGCAAATTTCTCGCCAATGCCATTTTAGGCGGCAGAGGTAATCGAAATCTCATTTTTGGCACGGGAGCAGAAAGTGACGGAAATTTCATCCCTGGTTCACCAACACAAAAGAAGCCCCACGGTGCAAGAATCGGATCAATCAGACAGGTGACAGAGCAGATATGGCCAGATCGATTTCTCGGGGGCCGGGACACCAGGTGTCATTTGCCCACTTAAAACTTATCCGATTTAGTCCACTCACACACCGATGGAAATCTTAACCGAAGGGCTATGGGGCTATCTGATCAGAATCACATTCCGTCTCCGTTGATTTTAGGGCAAATTCCTCGCCAATGCCATTTTAGGCGGCAGAGGTGATCGAAATCTCATTATTGGCACGGGAGCAGAAAGTGATGGAAACTTCTTCCCTGGTTCACCAACATTAAAGAAGCCCCACGGTGCAAGAATCGGATCAATTAGACAGATGACAGTGCAGATATGGCCAGATCGATTTCTCGGGGACCGGAACACCAGGTGTCATTTGCTCCCTCAAAACTTATCCGATTTAGTCCACCCACACACAGATGGAAATCATATCTGAAGGGCTGTGATGTGAGCACGGATGGGCAACCAACGACTACAAGTCAGATTTCAGGAACTAAATAAAGTATGCCGATTTCAAGTCCAATATCAAGATAAATCTGGCCAAATGGTGAATATTAATGGGCTGAATTCGTCTTAAAAGGGCTTGTCAATAATCAGACTTCGAAAGCCCGAGAAGAAAAATAAATGGTTGATTTTCGTGCATATTGAAGAGGCTAAATTAAGTGTCTAATTAGTTTCATTATTATGAGTTAAATAAGTGACTTTTGAAGTCTTGAGTCATAAGTAGTCATTAGTAGTTAATAAGTGGTTTAATTAGTGTTAAATAAGTCTATTTATGAGTTTAATTAGTATCATAAGTACTATCATTATTGGTAGGCTACGAAGAGTCCTTTTTCTAGCCTATAAATAGGCTTGATATCCTTTGTAATCGAATAACACATAGACCTTGAGTTATAAACGAAAATTGGCTTTGCCTTTGTGAGTTGAATTTCTCTCTTGTAGAGTTTTCACTTGTTCCGAACTTATCAAGACTAGTGAGCAAAGTCTTGTGGCGTTCAACCATACTGAGGTTCTTGGCTGATTATATAGCCAACGGGTCGAGGTTTTCTTCGCTCTAGGAGGTGATCAAACTGGATTCTCGATCTAGGGAGACCGCTGCCTACCTCTTATACAAAGGGTTCTTGGATCTTTTATCCAACGGGTCCTCCGTCCGTATCATTTGGTATCAGAGCAATCTGGTATTGATCTGAACCTCTATCTTTATATTTTCTATCCAAAAAAAAAAATACAAAAAAATGAGCAAATCGTTGAAGGAGCATCGAGAGCGTGCATATGTTCTTCGCATGAAAACTAAGCTAATGTTGGCGGAGATTAAGGCAGCCAATGAAGAGTTGAGGAAGCTTGTGGAAGTAACAACGAGGAAGACCTTTTGTGACATGCCGATCCAAAGTTGTGATTCTACACCATAATTGGAGGTCCAACCAAATGGAGAGAAGGAAATTGAGGACGAGGTGATTGTTCCCCAGATTTTCGACAAGGTTTCTTCCATTGTGGTTGAAGAACTTGAGAATCCTAATCCATTTGTTCTTGTTGCTCAAGTTCATGACAACAACCAACATGAAAGTATAGTGGTCGCAAGTGACCAGAAAATAACGAGGGGTGAATTCATTGTTGAAAGTTGTGCAGATGTGGTATGTGTTCCCTTGGTGCCACTGTTGAGCGTTCCTCCGTTGAATCACAAATCTTCATTTCAAATGTCGTGGTTGAATGTTCATGACAATAACGAGGTGTACTCACAAACAAAGAAATCATTCCAAATTGGAGCAATTCTGGATTTGAGGACAAATCATTGTCAAGATGAGGGGAATGATAGACCCCTAGGTACGTGGTTTGTTTCTATTTTGCAGGTATATCATTTCGATATGGAACCACGTACAACTATCAAAATCAAGGATGAAAATCACGTCTTCAAACCCGGAGGATTGGATTGGTTGTTACTAAACACTGACCTTTCTTTTGGAAATAAGATTCGGGACGAATCTTCTTGAAGAAGAAGGGAATGATGTGAGCACGGATGGGCAACCAACGACTACAAGTCAGATTTCAGGAACTAAATAAAGTATGCCGATTTCAAGTCCAATATCAAGATAAATCTGGCCAAATGGTGAATATTAATGGGCTGAATTCGTCTTAAAAGGGCTTGTCAACAATCAGACTTCGAAAGCCCGAGAAGAAAAATAAATGGTTGATTTTCGTGCATATTGAAGAGGCTAAATTAAGTGTCTAATTAGTTTCATTATTATGAGTTAAATAAGTGACTTTTGAAGTCTTGAGTCATAAGTAGTCATTAGTAGTTAATAAGTGGTTTAATTAGTGTTAAATAAGTCTATTTATGAGTTTAATTAGTATCATAAGTACTATCATTATTGGTAGGCTACGAAGAGTCCTTTTTCTAGCCTATAAATAGGCTTGATATCCTTTGTAATCGAATAACACATAGACCTTGAGTTATAAATGAAAATTGGCTTTGCCTTTGTGAGTTGAATTTCTCTCTTGTAGAGTTTTCACTTGTTCCGATCTTATCAAGACTAGTGAGCAAAGTCTTGTGGCGTTCAACCATACGGTTCTTGGCTGATTATATAGCCAACGGGTCGAGGTTTTCTTCGCTCTAGGAGGTGATCAAACTGAATTCTCGATCTAGGGAGACCGCTGCCTACCTCTTATACGAAGGGTTCTTGGATCTTTTATCCAACGGGTCCTCCGTCCGTATCAGGCTGTCTGATCAGAATCTAATTCCGTCTCCGTTGATTTTAGGGCAAATTCCTCGCCAATGCCATTTCAGGCGGCAGAGGTGATTGAAATCTTATTTTTGGCACGGGAGCAGAAATTGACGGAAACTTCGTCCGTGGATCACCAACACAAAAGAAGCTTCACGGTGCAAGAATCGGATCAATCAGGCAGGTGACGGAGCAGATATGGCCAGTTCGATTTCTCCCGGGGCCGGGACACCCGGTGTTCATTTGCCCACTCAAAACTTATCCAATTTAGTCCACTCACACACCGAAGGAAATCTTATCCGAAGGGTCAATGGCTGTCTCATCAGAATCTCATTCCGTCTACGTTGATTTTAGAGCAAATTCCTCGCCAATGCCATTTTAGATGGCAGAGGTGACTGAAATCTCATTTTTGGCACGGGAGCAGAAAGTGACGGAAACTTCATCCCTGGTTCACCAACACTAAAGAAGCCCCACGGTGCAAGAATCAGATCAATCCGACAAGTGACAGAGCAGATATGGCCAGATCAATTTCTCGAGGGCCGGAATACCAGGTGTCATTTGCCCGCTCAAAACTTATCCGATTTAGTCCACTCACACACTGATGGAAATATTATCCGAAGGGCTATGGGGCTGTCTGATCAGAATCTCATTCCGTCTCCGTTGATTTTAGGGCAAATTTCTCGCCAATGCCATTTCAGACGGCAGAGGTGATCGAAATCTCATTTTTGGCACGGGAGCAGAAAGTGACGGAAATATCATCCCTGGTTCACCAACACAAAAGAAGCCCCACGGTGCAAGAATCGGATCAATCAGACAGGTGACAGAGCAGATATCGCCAGATCGATTTCTCGGGGGCCGGGAAACCAGGTGTCATTTGCCCACTTAAAACTTATCCAATTTAGTCCACTCACACACCGATGGAAATCTTAACCGAAGGGCCATGGCCAGATCGATTTCTCGGGGGACGGAACACCAGGTGTCATTTGCCCCCTCAAAAGTTATCCGATTTAGTCCACTCACACACCGATGGAAATCATATCTGAAGGGCTATGGGGCTGTCTGATCAGAATCCCATTCCGTCTCCGTTGATTTTAGGGCAAATTCCTCGCCAATGCCATTTCAGGCGGCAGAGCTAATCGAAATCTCATTTTTGGCACGGGAGCAGAAATTGATGGAAACTTCGTCCGTGGATCACCAACAAATAAGAAGCTTCAAGGTGCAAGAATCGGATCAATCAGGCAGGTGACGAAGCAGATATGGCTAGATCGATTTCTCGGGGCCGGGACACCCGGTGTCATTTGCCCACTCAAAACTTATCCAATTTAGTCTACTCACACACCGATGGAAATCTTATCCGAAGGGCTATGGGGCTGTCTGATTAGAATCCCATTCCGTATCCGTTGATTTTAGGGCAAATTCCTCTCGCCAATGCCATTTTAGGCGGCAGAGGTGATCGAAATCTCATTTTTGGCACGGGAGCAGAAAGTGACGGAAATTTCATCCTTGGTTCACCAACACAGAAGAAGCCCCACGGTGCAAGAATCAGATCAATCAAACAGGTGACAGAGCAGATATGGCCAGATCGATTTCTCGGGGGTCGAAACACCAGGTGTCATTTGCCACCTCAAAACTTATCCGATTTAGTCCACTCACACACCGATGGAAATCATATCCGAAGGGCTATGGGGTGTCTGATCAGAATCCCATTCCGTCTCTGTTGATTTTAGGGCAATTTCCTCGCCAATGCAATTTGAGGCGGCAGAGGTGATCGAAATCTCATTTTTGGCACGGGAGCAGAAAGTGACGGAAACTTCATCCCTGGTTCACCAACACAAAAGAAGCCCCACGGTGCAAGAATCGGATCAATAAGACAGGTGACAATGCAGATATGGCCAGATCGATTTCTCGGGGGCCGGAACACCAGGTGTCATTTGCCCTCTCAAAACTTATCCGATTTAGTCCACTCACACACCGATGGAAATCATATCTGAAGGGCTATGGCTGTCTGATCAGAATCTCATTCCGTCTCCGTTGATTTTAGGGCGAATTCCTCGCCAATGCCATTTCAGGCGGCAGAGCTAATCGAAATCTCATTTTTGGCACGGGAGCAGAAATTGACGGAAACTTCGTCCGTGGATCACCAACAAATAAGAAGCTTCACGGTGCAAGAATCGGATCAATCAGGCAGGTGACGAAGCAGATATGGCCAGATCGATTTCTCGGGGGCCGGAACACCAGGTGTCATTTGCCCCCTCAAAAATTATCCGATTTAGTCCACTCACACACCGATGGAAATCATATCTGAAGGGCTATGGGGCTGTCTGATCAGAATCCCATTCCATCTCCATTGATTTTCGGGCAAATTCCTCGCCAATGCCATTTCAGGCGGCAGAGCTGATCGAAATCTCATTTTTGGCACGGGAGCAGAAATTGACGGAAACTTCGTACTTTGATCACCAACAAATAAGAAGCTTCACGGTGCAAGAATCGGATCAATCAGGCAGGTGAAGAAGCATATATGGCCAGATCGATTTCTTGGGGCCGGGACACCCGGTGTCATTTGCCCAATCAAAACTTATCCAATTTAGTCCACTCACACACCGATGGAAATCTTATCCGAAGGGCATGGTGCTGTCTCATCAGAATCTCATTCCGTCTACGTTGATTTTAGAGCAAATTCCTCGCCAATGCCATTTTAGACGGCAGAGGTAACAGAAATCTCCTTTTTGGCACGGGAGCAGAAAGTGATAGAAATTTCATCCCTGGTTCACCAAAACAAAAGAAGCGCCACGGTGCAAGAATCGGATCAATCAGACAAGTGACAAAGCAGATATGGCCAGATCGATTTCTCGGGGCCCGGAACACCAGGTGTCATTTGCCCCCTCAAAACTTATCCAATTTAAACCACTCACACACCGATGGAAATCATATCCGAAGGGCTATGGGGCTGTCTGATCAGAATCTCATTCCGTCTCCGTTGATTTTAAGGCAAATTCCTCGCCATTGCCATTTCAGGCGGCAGAGGTGACCAAAATCTCATTTTTGGCACGGGAGCAGAAAGTGACGGAAACGTCATCCCTGGTTCACGAACACAAAAGAAGCCCAACGGTTCAAGAATCGGATCAATCAGACAAGTGACAAAGCAGATATGGCCATATCGATTTCTCGGGGTCGGAACACAAGGTGTCATTTGCCCGCTCAAAACTTATTCCATTTAGTCCACTCACACACCGATGGAAATCTTATCTAAAGGGTTATGGGGCTGTCTTATCAGAATTCCATTCCGTCTCCGTTGATTTTAGGGCAAATTTCTCGCCAATGCCATTTCAAGCGGCAGAGGTGACAAAAATCTCATTTTTGGCACGGGAGCAGAAAGTGACGGAAACTTCATCCCTGGTTCACGAACACAAAAGAAGCCCAACGGTGCAAGAATCGGATCAATCAGACAAGTGACAGAGCAGATATGGCCAGATCGATTTCTCGAGGGCCGGAACACCAGGTGTCATTTGCCCGCTCAAAACTTATTCCATTTAGTCCACTCATACACCGATGGAAATCTTATCTGAAGGGTTATGGGGCTGTCTTATCAGAATCCCATTCCGTCTCATTTTTGGCACGGGAGCAGAAAGTGACGGAAACTTCGTCTCTAATTTACCAACACAAAAGAAGCCCCACGGTGCAAGAATCGGATCAATCAGACAGGTGACAGAGCAGATATGGCCAGATCGATTTCTCGGGGGCCGGAACACCGGGTGTCATTTGCCCCCTCAAAACTTATCCGATTTAGCCCACTCTCACACCTTTGGAAATCATATCTGAAGGGCTATGGGGCTGTCTGATCAGAATCCCATTCTGTCTCCGTTGATTTTAGGGCAAATTCCTCGCCAATGCCATTTCAGGCAGCAGAGCTGATCGAAATCTCATTTTTGGCACGGGAGCAGAAATTGACTGAAACTTCGTCAGTGGATAACCAACAAATAAGAAGCTTCACGGTGCAAGAATCGGATCAATCAGGCAGGTGACGAAGCAGATATGCCCAGATTGATTTCTCTGGGCCGGGACACCCGGTGTCATTTGCCCACTCAAAACTAATCCACGTTAGTCCACTCACACACCGATGGAAATCTTATCTTAAGGGTATGGTGCTGTCTCATCAGAATCTCATTCCGTCTACGTTGATTTTAGAGCAAATTCCTCGCCAATGCCATTTTAGACGGCAGAGGTAACAGAAATCTCATTTTTGGCACGGGAGCACAAAGTGACGGAAACTTCATCCCTGGTTCACCAACACAAACGAAGCCCCACGGTGCAAGAATCGGATCAATCAGACAAGTGACACAGCAGATATGGCCAGATCGATTTCTGGGGGGGCCGGAACACCAGGTGTCATTTGCCCGCTCAAAACTTATACGATTTAGTCCACTCACACACCGATGGAAATCTTATTCGAAGGGCTATGGGGATGTCTGATCAGAATCCCATTCCGTATCCGTTGATTTTAGGGCAAATTCCTCGCCAATGCCATTTCAGGCGGCAGAGGTGATCGAAATCTCATTTTTGGCACGGGAGCAGAAAGTGACGGAAATTTCATCCTTGGTTTACCAACACAAAACAAGCCCCACAGTGCAAGAATCGGATCAATCAAACAGGTGACAGAGCAGATATGGCCAGATCGATTTCTCGGGGGTCGGAACACCAGGTGTCATTTGCCCCCTCAAAACTTATCGGATTTAGTCCACTCACACATCGATGGAAATCTTATCCGAATGGCTATGGGGCTGTCTGATCAGAATCCCATTCCGTCTCCGTTGATTTTAAGGCAAATTCCTCGCCAATGCCATTTCAGGCGGCAGAGGTGACCAAAATCTCATTTTTGGCACGGGAGCAGAAAGTGACGGAAACTTCGTCTCTGATTTACCAACACAAAAGAAGCCCCACGGTGCAAGAATCGGATCATTCAGACAAGTGACGGAGCAGATATGGCCAGATCGATTTCTCGGGGGCCAGAACACTAGGTGTCATTTGCCCGCTCAAAACTTATCCGATTTTGTCCATTCACACACCGATGGAAATCTTATCCGAAGTGCTATGGGGCTGTCTGATCAGAATCCCATTCCGTATCCGTTGATTTTAGGGCAAGTTCCTCGCCAATGCCATTTCAGGCGGCAGAGGTGATCGAAATCTCATATTTGGCACGAGAGCTGAAAGTGACGGAAATATTTGTCTCTAGTTTACCAACACAAAAGAAGCCCCACGGTGCAAGAATCGGATCAATCAGACAGGTGACGGAGCAAATATAGCCAGATCGATTTCTCGAGGGCCGGAACACCAGGTGTCATTTGCCCGCTCAAAACTTATCCGATTTAGTCTACTCACACACCGATGGAATTCATATCTGAAGGGCTATGGGGCTGTCTGATCAGAATCTCATTCCGTCTCCGTTGATTTTAGGGCAAATTCCTCGCCAATGCCATTTCAGGCGGCAGAGGTGACCAAAATCTCATTTTTGGCACGGGAGCAGAAAGTGAAGGAAACTTCATCCCTGGTTCACGAACACAAAAGAAGCCCCATGGTGCAAGAATCAGATCAATCAGACAGGTGACAGAGCAGATATGGCCAAATCTATTTCTCGAAGGCCGGAACACCAAGTGTCATTTGCCTGCTCAAAACTTATCCGAAGGGCTATGGGGCTGTCTGATCAGAATCCCATTCCGTCTCCGTTGATTTTAGGGCAAATTCCTCGCCAATGCCATTTCAGGCGGCAGAGGTGACCGAAATCTCATTTTTGGCACGGGAGCAGAAAGTGATGGAAACTTCATCCCTGGATCTCCAACACAAAAGAAGCTTCACGGTGCAAGAATCGGATCAATTAGACAGGTGACGGAGCAGATATGGCCAGATCGATTTCTCGAGGGCCGGAACACCAGGTGTCATTTGCCCCCTCAAAACTTATCCGATTTAGTCCACTCACACATCGATGGAAATCATATCTGAAGTGCTATGGGGCTGTCTGATCAGAATCCCATTCCGTCTCCGTTGATTTTAAAACAAATTTCTCGCCAATGCCATTTCTGGCGGCAGAGATGACTAAAATCTCATTTTTGGCAAGGGAGCAGAAAGTGACGGAAACTTCATCCCTGGTTCACGAACACAAAAGAAGCCCAACGGTGCAAGAATCGGATCAATCAGACAGGTGACGGAGCAAATATAGCCAGATCGATTTCTCGAGGGCCGGAACACCAGGTGTCATTTGCCCGCTCAAAACTTATCCGATTTAGTCTACTCACACACCGATGGAATTCATATCTGAAGGGCTATGGGGCTGTCTGATCAGAATCTCATTCCGTCTCCGTTGATTTTAGGGCAAATTCGTCGCCAATGCCATTTCAGGCGGCAGAGGTGACCAAAATCTCATTTTTGGCACGGGAGCAGAAAGTGAAGGAAACTTCATCCCTGGTTCACGAACACAAAAGAAGCCCCATGGTGCAAGAATCAGATCAATCAGACAGGTGACAGAGCAGATATGGCCAAATCTATTTCTCGAAGGCCGGAACACCAAGTGTCATTTGCCTGCTCAAAACTTATCCGAAGGGCTATGGGGTTGTCTGATCAAAATCCCATTCCGTCTCCGTTGATTTTAGGGCAAATTCCTCGCCAATGCCATTTCAGGCGGCAGAGGTGACCGAAATCTCATTTTTGGCACGGGAGCAGAAAGTGATGGAAACTTCATCCCTGGATCTCCAACACAAAAGAAGCTTCACGGTGCAAGAATCGGATCAATTAGACAGGTGACGGAGCAGATATGGCCAGATCGATTTCTCGAGGGCCGGAACACCAGGTGTCATTTGCCCCCTCAAAACTTATCCGATTTAGTCCACTCACACATCGATGGAAATCATATCTGAAGTGCTGTGGGGCTGTCTGATCAGAATCCCATTCCGTCTCCGTTGATTTTAAAACAAATTTCTCGCCAATGCCATTTCAGGCGGCAGAGATGACTAAAATCTCATTTTTGGCAAGGGAGCAGAAAGTGACGGAAACTTCATCCCTGGTTCACGAACACAAAAGAAGCCCAACGGTGCAAGAATCGGATCAATCAGACAGGTGACGGAGCAAATATAGCCAGATCGATTTCTCGAGGGCCGGAACACCAGGTGTCATTTGCCCGCTCAAAACTTATCCGATTTAGTCTACTCACACACCGATGGAATTCATATCTGAAGGGCTATGGGGCTGTCTGATCAGAATCTCATTCCGTCTCCGTTGATTTTAGGGCAAATTCGTCGCCAATGCCATTTCAGGCGGCAGAGGTGACCAAAATCTCATTTTTGGCACGGGAGCAGAAAGTGAAGGAAACTTCATCCCTGGTTCACGAACACAAAAGAAGCCCCATGGTGCAAGAATCAGATCAATCAGACAGGTGACAGAGCAGATATGGCCAAATCTATTTCTCGAAGGCCGGAACACCACGTGTCATTTGCCTGCTCAAAACTTATCCGATTTAGTCCACTCAAACACCGATGGAAATCTTATCTGAAGGGCTATGGGGATGTCTGATCAGAATCCCATTCCGTCTCCGTTGATTTTAGGTCAAATTCCTTAGAGGTAATCGAAATCTCATTTTTGGCACGGGAGCTGAAAGTGACGGAAACTTTGTCTCTGGTTTACCAACACAAAAGAAGCCCCACGGTGCAAGAATCGGATCAATCAGACAGGTGACGGAGCAGATATAGCCAGATCGATTTCTCGAGGGCCGGAACACCAGGTGTCATTTGCCCGCTCAAAACTTATCCGATTTAGTCCACTCACACACCGATGGAAATCTTATCAGAAGGGCTATGGGGCTGTCTGATCAGAATCCCATTCCGTCTCCGTTGATTTTAGGGCAAATTCCTCGCCAATGCCATTTTAGGCGGCAGAGGTGACCGAAATCTCATTTTTGGCACGGGAGCAGAAAGTGATGGAAACTTCATCCCTCGATCTCCAACACAAAAGAAGCTTCACGGTGCAAGAATCGGATCAATTAGACAGGTGACGGAGCAGATATGGCCAGATCGATTTCTCGGGGGTCGGAACACCAGGTGTCATTTGCCCCCTCAAAACTTATCCGATTTAGTCCACTCACACATCGATGGAAATCATATCTGAAGTGCTATGGGGCTGTCTGATCAGAATCCCATTCCGTCTCCGTTGATTTTAAAATAAATTTCTCGCCAATGCCATTTCAGGCGGCAGAGGTGACCAAAATCTCATTTTTGGGACGGGAGCAGAAAGTGACGGAAACTTCATCCCTGGTTCACGAACACAAAAGAAGCCCAACGGTGCAAGAATCGAATTAATCAGACAGGTGACAGAGTAGATATGGCCAGATCGATTTCTCGAGGGCCGGAACACCAGGTGTCATTTGCCCGCTCAAAACTTATTCCATTTAGTCCACTAACACATCGATGGAAATCTTATCTGAAGGGTTATGGCGCTGTCTTATCAGAATCCCAATCTGTCTCCGTTGATTTTAGGGCAAATTCTCGCCAATGCCATTTCAGGCTGCAGAGTGTGATCGAAATATCATTTTTGGCACGGGAACAGAAAGTGACGGAAACTTCGTCTCTGATTTACCAACACAAAAGAAGCCCCACGGTGCAAGAATCGGATCATTCAGACAAGTGACGGAGCAGATATGGCCAGATCGATTTCTCGGGGGCCGGAACACTAGGTGTCAATTTGCCCGCTCAAAACTTATCCGATTTAGTCCATTATCTTATCCGAAGGGCTATGGGGCTGTCTGATCAGAATCCCATTCCGTATCCGTTGATTTTAGGGCAAGTTCCTCGCCAATGCCATTTCAGGCGGCAGAGGTGATCGAAATCTCATTTTTGGCACGAGAGCAGAAAGTGACGGAAACTTTGTCTCTAGTTTACCAACACAAAAGAAGCCCCACGGTGCAAGAATCGGATCAATCAGACAGGTGACGGAGCAAATATAGCCAGATCGATTTCTCGAGGGCCGGAACACTAGGTGTCATTTGCCCGCTCAAAACTTATCCGATTTAGTCTACTCTCACACCGATGGAATTCATATCTGAAGGGCTATTGGGCTGTCAGATCAGAATCTCATTCCGTCTCCGTTGATTTTAGGGCAAATTCCTCGCCAATGCCATTTCAGGCGGCAGAGGTGACCAAAATCTCATTTTTGGCAAGGGAGCAGAAAGTGAAGGAAACTTCATCCCTGGTTCACGAACACAAAAGAAGCCCCATGGTGCAAGAATCAGATCAATCAGACAGGTGACAGAGCAGATATGGCCAAATCTATTTCTCGAAGGCCGGAACACCAAGTGTCATTTGCCTGCTCAAAACTTATCCGATTTAGTCCACTCACACACCGATGGAAATCTTATCTGAAGGGCTATGGGGCTGTCTGATCAGAATCCCATTCCGTCTCCGTTGATTTTAGGGCAAATTCCTTACCAATGCCATTTCAGGCGGCAGAGGTGATCGAAATCTCATTTTTGGCACGGGAGCAGAAAGTGACGGAAACTTCATCCCAGGTTCACCAACATAAAAGAAGCCCCACGGTGCAAGAATCGGATCAATCAGACAGGTGACAGAGCAGATATGGCCAGATCAATTTCTCGGGGACCGGAACACAAGGTGTCATTTGCCCGCTAAATACTTATCGGATTTAGTCCACTCAGACGCCGATGGAAATCTTATCCGAAGGGCTATAGGGTGTCTGATCAGAATCCCATTCCGTCTTTGTTGATTTTAGGGCAAATTCCTTGCCAATAGCGGCAGAGGTGATCGAAATCTCATTTTTGGCACGGAAGCAGAAACTGACGGAAATTTCATCCCTGGTTCACCAACACCAAAGAAGCCCCACGGTGCAAGAATCGGATCAATTACACAAGTGACAGAGCAGATATGGCCAGATCGATTTCTCGGGGGCCGGAACACCAGGTGTCATTTGCCCCCTCAAAACTTATCCGATTTAGTCCTCTCACACACCGATGGAAATCATATCTGAAGTGCTATGGGGATGTCTGATCAGAATCCCATTCCGTCTCCGTTGATTTTAAGGCAAATTCCTCGCCAATGCCATTTCAGGCAGCAGAGGTGATCGAAATCTCATTTTTAGCACGGGAGCAGAAATCGACGGAAACTTCGTCCGTGGATCACCAACACAAAAGAAGCTTCACGATGCAAGAATCGTATCAATCAGGCAGGTGACGGAGAAGATATGGCCAGATCGATTTCTCGGGGGCCGGAACACCAAATGTCATTTGCCCCCTTAAAATTTATCCGATTTAGTCCACTCACACAGAGATGGAAATCATATCCAAAAGGCTATGGGGCTGTCTGATTAGAATCCCATTCCGTCTCTGTTGATTTTAGGGCAAATTCCTCGCCAATGCCAATTTAGGCGGCAGAGGTGACCGAAATCTCATTTTTGGCACGGTAGCAGAAAGTGACGAAAAGTTCATCCCTGGATCACCAACACAAAAGAAGCTTCACGGTGCAAGAATCGGATCAATCAGGCAGGTGACAGAGCAGATATGGCCAGATCGATTTCTCGAGGGCCGCAACACCAAGTGTCATTTGCCCGCTCAAAACTTATTCCATTTAGTCCACTAACACATCGATGGAAATCTTATCTGAAGGGTTATGGGGCTGTCTTATGAGAATCCCAATCTGTCTCCGTTGATTTTAGGCCAAATTCTCGCCAATGCCATTTCAGGCTGCAGAGTGTGATCGAAATCTCATTTTTGGCATGGGAGCAGAAAGTGACGGAAACTTCGTCTCTGATTTACCAACACAAAAGAAGCCCCACGGTGCAAGAATCGGATCATTCAGACAAGTGACGGAGCAGATATGGCCAGATCGATTTCTCAGTGGCCGGGACACCAAGTGTCAATTGCCCGCTCAAAACTTATCCGATTTAGTCCACTCACACACCGATGGAATTCATATCTGAAGGGCTATATGGGGCTGTCTGATCAGAATCTCATTCCGTCTCCGTTGATTTTAGGGCAAATTCCTCGCCAATGCCATTTCAGGCGGCAGAGGTGACCAAAATCTCATTTTTGGCACGGGAGCAGAAAGTGAAGGAAACTTCATCACTGGTTCACGAACACAAAAGAAGCCCCATGGTGCAAGAATCAGATCAATCAGACAGGTGACAGAGCAGATATGGCCAAATCTATTTCTCGAAGGCCGGAACACCAAGTGTCATTTGCCCGCTCAAAACTTATCCGATTTAGTCTACTCACACACCGATGGAATTCATATCTGAAGGGCTATATGGGGCTGTCTGATCAGAATCTCATTCCGTCTCCGTTGATTTTAGGGCAAATTCCTCGCCAATGCCATTTCAGGCGGCAGAGGTGACCAAAATCTCATTTTTGGCACGGAAGCAGAAAGTGACGGAAACTTCATCCCTGGTTCACCAACACCAAAGAAGCCCCACGGTGCAAGAATCGGATCAATTAGACAGGTGACAGAGCAGATATGGCCAGATCGATTTCTCGGGGGCCGGAACACCAGGTGTCATTTGCCCCCTCAAAACTTATACGATTTAGTCCTCTCACACACCGATGGAAATCATATCTGAACTGCTATGGGGCTGTCTGATCAGAATCCCATTCCGTCTCCGTTGATTTTAAGGCAAATTCCACGCCAATGCCATTTCAGGCGGTAGAGGTGACCAAAATCTCATTTTTGGCATGGGAGCAGAAAGTGACGGAAACTTCATCCCTGGTTCATGAACACAAAAGAAGCCCAACGGTGCAAGAATCGGATTAATCAGACAGGTGACAGAGTAGATATATGGCCAGATCGATTTCTCGAGGGCCGGAACACCAGGTGTCATTTGCCCGCTCAAAACTTATCCGATTTAGTCCACTCACACACCGATGGAAATCTTATCCGAAGGGCTATGGGGCTGTCTGATCAGAATCTCATTCCGTCTCCGTTGATTTTAGGGCAAATTCCTCGCCAATGCCATTTCAGGCAGCAGAGGTGATCGAAATTTCATTTTTGGCACGGGAGCAGAAATTGACGGTAACTTCGTCCGTGGATCACCAACACAAAAGAAGCTTCACGATGCAAGAATTGTATCAATCAGGCAGGTGACAGAGAAGATATGGCCAGATCGATTTCTCGGGGGCCGAAACACCAAATGTCATTTGCCCCCTTAAAATTTATCCGATTTAGTCCACTCACACAAAGATGGAAATCATATCCAAAAGGCTATGGGGCTGTCTGATTAGAATCCCATTCCGTCTCTGTTGATTTTAGGGCAAATTCCTCGCCAATGCCATTTTAGGCGGCAGAGGTGACCGAAATCTCATTTTTGGCACGGTAGCAGAAAGTGACGAAAACTTTATCCCTGGATCACCAACACAAAAGAAGCTTCACGGTGCAAGAATCGGATCAATCAGGCAGGTGACGGAGCAGATATGGCCAGATCAATTTCTCAGTGGCCGGGACACCAAGTGTCAATTGCCCGCTCAAAACTTATCCGATTTAGTCCACTCACACATCGATGGAAATCATATCCGAAGGGCTATGGGGCTGTCTGATTAGAATCCCATTCCGTCTCCGTTGATTTTAAGACAAATTCCTCGCCAATGCCATTTCCGGCGGCAGAGGTGACCAAAATCTCATTTTTGGCACGGGAGCAGAAAGTGACGGAAACTTCATCCCTGGTTCACGAACACAAAAGAAGCCCAACGGTGCAAGAATCGGATCAATCAGACAGGTGACAGAGCAGATATGGCCAGATCGATTTCTCGAGGGCCGCAACACCAAGTGTCATTTGCCCGCTCAAAACTTATTCCATTTAGTCCACTAACACATCGATGGAAATCTTATCTGAAGGGTTATGGGGCTGTCTTATATAAATCCCAATCTGTCTCCGTTGATTTTAGGGCAAATTCTCGCCAATGCCATTTCAGGCTGCAGAGTGTGATCGAAATCTCATTTTTGGCACGGGAGCAGAAAGTGACGGAAACTTTGTCTCTGGTTTACCAACACAAAAGAAGCCCAACGGTACAAGAATCGGATCAATCAGACAAGTGACAAAGCAGATATGGCCAGATCGATTTCTCGGGGTCGGAACACCAGGTGTCATTTGCCCGCTCAAAACTTATTTCATTTAGTCCACTCACACACCGATGGAAATCTTATCTAAAGGGTTATGGGGCTGTCTTATCAGAATCCCATTCCGTCTCCGTTGATTTTAGGGCAAATTTCTCGCCAATGCCATTTCAGGCGGCAGAGGTGACAAAAATCTCATTTTCGGCACGGGAGCAAAAAGTGACGGAAACTTCATCCCTGGTTCACGAACACAAAAGAAGCCCAACGGTGCAAGAATCGGATCAATCAGACAGGTGACAGAGCAGATATGGCCAGATCGATTTCTCGAGGGCCGGAACACCAAGTGTCATTTGCCCGCTCAAAACTTATTCCATTTAGTCCACTAACACATCGATGGAAATCTTATCTGAAGGGTTATGGGGCTGTCTTATCAGAATCCCAATCTGTCTCCGTTGATTTTAGGGCAAATTCTCGCCAATGCCATTTCAGGCTGCAGAGTGTGATCGAAATCTCATTTTTGGCACGGGAGCAGAAAGTGACGGAAACTTCGTCTCTGATTTACCAACACAAAAGAAGCCCCACGGTGCAAGAATAGGATCATTCAGACAAGTGACGGAGCAGATATGGCCAGATCGATTTCTCGGGGGCCGGAACACTAGGTGTCATTTGCCCGCTCAAAACTTATCCGATTTAGTCCATTATCTTATCCGAAGGGCTATGGGGCTGTCTGATCAGAATCCCATTCCGTATCCGTTGATTTTAGGGCAAGTTCCTCGCCAATGCCATTTCAGACGGCAGAGGTGATCGAAATCTCATTTTTAGCACGAGAGCTGAAAGTGACAGAAACTTTGTCTCTAGTTTACCAACACAAAAGAAGCCCCATGGTGCAAGAATCGGATCAATCAGACAGGTGACGGAGCAAATATAGCCAGATCGATTTCTCGAGGGCCGGAACACCAGGTGTCATTTGCCAGCTCAAAACTTATCCGATTTAGTCTACTCACACACCGATGGAATTCATATATGAAGGGCTATGGGGCTGTCTGATCAGAATCTCATTCCGTCTCCGTTGATTTTAGGGCAAATTCCTCGCCAATGCCATTTCAGGCGGCAGAGGTGACCAAAATCTCATTTTTGGCACGGGAGCAGAAAGTGAAGGAAATTCATCCCTGGTTCACGAACACAAAAGAAGCCCCATGGTGCAAGAATCAGATCAATCAGACAGGTGACAGAGCAGATATGGCCAAATCTATTTCTCGAAGGCCAGAACACCACGTGTCATTTGCCTGCTCAAAACTTATCTGATTTAGTCCACTCACACACCGATGGAAATCTTATCTGAAGGGCTATGGGGCTGTCTGATCAGAATCCCATTCCGTCTCCGTTGATTTTAGGGCAAATTCCTTACCAATGCCATTTCAGGCGGCAGAGGTGATCGAAATTTCATTTTTGGCACGGGAGCAGAAAGTGACGGAAACTTCATCCCAGGTTCACCAACATAAAATAAGCCCCACGGTGCAAGAATCGGATCAATCAGACAGGTGACAGAGCAGATATGGCCAGATCAATTTCTCGGGGTCCGGAACACAAGGTGTCATTTGCCCGCTAAAAACTTATCGGATTTAGTCCACTCAGACACCGATGGAAATCTTATCCGAAGGGCTATAGGGTGTCTGATCAGAATCCCATTCCGTCTTTGTTGATTTTAGGGCAAATTCCTTGCCAATGCCATTTCAGGCGGCAGAGGTGATCGAAATCTCATTTTTGGCACGGAAGCAGAAAGTGACGGAAATTTCATCCCTGGTTCACCAACACCAAAGAAGCCCCACGGTGCAAGAATCGGATCAATTAGACAGGTGACAGAGCAGATATGGCCAGATCGATTTCTCGGGGGCCGGAACACCAGGTGTCATTTGCCCCCTCAAAACTTATCCGATTTAGTCCTCTCACACACCGATGGAAATCATATCTAAAGTGCTATGGGGATGTCTGATCAGAATCCCATTCCGTCTCCGTTGATTTTAAGGCAAATTCCTCGCCAATGCCATTTCAGGCAGCAGAGGTGATCGAAATCTCATTTTTAGCACGGGAGCAGAAATCGACGGAAACTTCGTCCGTGGATCACCAACACAAAAGAAGCTTCACGATGCAAGAATCGTATCAATCAGGCAGGTGACGGAGAAGATATGGCCAGATCGATTTCTCGGGGGCCGGAACACCAAATGTCATTTGCCCGCTTAAAATTTATCCGATTTAGTCCACTCACACAGAGATGGAAATCATATCCAAAAGGCTATGGGGCTGTCTGATTAGAATCCCATTCCGTCTCTGTTGATTTTAGGGCAAATTCCTCGCCAATGCCATTTTAGGCGGCAGAGATGACCGAAATCTCATTTTTGGCACGGTAGCAGAAAGTGACGAAAAGTTCATCCCTGGATCACCAACACAAAAGAAGCTTCACGGTGCAAGAATCGGATCAATCAGACAGGTGACAGAGCAGATAAGGCCAGATCGATTTCTCGAGGGCCGCAACACCAAGTGTCATTTGCCCGCTCAAAACTTATTCCATTTAGTCCATTAACACATCGATGGAAATCTTATCTGAAGGGTTATGGGGCTGTCTTATCAGAATCCCAATCTGTCTCCGTTGATTTTAGGGCAAATTCTCGCCAATGCCATTTCAGGCTGCAGAGTGTAATCGAAATCTCATTTTTGGCACGGGAGCAGAAAGTGACGGAAACTTCGTCTCTGATTTACCAACACAAAAGAAGCCCCACGGTGCAAGAATCGGATCATTCAGACAAGTGACGGAGCAGATATGGCCAGATCGATTTCTCAGTGGCCAGGACACCAAGTGTCAATTGCCCGCTCAAAACTTATCCGATTTAGTCCACTCACACACCGATGGAATTCATATCTGAAGGGCTATGGGGCTGTCTGATCAGAATCTCATTCCGTCTCCGTTGATTTTAGGGCAAATTCCTCGCCAATGCCATTTCAGGCGGCAGAGGTGACCAAAATCTCATTTTTGGCACGGGAGCAGAAAGTGAAGGAAACTTCATCACTGGTTCACGAACACAAAAGAAGCCCCATGGTGCAACAATCAGATCAATCAGACAGGTGACAGAGCAGATATGGCCAAATCTATTTCTCGAAGGCCGGAACACCAAGTGTCATTTGCCTGCTTAAAACTTATCCGATTTAGTCCACTCACACACCGATGGAAATCTAATCTGAAGGGCTATGGGGCTGTCTGATCAGAATCCCATTCCGTCTCCGTTGATTTTAGGGCAAATTCCTTACCAATGCCATTTCAGGCGGCAGAGGTGATCGAAATCTCATTTTTGGCACGGGAGCAGAAAGTGACGGAAACTTCATCCCTGGTTCACCAACATAAAAGAAGCCCCACGGTGCAAGAATCGGATCAATCAGACAGGTGACAGAGCAGATATGGCCAGATCAATTTCTCGGGGTCCGGAACACAAGGTGTCATTTGCCCGCTAAAAACTTATCGGATTTAGTCCACTCAGACACCGATGGAAATCTTATCCGAAGGGCTATAGGGTGTCTGATCAGAATCCCATTCCGTCTTTGTTGATTTTAGGGCAAATTCCTTGCCAATGCCATTTCAGGCGGCAGAGGTGATCGAAATCTCATTTTTGGCACGGAAGCAAAAAGTGACGGAAACTTCATCCCTGGTTCACCAACAGCAAAGAAGCCCCACGGTGCAAGAATCGGATCAATTAGACAGGTGACAGAGCAGATATGGCCAGATCGATTTCTCGGGGGCCGGAACACCAGGTGTCATTTGCCCCCTCAAAACTTATCCGATTTAGTCCTCTCAAACACCGATGGAAATCGTATCTGAACTGCTATGGGGCTGTCTGATCAGAATCCCATTCCGTCTGCGTTGATTTTAAGGCAAATTCCTCGCCAATGCCATTTCAGGCGGTAGAGGTGACCAAAATCTCATTTTTGGCACGGGAGCAGAAAGTGACGGAAACTTCATCCCTGGTTCATGAACACAAAAGAAGCCCCACGGTGCAAGAATCGGATTAATCAGACAGGTGACAGAGTAGATATGGCCAGATTGATTTCTCGAGGGCCGGAACACCAGGTGTCATTTGCCCGCTCAAAACTTATCCGATTTCGTCCACTCACACACCGATGGAAATCTTATCCGAAGGGCTATGGGGCTGTCTGATCAGAATCTCATTCCGTCTCCGTTGATTTTAGGGCAAATTCCTCGCCAATGCCATTTCAGGCAGCAGAGGTGATCGAAATCTCATTTTTGGCACGGGAGCAGAAATTGACGGAAACTTCGTCCGTGGATCACCAACACAAAAGAAGCTTCACGATGCCAGAATTGTATCAATCAGGCAGGTGACAGAGAAGATATGGCCAGATCGATTTCTCGGGGGCCGAAACACCAAATGTCATTTGCCCCCTTAAAATTTATCCGATTTAGTCCACTCACACAAAGATGGAAATCATATCCAAAAGGCTATGGGGCTGTCTGATTAGAATCTAATTCCGTCTCTGTTGATTTTAGGGCAAATTCCTCGCCAATGTCATTTTAGGCGGCAGAGGTGACTGAAATCTTATTTTTGGCACGGTAGCAGAAAGTGACGAAAACTTCATCCCTGGATCACCAACACAAAAGAAGCTTCACGGTGCAAGAATCGGATCAATCAGGCAGGTGACGGAGCAGATATGGCCAGATCAATTTCTCAGTGGCCGGGACACCAAGTGTCAATTGCCCGCTCAAAACTTATCCGATTTAGTCCACTCACACATCGATGGAAATCATATCCGAAGGGCTATGGGGCTGTCTGATTAGAATCCCGTTCCGTCTCCGTTGATTTTAAGGCAAATTCCTCGCCAATGCCATTTCCGGCGGCAGAGGTGACCAAAATCTCATTTTTGGCACGGGAGCATAAAGTGACGGAAACTTCATCCCTGGTTCACGAACACAAAAGAAGCCCAACGGTGCAAGAATCGGATCAATCAGACAGGTGACAGAGCAGATATGGCCAGATCGATTTCTCGGGGGCCGGAACACTAGGTGTCATTTGCCCGCTCAAAACTTATCCGATTTTGTCCATTCACACACCGATGGAAATCTTATCCGAAGGGCTATGGGGCTGTCTGATCAGAATCCCATTCCGTATCCGTTGATTTTAGGGCAAGTTCCTCACCAATGCCATTACAGGCAGCAGAGGTGATCGAAATCTCATTTTTGGCACGAGAGCTGAAAGTGACGGAAACTTCGTCTCTGGTTTACCAACACACAAAAGAAGCCCCACGGTGCAAGAATCGGATCAATCAGACAGGTGACGGAGCAAATATAGCCATATCGATTTCTCGAGGGCCAGAACACCAGGTGTCATTTGCCCGCTCAAAAATTATCCGATTTAGACAACTCACACACCGATCGAATTCATATCTGAAGGGCTATGGGGCTGTCTGATCAGAATCTCATTCCGTCTCCGTTGATTTTAGAGCAAATTCCTCGCCAATGCCATTTCAGGCGGCAGAGGTGACCAAAATCTCATTTTTGGCACGGGAGCAGAAAGTGAAGGAAGCTTCATCACTGGTTCACGAATACAAAAGAAGCCCCATGGTGCAAGAATCAGATCAATCAGACAGGTGACAGAGCAGATATGGCCAAATCTATTTCTCGAAGGCCGGAACACCAAGTGTCATTTGCCTGCTCAAAACTTATCCGATTTAGTCCACTCACACACCGATGGAAATCTTATCTGAAGGGCTATGGAGCTGTCTGATCAGAATCCCATTCCGTCTCCGTTGATTTTAAGGCGAATTCCTCGCCAATGCCATTTCAGGCGGCAAAGGTAACCAAAATCTCATTTTTGGCACGGGAGCTGAAAGTGACGGAAACTTCATCCCTGGTTCATGAACACAAAAGAAGCCCAACGGTGCAAGAATCGGATTAATCAGACAGGTGACAGAGTAGATATGGCCAGATCGATTTCTCGAGGGCCGGAACACCAGGTATCATTTGCCCGCTCAAAACTTATCCGATTTAGTCCACTCACACACCGATGGAAATCTTATCTGAAGGGCTATGGGGCTGTCTGATCAGAATCCTATTTCGTCTCCGTTGATTTTAGGGCAAATTCCTTACCAATGCCATTTCAGGCGGCAGAGGTGATCGAAATCTCATTTTTGGCACGGGAGCAGAAAGTGACGGAAACTTCATCCGAGGTTCACCAACATAAAAGAAGCCCCACGGTGAATCGGATCAATCAGACAGGTGACAGAGCAGATATGGCCAGATCGATTTCTCGGGGGCCGGAACACCAGCTGTCATTTGCCCGCTAAAAACTTATCGGATTTAGTCCACTCAGACACCGATGGAAATCTTATCCGAAGGGCTATAGGGTGTCTGATCAGAATCCCATTCAGTCTTTGTTGATTTTAGGGCAAATTCCTCGCCAACGCCATTTCAGGCAGCAGAGGTGATCGAAATCTCATTTTTGGCACGGTTGCAAAAAGTGACGGAAACTTCAACCCTGGATCACCAACACAAAAGAAGCTTCACGGTGCAAGAATCGGATCAATCAGGCAGGTGACGGAGCAGATATGGCCAGATCGATTTCTCGGGGGCCGGAACACTAGGTGTCATTTGCCCGCTCAAAACTTATCCGATTTTGTCCATTCACACACCGATGGAAATCTTATCCGAAGGGCTATGGGGCTGTCTGATCAGAATCCCATTCCGTATCCGTTGATTTTAGGGCAAGTTCCTCACCAATGCCATTACAGGCAGCAGAGGTGATCGAAATCTCATTTTTGGCAAGAGAGCTGAAAGTGACGGAAACTTCGTCTCTGGTTTACCAACACACAAAAGAAGCCCCACGGTGCAAGAATCGGATCAATCAGACAGGTGACGGAGCAAATATAGCCATATCGATTTCTCGAGGGCCAGAACACCAGGTGTCATTTGCCCGCTCAAAAATTATCCGATTTAGACAACTCACACACCGATCGAATTCATATCTGAAGGGCTATGGGGCTGTCTGATCAGAATCTCATTCCGTCTCCGTTGATTTTAGAGCAAATTCCTCGCCAATGCCATTTCAGGCGGCAGAGGTGACCAAAATCTCATTTTTGGCACGGGAGCAGAAAGTGAAGGAAGCTTCATCACTGGTTCACGAATACAAAAGAAGCCCCATGGTGCAAGAATCAGATCAATCAGACAGGTGACAGAGCAGATATGGCCAAATCTATTTCTCGAAGGCCGGAACACCAAGTGTCATTTGCCTGCTCAAAACTTATCCGATTTAGTCCACTCACACACCGATGGAAATCTTATCTGAAGGGCTATGGAGCTGTCTGATCAGAATCCCATTCCGTCTCCGTTGATTTTAAGGCGAATTCCTCGCCAATGCCATTTCAGGCGGCAAAGGTAACCAAAATCTCATTTTTGGCACGGGAGCTGAAAGTGACGGAAACTTCATCCCTGGTTCATGAACACAAAAGAAGCCCAACGGTGCAAGAATCGGATTAATCAGACAGGTGACAGAGTAGATATGGCCAGATCGATTTCTCGAGGGCCGGAACACCAGGTATCATTTGCCCGCTCAAAACTTATCCGATTTAGTCCACTCACACACCGATGGAAATCTTATCTGAAGGGCTATGGGGCTGTCTGATCAGAATCCTATTTCGTCTCCGTTGATTTTAGGGCAAATTCCTTACCAATGCCATTTCAGGCGGCAGAGGTGATCGAAATCTCATTTTTGGCACGGGAGCAGAAAGTGACGGAAACTTCATCCGAGGTTCACCAACATAAAAGAAGCCCCACGGTGAATCGGATCAATCAGACAGGTGACAGAGCAGATATGGCCAGATCGATTTCTCGGGGGCCGGAACACCAGCTGTCATTTGCCCGCTAAAAACTTATCGGATTTAGTCCACTCAGACACCGATGGAAATCTTATCCGAAGGGCTATAGGGTGTCTGATCAGAATCCCATTCAGTCTTTGTTGATTTTAGGGCAAATTCCTCGCCAACGCCATTTCAGGCAGCAGAGGTGATCGAAATCTCATTTTTGGCACGGTTGCAAAAAGTGACGGAAACTTCAACCCTGGATCACCAACACAAAAGAAGCTTCACGGTGCAAGAATCGGATCAATCAGGCAGGTGACGGAGCAGATATGGCCAGATCGATTTCTCAGTGGCCGGGACACCAGGTGTCAATTGCCCGCTCAAAACTTATCCGATCCACTCACACACCGATGCAAATCTTATCTGAAGGGCTATGGGGCCTGTCTTATCAGAATCCCATTCCGTCTCCGTTGATTTTAGGGCAAATTTCTCGCCAATGCCATTTCAGGCGGCAGAGGTGATCGAAATCTCATTTTTGGCACGAGACCTAAAAGTGACGGAAACTTCGTCTCTAGTTTACCAACACAAAAGAAGCCCCACGGTGCAAGAATCGGATCAATCAGACAGGTGACTGAGCAAATATAGCCAAATTGATTTCTCGAGGGCCGGAACACCATGTGTCATTTGCCCGCTCAAAACTTATCCGATTTAGTCCACTCACACACCGATGGAAATCATATCTGAAGGGCAATGGGGCTGTTTGATAAGAATCTCATTCCGTCTCCGTTGATTTTAAGGCAAATTCCTCGCCAATGCCATTTCAGGCGGCAGAGGTGACCAAAATCTCATTTTTGACACGGGAGCAGAAAGTGACGGAAACTTCATCCCTGGTTCACGAACACAAAAGAAGCCCCACGGTGCAAGAATCGGATCAATCAGACAGGTGACAGAGCAGATATGGCCAGATCGATTTCTCGAGGGCAGGAACACCACGTGTCATTTGCCTGCTCAAAACTTATCCGATTTAGTCCACTCACACACCGATGTAAATCTTATCTGAAGTGTTATGGGGCTGTCTTATCAGAATCCCAATGTGTCTCCGTTGATTTTAGGGCAAATTCTCGCCAATGTCATATCAGGCTGCAGAGTGTGATCGAAATCTCATTTTTGGCACGGGAGCAGAAAGTGACGGAAACTTTGTCTCAGATTTATTTACCAACACAAAAGAAGCCCCACGGTGCAAGAATCGGATCATTCAGACAAGTGACGGAGCAGATATGGCCAGATCGATTTCTCGGGGGCCGGAACACTAGGTGTCATTTGCCCGCTCAAAACTTATCCGATTTAGTCCATTCACACACCGATGGAAATCTTATCCGAACGGCTATGGGGCTGTCTGATCAGAATCCCATCCCATCTCCGTTGATTTTAGGGCAAATTCCTCGCCAATGCCATTTTAGGCGGCAGAGGTGACCGAAATCTCATTTTTGGCACGGGAGCAGAAAGTGATGGAAACTTTATCCATGGATCACCAACACAAAAAAAGCTTCACGGTGCAAGAATCGGATCAATCAGGCAGGTGACGGAGCAGATATGGCCAGATCATTTCTCGGGGGTCGGAACACCAGGTGTCATTTGCCCCCTCAAAACTTATCCGATTTAGTCCACTCACACATCGATGGAAATCATATCCGAAGGGCTATGGGGCTGTCTGATTAGAATCCCGTTCCGTCTCTGTTGATTTTAAGGCAAATTCCTCGCCAATGCCATTTCAGGCGGCAGAGGTGACCAAAATCTCATTTTTGGCACGGGAGAAGAAAGTGACGGAAACTTCATCCCTGGTTCACGAACACAAAAGAAGCCCAACGGTGCAAGAATCGGATCAATCAGACAGGTGACAGAGCAGATATGGCCAGATCGATTTCTCGAGGGCCGGAACACCAAGTGTCATTTGCCCGCTCAAAACCTATTCCATTTAGTCCACTAACACATCGATGGAAATCTTATCTGAAGGGTTATGGGGCTGTCTTATCAGAATCCCAATCTGTCTCCGTTGATTTTAGGGCAAATTCTCGCCAATGCCATTTCAGGCTGCAGAGTGTGATCGAAATCTCATTTTTTGCACCGGAGATGAAAGTGACGGAAACTTCGTCTCTGATTTACCAACACAAAAGAAGCCCCACGGTGGAAGAATCGGATCATTCTGACAAGTGACGGAGCAGATATGACCAGATCGATTTCTCGGGGGCCGGAACACTAGGTGTCATTTGTCCGCTCAAAACTTATCCGATTTAGTCCATTCACACACCGATGGAAATCTTATCCGAAGGGCTATGGGGCTGTCTGATCAGAATCCCATTCCGTATCCGTTGATTTTTGGGCAAGTTCCTCGCCAATGCCATTTCAGGTGGCAGAGGTGATCGAAATCTCATTTTTGGCACGAGAGCTGAAAGTGACGGAAACTTTGTCTCTAGTTTACCAACACAAAAGAAGCTCCACGGTGCAAGAATCGGATCAATCTGACAGGTGACTGAGCAGATATGGCCAGATCGATTTCTCGAGGGCCGGAACACCAAGTGTCATTTGCCCGCTCAAAACTTATTCCATTTAGTCCACTAACACATCGATGGAAATCTTGTCTGAAGGGTTATGGGGCTGTCTTATCAGAATCCCAATCTGTCTCCGTTGATTTTAAGGCAAATTCCTCGACAATGCCATTTCAGGCGGCAGAGGTGACCAAAATCTCATTTTTGGCACGGGAGCAGAAAGTGACGGAAACTTCACCCCTGGTTCACCAACACAAAAGAAGCCCCACGGTGCAAGAATCGGATCAATCGGACAGGTGACAGAGCAGATATGGCCAGATCGATTTCTCAGGGGCCGGAACACCAGGTGTCATTTGCCCCCTCAAAACTTATCTGATTTAGTCCACTCACACACCGATGGAAATCATATCGGACGGGCTATGGGGCTGTTTGATCAGAATCCCATTCCGTCTCCATTGATTTTAAGGCAAATTCCTCACCAATGCCATTTCAGGCGGCAGAGGTGACCAAAATCTCATTTTTGGCACGGGAGCAGAAAGTGACGGAAACTTCATCCCTGGTTCACGAACACAAAAGAAGCCCAACGGTGCAAGAATCGGATCAATCAGACAGGTGACAGAGCAGATATGGCCAGATCGATTTCTCGAGGGCCGGAACACCAAGTGTCATTTGCCCGCTCAAAACTTATTCCATTTAGTCCACTAACACATCGATGGAAATCTTATCTGAAGGGTTATGGGGCTGTCTTATCAGAATCCCAATCTGTCTCCGTTGATTTTAGGGCAAATTCTCGCCAATGCCATTTCAGGCTGCAGAGTGTGATCGAAATCTCATTTTTGGCACCGGAGCAGAAAGTGACGGAAACTTCGTCTCTGATTTACCAACACAAAAGAAGCCCCACGGTGCAAGAATCGGATCATTCTGACAAGTGACGGAGCAGATATGACCAGATCGATTTCTCGGGGGCCGGAACACTAGGTGTCATTTGTCCGCTCAAAACTTATCCGATTTAGTCCATTCACACACCGATGGAAATCTTATCCGAAGGGCTATGGGGTTGTCTGATCAGAATCCCATTCCGTATCCGTTGATTTTAGGGCAAATTCCTCGCCAATGCCATTTCAGGCGGCAGAGGTGATCGAAATCTCATTTTTGGCACGAGAGCTGAAAGTGACGGAAACTTTGTCTCTAGTTTACCAACACAAAAGAAGCCCCACGGTGCAAGAATCGGATCAATCAGACAGGTGACTGAGCAGATATGGCCAGACCGATTTCTCGAGGGCCGGAACACCAAGTGCCATTTGCCCGCTCAAAACTTATTCCATTTAGTCCACTAACACATTGATGGAAATCTTATCTGAAGGGTTATGGGGCTGTCTTATCAGAATCCCAATCTGTCTCCGTTGATTTTAAGGCAAATTCCTCGACAATGCCATTTTAGGCGGCAGAGGTGACCAAAATCTCATTTTTGGCACGGGAGCAGAAAGTGACGGAAACTTCACCCCTGGTTCACCAACACAAAAGAAGCCCCACGCTGCAAGAATCGGATCAATCGGACAGGTGACAGAGCAGATATGGCCAGATCGATTTCTCAGGGGCCGGAACACCAGGTGTCATTTGCCCCCTCAAAACTTATCCGATTTAGTCCACTCCCAAACCGATGGAAATCATATCGGACGGGCTATGGGGCTGTTTGATCAGAATCCCATTTCGTCTCCGTTGATTTTAAGGCAAATTCCTCGACAATACCATTTCAGGCTGCAGAGTGTGATCGAAATCTCATTTTTGGCACGGGAGCAGAAATTGACGGAAACTTTATCTCTAGTTTACCAACACAAAAGAAGCCCCACGGTGCAAGAATCGGATCAATCAGACAGGTGACTGAGCAGATATGGCCAGATCGATTTCTCGGGGGCCGGAACACTAGGTGTCATTTGCCCGCTCAAAACTTATTCCATTTAGTCCACTAACACATCGATGGAAATCTTATCTGAAGGGTTATGGGGCTGTCTTATCAGAATCCCAATCTGTCTCCGTTGATTTTAGGGCAAATTCTCGCCAATGCCATTTCAGGCTGCAGAGTGTGATCGAAATCTCATTTTTGGCACGAGAGCAGAAAGTGACGGAAACTTTGTCTCTAGTTTACCAACACAAAAGAAGCCCCACGGTGCAAGAATCGGATCAATGTGACGGAGCAAATATAGCAAGATCGATTTCTCGAGGGCCGGAACACCAGGTGTCATTTGCCCGCTCAAAACTTATCCGATTTAGTCTACTCACACACAGATGGAATTCATATCTGAAGGGCTATGGGGCTGTCTGGTCAGAATCTCATTCCGTCTCCGTTGATTTTAGGGCAAATTCCTCGCCAATGCCATTTCAGGCGGCAGAGGTGACCAAAATCTCATTCATGGCACGGGAGCAGAAAGTGATGGAAACTTCATCCCTGGTTCACGAACACAAAAGAAGCCCCATGGTGCAAGAATCAGATCAATCAGACAGGTGACAGAGCAGATATGGCCAGATCGATTTCTCGGGGGCCGGAACACCAGGTGTCATTTGCCCCCTCAAAACTTATCCGATTTAGTCCACTCAGACACCGATGGAAATCATATCCGAAGGGCTATGGGGTGTCTAATCAGAATCCCATTCCGTCTCTGTTGACTTTAGGGCAAATTCCTTGCCAATGCCATTTCAGGCGGCAGAGGTGATCGAAATCTCATTTTTGGCATGGAAGCAGAAAGTGACGGAAACTTCATCCCTGGTTCACCAACACCAAAGAAGCCCCACGGTGCAAGAATCGGATCAATTAGACAGGTGACAGAGCAGATATGGCCAGATCGATTTCTCGGGGGCCGGAACACCAGGTGTCATTTGCCCCCTCAAAACTTATCCGATTTAGTCCTCTCACACACTGATGGAAATCATATCTGAAGTGCTATGGGGCTGTCTGATCAGAATCCCATTCCGTCTCCGTTGATTTTAAGGCAAATTCCTCGCCAATGCCATTTCAGGCGGCAGAGGTGACCAAAATCTCATTTTTGGCACGGGAGCAGAAAGTGACGGAAACTTCATCCCTGGTTCATGAACACAAAAGAAGCCCAACGGTGCAAGAATCAGATTAATTAGACAGGTGACAAAGTAGATATGGCCAGATCGATTTCTCGAGGGCCGGAACACCAGGTGTCATTTGCCCGCTCAAAACTTATCCGATTTAGTCCACTCACACACCGATGGAAATCTAATCCGAAGGGCTATGGGGCTGTCTGATCAGAATCTCATTCCGTCTCCGTTGATTGTAGTGCAAATTCCTCGCCAATGCCATTTCAGGCAGCAGAGGTGATCGAAATCTCATTTTTGGCACGGGAGCAGAAATTGACGGAAACTTCGTCTGTGGATCACCAACACAAAAGAAGCTTCATGATGCAAGAATCGTATCAATCAGGCAGGTGACGGAGCAGATATGGCCAGATCAATTTCTCGGGGGCCGGGACACCCGGTGTCATTTGCCCACTCAAAACTTATCCAATTTAGTCCACTCACACACAGATGGAAATCTTATCTGAAGGGTATGGGGCTGTCTCATCAGAATCTCATTCCGTCTACGTTGATTTTAGAGAAAATTCCTCGCCAATGCCATTTTAGACGGCAGAAGTGACCGAAATCTCATTTTTGGCACGGGAGCAGAAAGTGACGGAAACTTTATCCCTGGTTCACCAACACAAAAGAAGCCCCACGGTGCAAGAATCGGATCAATCAGACAGGTGACAGAGCAGATATGGCTAGATCGATTTCTCGGGGGCTGGAACACCAAATGTCATTTGCCCCCTTAAAATTTATCCTATTTAGTCCACTCACACACCGATGGAAATCTTATCTGAAGGGCTATGGGGCCTGTCTTATCAGAATCTCATTCCGTCTCCGTTGATTTTAGGGCAAATTTCTCGCCAATGCCATTTCAGGCGGCAGAGGTGCTCGAAATCTCATTTTTGGCATGAGACCTGAAAGTGACGGAAACTTCGTCTCTAGTTTACCAACACAAAAGAAGCCCCACGGTGCAAGAATCGGATCAATCAGACAGGTGACTGAGCAAATATAGCCAAATCGATTTCTCGAGGGCCGGAACACCATGTGTCATTTGCCCGCTCAAAACTTATCCGATTTAGTCCACTCACACACCGATGGAAATCATATCTGAAGGGCAATGGGGCTATTTGATCAGAATCTCATTTCGTCTCCATTGATTTTAAGGCAAATTCCTCGCCAATGCCATTTCAGGCGGCAGAGGTGACCAAAATCTCATTTTTGACACGAGAGCAGAAAGTGACGGAAACTTTATCCCTGGTTCACGAACACAAAAAGTATGCACGCTCTGCATACTTTTTGGCTGACAAGCTTCCTCAACTCTTCATTGGCTGCCTTAATCTCCGCCAACATTAGCTTAGTTTCCATGCGAAGAACATATGCACGCTCTCGACGCTCCTTCAACGTTTTGCTCATGTTTTTGTATTTTTTTTTATAGAAAATAAAAAGATAGAGGTTCAGATCAATACCAGATTGCTCTGATACCAAATGATACGGACGGAGGACCCGTTGGATAAAAGATCCAAGAACCCTTCGTATAAGAGGTAGGCAGCGGTCTCCCTAGATCGAGAATCCAGTTTGATCACCTCCTAGAGCGAAGAAAACCTCGACCCGTTGGCTATATAATCAGCCAAGAACCTCGGTATGGTTGAACGCCACAAGACTTTGCTCACTAGTCTTGATAAGTTCGGAACAAGTGAAAACTCTACAAGAGAGAAATTCAACTCACAAAGGCAAAGCCAATTTTCGTTTATAACTCAAGGTGTATATGTTATTCGATTACAAAGGATATCAAGCCTATTTATAGGTTAGAAAAGGACTCTTCGTAGCCTACCAATAATGATAGTACTTATGATACTAATTAAACTCATAAATAGACTTATTTAACACTAATTAAATCACTTATTAACTACTAATGACTACTTATGACTCAAGACTTCAAAAGTCACTTATTTAACTCATAATAATGAAACTAATTAGACACTTAATTTAGCCTCTTCAATATGCACGAAAATCAACCATTTATTTTTCTTCTCGGGCCTTCGAAGTCTGATTGTTGACAAGCCCTTTTAAGACGAATTCAGCATATTAATATTCACCATTTGGCCCGATTTATCTTGATATTGGACTTGAAATCGGCATACTTTATTTAGTTCCTGAAATCTGACTTCTAGTCGTTGGTTGCCCACCCGTGCTCACATCACCGGAACAACAGGTGTCATTTGTCCCCTCAAAACTTATCCGATTTAGTCCACTCACACACCGAAAGAAATCATATCCGAAGAGCTATGGGGCTGTTTGATCAGAATCCCATTCCGTCTCCGTTGATTTTAAGGCAAATTCCTCGCCAATGCCATTTCAGGCGGCAGAGGTGACCAAAATCTCATTTTTGGCAAGGGAGCAGAAAGAGACGGAAACTTCATCTCTGGTTTACCAACACAAAAGAAGCCCAACGGTGCAAGAATCGGATCAATCAGACAGGTGACGGAGCAAATATGGCCAGATCGATTTCTCGAGGGCCGGAACACCAGGTGTCATTTGCCTGCGCAAAACTTATCCGATTTAGTCCACTCACATACCGATGGAAATCTTATTTGAAGGGCTATGGGGCTGTCTGATCAGAATCCCATTCCGTCTCCGTTGGTTTTAGGTCAAATTCGTCGCCAATTCCATTTCAGGCGGTAGAGGTGATCGAAATCTCATTTTTGGCACTGGAGCAAAAAGTGACGGAAACTTCGTCTTTGGTTTTGATGGGGCTGCATCCAAGTTAACCAACGACAACAATAGAGATCCCTTGATCATTCATGGTGGACCGGTTACAAGAGCTAGAGCTAAGAAGATAAAGGAGGCCATGGTGATGATTATAGCTGAAATGAAAGCCCAAGTCCAAGAGCAATCTACGTTGGGCCAAATGGTGAATCTTATACAAGTCGATGGGCTGAATCCAACTTGAAGAATGGGCTATTTACAAATCAGATTTGGAGGCCCAAGATGAGGAATAAAGATGCATATTTTCGTGCATGTTCAAGAAGGCAAATAAAGAGTCATGTTAGTTTCTTTATTATGACTTAAATAAGTGACTTTTGAGTCCAAGGGTCATAGGTACTTAATAAGTGATGTAATGAGTGTTAAATAAGTCTATTTATGAGTTTAATTAGTGTTATCAATGATAGGATACCAAGAATCCTTTCCTAGCCTATAAATAGACTTGTAAATCACTTGTAAGAGGACACCTTGAGTTATAAACGAAAATTGGCTTTGCCTTTGTGAGTTGAATTTCTCTCTTGTAGAGTTTTCACTTGTTCCGAACTTATCAAGACTAGTGAGCAAAGTCTTGTGGCGTTCAACCATACCGAGGTTCTTGGCTGATTATATAGCCAACGGGTCGAGGTTTTCTTCGCTCTAGGAGGTGATCAAACTGGATTCTCGATCTAGGGAGACCGCTGCCTACCTCTTATACGAAGGGTTCTTGGATCTATTATCCAACGGGTCCTCCGTCCGTATCATTTGGTATCAGAGCAATCTGGTATTGATCTGAACCTCTATCTTTATAATTTTCTATCCAAAAAAAAAAAAAAAAAAAATGAGCAAATCGTTGAAGGAGCATCGAGAGCGTGCATATGTTCTTCGCATGAAAACTAAGCTAATGTTGGCGGAGATTAAGGCAGCCAATGAAGAGTTGAGGAAGCTTGTAGAAGTAACAACAAGGAAGACCTTTTGTGACATGCCGATCCAAAGTTGTGATTCTACACCACAATTGGAGGTCCAACCAAATGGAGAGAAGGGAATTGAGGACAAGGTGATCAAACTGGATTCTCGATCTAGGGAGACCGCTGCCTACATCTTATACGAAGGGTTCTTGGATCTTTTATCCAACGGGTCCTCCGTCCGTATCATTTGCTCTTCAATTCTACATCTTCTCTATATTGTATCCATCCTTGTGTCTTTGTTGCTGCAAAAAAAAAAAAAAAGAAAGGAAAAAGAAAGAAAAAGAAAAAGGGAAAAAAAATCAGTTTAAAAAAATACAAAAAAAAACGAAAATCATTTGAATTGTTCCATAAGGGCTGAAGTGTGGTGATTGTTACATCTCTTGTTCTAATCTTGATTTGTTCTAGTTCATTTGAATTCCTACAAGTGAGAATTGAAGTTGATAAAGGCAAAGGTACCTCTACTTCTACTCCCAATACTACTAGAACTAGAGATGTCAAATGTTTTCGCTGTCATGGAATTGGACACATTGCATCTGAATGTCCAAACAAAAGGGTGATGGTTGTAAAGTCTAATGGGGAGCTAGAATCGGAAAGTGAACATGAAGATGATGGTGGAGATGAACATCCTGAAGAGATCACACCGGAACACGGAGAGCTATTTGTGGTTCGAAGAGCTCTTAATGTGCAAGTCAAAGGTGATGATCAACAAAGGGAGAACATCTTTCACACAAGGTGTTTGGTCCAAGGTAAAGTTTGCATGATGATTATTGATGGTGGGAGTTGTACTAACGTTGCAAGTTCAAATATGGTGGACAAGATGAAGTTAGCAACCCAAAAGCATCCTCAACCATACAAGCTTCAATGGTTGAATGAATGTGGTGAAATTCGTGTGACTAAACAAGTTCTAATTTCGTTTTCCATTGGCAACTATAAGGATGATGTTCTTTATGATGTGGTACCAATGCATGCTAGTCACATTCTCTTGGGCAGGCCTTGGCAATTCGATCGGAGGGTTATTCATGACGGTTTTCAAAATCGTTATACCTTCAAGCACAATAACAAATTTGTCATGCTTGTGCCATTGACTCCACAACAAGTTCATGAGGACCAAATAAAGATGTCTCAAACAAGGAGAGCTAGAGAGAATGAGGGAAATTCCTCGCCAATACCATTTCAGGCGGCAGAGGTGACCAAAATCTCATTTTTGGCACGACAGCAGAAAGTGACGGAAACTTCATCCCTGGTTCACCAACACAAAAGTAGCCCCATGGTGCAAGAATCGGATCAATCAGACAGGTGACAGAGCAGATATGGCCAGATCGATTTCTCGGGGGCCGAAGAACACCAGGTGTCAATTTCCCTCTCAAACTTATCCGATTTAGTCCACTCACACACCGATGGAAATCTTATCCGAAGGGTATGGGGCTGACTCATCAGAATCTCATTCCGTCTACGTTGATTTTAGAGCAAATTCCTCGCCAATGCCATTTTAGACGGCAGAGGTGACCGAAATCTCACTTTTGGCACGGGAGCAGAAAGTGACAGAAACTTCATCCCTGGTTCACCAACACAAAAGAATCGGATCAATCAGACAAGTGACAGAGCAAATATGGCCAGATCGATTTTTCGGGGGCCAGAACACCAGGTGTCATTTGCCCCCTCAAAACTTATCCGATTTAGTCCTCTCACACAACGATGGAAATCATATCCGAAGGGCTATGGGGCTGTCTGATCAGAATCCCATTCCGTCTCTGTTGATTTTAGGGCAAATTCCTCGCCAATGCCATTTTAGGCGGCCGAGGTGACCAAAATCTCATTTTTGGCACGGGAGCAGAAAGTGACGGAAACTTTATCCCTGGATCACCAACACAAAAGAAGCTTCTCGGTGCAAGAATCGGATCAATCACGCAGGTGACGGAGCAGATATGGCCAAATCAATTTCTAGGGGGCCGGGACACCAGGTGTCATTTTCCCCCTCAAAACTTATCCGATTTAGTCCATTCACACAACGATGGAAATCATATCCGAAGGGTTATGGGGCTATCTGATCAGAATCTCATTCCGTCTCCGTTGATTTTAGGGCAAATTCCTCGCCAATACCATTTCAGGCGGCAGAGGTGACCAAAATCTCATTTTTGGCACGGCAGCAGAAAGTGACGGAAACTTCATCCCTGGTTCACCAACACAAAAGAAGCCCCATGGTGCAAGAATCGGATCAATCAGACAGGTGACAGAGCAGATATGGCCAGATCGATTTCTCGGGGGCCGGGGAACACCAGGTGTCATTTTACCCCTCAAAACTTATCCGATTTAGTCCACTCACACACCGATGGAAATCTTATCCGAAGGGTATGGGGCTGACTCATCAGAATCTCATTCCGTCTACGTTGATTTTAGAGCAAATTCCTCGCCAATGCCATTTTAGACGGCAGAGGTGACCGAAATCTCACTTTTGGCACGGGAGCAGAAAGTGACAAAAACTTCATCCCTGGTTCACCAACACAAAAGAAGCCCCACGGTGCAAGAATCGGATCAATCAGACAAGTGACAGAGCAGATATGGCCAGATCGATTTCGCGGGGGCCGGGACACCAGGTTTCATTTGCCCCCTCAAAACATATCCGATTTAGTCCACTCACACAACGATGAAAATCATATCCGAAGGGCTATGGGGCTGTCTGATCAGAATCCCATTCCGTCTCTGTTGATTTTAGGGCAAATTCCTCGCAAATGCCATTTTAGGCGGCAGAGGTGACCGAAATCTCATTTTTGGCACGGGAGCAGAAAGTGACGGAAACTTTATCCCTGGATCACCAACACAAAAGAAGCTTCACGGTGCAAGAATCGGATCAATCACGCAGGTGACGGAGCAGATATGGCCAAATCAATTTCTAGGGGGCCGGGACACCAGGTGTCATTTGCCCCCTCAAAACTTATCCGATTTAGTCCATTCACACAACAATGGAAATCATATCCGAAGGGATATGGGGCTGTCTGATCAGAATCTCATTCCGTCTCCGTTGAATTTAGGGCAAATTCCTCGCCAATACCATTTCAGGCGGCAGAGGTGACAAAAATCTCATTTTTGGCACGGCAGCAGAAAGTGACGGAAACTTCATCCCTGGTTCACCAACACAAAAGAAGCCCCATGGTGCAAGAATCGGATCAATCAGACAGGTGACAGAGCAGATATGACCAGATCGATTTCTCGGGGGCCGGGGAACACCAGGTGTCATTTTCCCCCTCAAAACTTATCCGATTTAGTCCACTCACACACCGATGGAAATCTTATCCGAAGGGTATGGGGCTGACTCATCAGAATCTCATTCCGTCTACGTTGATTTTAGAGCAAATTCCTCGCCAATGCCATTTTAGACGGCAGAGGTGACCGAAATCTCACTTTTGGCACGGGAGCAGAAAGTGACAGAAACTTCATCCCTGGTTCACCAACACAAAAGAAGCCCCACGGTGCAAGAATCGGATCAATCAGACAAGTGACAGAGCAGATATGGCCAGATCGATTTTTCGGGGGCCGGAACACCAGCTGTCATTTGCCCGCTCAAAACTTATCCGATTTAGTCCATTCACACACCGATGGAAATCTTATCTGAAGGGCTATGGGGCTGTCTGATCAGAATCCCATTCTGTCTCCGTTGATTTTAAGGCAAATCCTCGCCAATGCCATTTCAGGCGGCAGAGGTGACCAAAATCTAATTTTTGGCACGGGAGCAGAAAGTGAGGGAAACTTCATCCCTGGTTAACCAACACAAAAGAAGCCCCAAGGTGCAAGAATCGGATCAAACAGACAAGTGACAGAGCAGATATGGCAAGATCGATTTCTCGAGGGCCGGAACACCTAGTGTCATTTGCCCGCTCAAAACTTATCCGATTTAGTCCACTCAAACACCGATGGAAATCTTATCTGAAGGGCTATGGGGATGTCTGATCAGAATCCCATTCCGTCTCCGTTGATTTTAGGTCAAATTCCTCGCCAATGCCATTTCAGGCGGCAGAGGTGACCAAAATCTCATTTTTGGCACGGGAGGAGAAAGTGACGGAAACTTCATCCCTGGTTCACCAAACACAAAAGAAGCCCCACGGTGCAAGAATCGGATCAATCAAACAAGTGACGGAGCAAATATCGCCAGATCGATTTCTCAAGGGCAGGAACACCAGGTGTCATTTGCCCGCGCAAAACTTATCCGATTCAGTCCACTCACACACCGATAGAAATCTTATCTGAATTGCTATGGGGCTGTCTGATCAGAATCCCATTCCGTCTCCGTTGATTTTAGGTCAAATTCCGCGCCAATGCCATTTCAGGCGGCAGAGGTGATCGAAATCTCATTTTTGGCATGGGAGCAGAAAGTAACGGAAACTTCGTCTCTGGTTTACCAACACAAAAGTAGCCCCACGGTGCAAGAATCGGATCTATCAGACAGTTGACGGAGCAAATATGGCCAGATCGATTTCTCGGGGGCCGGGACACCAGGTGTCATTTGCCCACTCAAAACTTATCCAATTTAGTCCACTCATACACCGATGGAAATCTTATCCGAAGGGTATGGGGCTGTCTCATAAGACTCTCATTCCGTCTACGTTGATTTTAGAGGAAATTCCTCGCCAATGCCATTTAGACGGCAGAGGTGACCGAAATCTCATTTTTGGCACGGGAGCAGAAAGTGAAGGAAACTTTATCCCTGGTTCACCAACACAAAAGAAGCCCCACGGTGCAAGAATCGGATCAATCAGACAGGTGACAGAGCAGATATGGCTAGATCGATTTCTCGGGGGCCGGAATACCAAGTGTCATTTGCCCCCTCAAAACTTATCCGATTTAGTCCACTCACACACCGATAAAAATCATATCCGAAGGGCTATGGGGCTGTCTGATTAGAATCCCATTCCGTCTCTGTTGATTTTAGGGCAAATTCCTCGCCAATGCCATTTTAGGCGGCAGAGGTGATTGAAATCTCATTTTTGGCACGGGAGCAGAAAGTGACGGAAACTTCATCCCTGGATCACCAACACAAAAGAACTTCACGGTGTAAGAATCGGATCAATCAGGCAGGTGATGGAGCAGATTTAGCCAGATCGATTTCACAGGGGCCGGGACACCAGGTGACATTTGTCCGCTCAAAACATATCCGATCCACTCACACACCGATGAAAATCTTATCTGAAGGGCTGTGGGGCCTGTCTTATCAGAATCCCATTCCGTCTCCGTTGATTTTAGGGCAAATTTCTCGCCAATGCCATTTCAGACGGCAGAGGTGATCGAAATCTCATTTTTGGCACGAGAGCTGAAAGTGACGGAAACTTCATCTCTGGTTTACCAACATAAAAGAAGCCCCACGGTGCAAGAATCGGATCAATCAGACAGGTGACGGAGCAAATATAGCCAAATCGATTTCTCGAGGGCCGGAACACCATGTGTCATTTGCCCGCTCAAAACTTATCCGATTTAGTCCACTCACACACCGATGGAAATCATATCTGAAGGGCAATGGGGCTGTTTGATCAGAATCTCATTCCGTCTTCGATGATTTTAGAGCAAATTCCTCGCCAATGCCTTTTCAGGCGGCAGAGGTGATCGAAATCTCATTTTTGGCACGGGAGCAGAAAGTGACGAAAACTTCATCCCTGGTTCACCAACACAAAAGAAGCCCCACGGTGCAAGAATCGGATCAATCAGACAGGTGACAGAGCAGATATGGCCAGATCGATTTCTCGGGGGCCGGAACACTAGGTGTCATTTGCCCCCTCAAAACTTATCCGATTTAGTCCACTTACACACTGATGAAAATCATATCCGAAGGGCTATGGGGCTGTCTGATCAGAATCCATTCCGTCTCCGTTGATGTTAAGGCAAATTCCTCGCCAATGGCATTTCAGGCGGCAGAAGTGATCAAAATTTCATTTTTGGCACGGGAGCAGAAAGTGACGTAAACTTCATACCTTGTTCACCAACACGAAAGAAGCCCCACGGTGCAAGAATCGGATCAATCAGACTGGTGACAGAGCTGATATGGCCAGATCGATTTCTCGGGGGCCGGAACACGAGGTGTCATTTGCCCCTTCAAAACTTATCCGATTTAGTCCACTCATACACCGATGGAAATCATATCCGAAGGGCTATGGGGCTGTCTGATCAGAATCTCATTCCGTCTGCGTTGATTTTAAAGCAAATTCC
Organism: Schizonepeta tenuifolia; assembly: GCA_029490685.1. Classification (NCBI taxonomy): domain Eukaryota; kingdom Viridiplantae; phylum Streptophyta; class Magnoliopsida; order Lamiales; family Lamiaceae; genus Schizonepeta; species Schizonepeta tenuifolia. Next base: position 115,675 of record JANLIY010000028.1, on the reverse strand, counting down.
TGGCCAATGCCATTTCAGGCGGCAGAGGTAACCAAAATCTCATTTTTGGCACAGGAGCAGAAAGTGACGGAAACTTCAACCCTGGTTCACGAACACAAAAGAAGCCCAACGGTGCAAGAATCGGATCAATCAGACAGGTGACAGAGCAGATATGGCCAGATCGATTTCTCAAGGGCCGGAACACCAGGCGTCATTTGCCCGCTCAAGACTTATCCGATTTAGTCCACTCACACACCGATGGAAATCTTATCTGAAGGCCTATGGGGCTGTCTTATGTGAATCCCATTCCGTCTCCGTTGATTTTAGGGCAAATTTCTCGCCAATTCAATTTCAGGCGGCAGAGGTGATCGAAATCTCATTTTTGGCACGGGAGCTGAAAGTGACGGAAACTTCGTCTTAGGTTTACCAACACAAAAGAAGCCCCACGGTGCAAGAATCGGATCAATCAGAGAAAGTGACGGAGCAAATATGGCCAGATCGATTTCTCAAGGGCCGGAACACCAGGTGTCATTTGCCCGCGCAAAACTTATCCGATTTAGTCCACTCACACAACGATGGAAATCTTATCTGAAGGGCTTATGGGGTCTGATCAGAATCCTTTTCCGTCTTCGTTGATTTGGCGCCAATGCCATTTTAGGCAGCAGAGGTGACCAAAATCTTATTTTTTGCACGGGAGAAGAAAGTGACGGAAACTTCATCCCTGGTTCACCGAAACAAAAGAAGCCCAACGGTGAAAGATTCGGATCAATCAGACCGGTAACGAAGCAGATTTGGCCATATCGATTTCTTGGGGCCGGGACACAGGGGGTCATTTTCCCTCTCAAAACTTATCCGATTCATCCACTCACACACCGATGGAAATCTAATCCGAAGGGCTATGGGGCTTTCTGATCAGAATCCCATTCCGTATCTGTTGATTTTAGGGCAAATTCCTCACCAATGTCATTTCAGGCGGCAGAGGTGATCGAAATCTCATTTTTGGCGCGAGAGCTGAAAGTGACAGAAACTTCTTCTCTGGTTTACTAACACAAAAGAAGCCCCACGGTGCAAGAATCGGATCAATCAAACAGGTGACGGAGCAAATATAGCCAAATCAATTTCCCGAGGGCCGGAACACCAGGTGTCATTTGCCCCCTCAAAACTTATCCGATTTAGTCCACTCACACAACGATGGAAATCATATCTGAAGGGCTATGGGGCTGTCTGATCAGAATCCCATTCCGTCTCTGTTGATTTTAGGGCAAATTCCTCGTGATGGGGCTGCATCCAAGTTAACCAACGACAACAATAGAGATCCCTTGATCATTCATGGTGGGCCGGTTACAAGAGCTAGAGCTAAGAAGATAAAGGAGGCCATGTGATACGGACGGAGGACCCGTTGGATAAAAGATCCAAGAACCCTTCGTATAAGAGGTAGGCAGCGGTCTCCCTAGATCGAGAATCCAGTTTGATCACCTCCTAGAGCGAAGAAAACCTCGACCCGTTGGCTATATATTCAGCCAAGAACCTCGGTATGGTTGAACGCCACAAGACTTTGCTCACTAGTCTTGATAAGTTCGGTACAAGTGAAAACTCTACAAGAGAGAAATTCAACTCACAAAGGCAAAGCCAATTTTCGTTTATAACTCAAGGTGTATATGTTATTCGATTACAAATGATATCACACCTATTTATATGTTGGAAAATGACTCTTCATAGCCTACCAATAATGACAGTACTAATGACACTGATTAAACTCATGAATAGACTTATTTAACACTAATTAAACCACTTATTAACTACTTATGACTCAAGACTTCAAAAGTCACTTATTTAACTCATAATAATGAAACTAATTAGACACTTAATTTAGCCTCTTCAATATGCACGAAAATCAACCATTTATTTTTCTTCTTGGGCCTTCGAAGTCTGATTGTTGACGAACCCTTTTAAGGCGGATTCAGCCCATCAATATTCACCATTTGGCCCGATTTATCTTGATATTGGACTTGAAATCGGCATACTTTATTTAGTTCTTGAAATCTGACTTGTGACTGTTGGCTGTCCACCCGTGCTCACATCACCATGGTGTTGATTATAGCTGAAATGAAAGCCCGAGTCCAAGAGCAATCTACGTTGGGCCAAATGGTGAATCTTATACAAGTCGGTGGGCTGAATCCAACTTGAAGAATGGGCTATTTACAAATCAGATTTGGAGGCCCAAGATGAGGAATAAAGATGCATATTTTCGTGCATGTTCAAGAGGGCAAATAAAGAGTCATGTTAGTTTCTTTATTATGACTTAAATAAGTGACTTTTGAGTCCAAGGGTCATAGGTACTTAATAAGTGATGTAATGAGTGTTAAATAAGTCTATTTATGAGTTTAATTAGTGTTATCAATGATAGGATACCAAGAATCCTTTCCTAGCCTATAAATAGACTTGTAAATCACTTGTAAGAGGACACCTTGAGTTATAAACGAAAATTGGCTTTGCCTTTGTGAGTTGAATTTCTCTCTTGTAGAGTTTTCACTTGTTCCGAACTTATCAAGACTAGTGAGCAAAGTCTTGTGGCGTTCAACCATACCGAGGTTCTTGGCTGATTATATAGCCAACGGGTCGAGGTTTTCTTCGCTCTAGGAGGTGATCAAACTGGATTCTCGATCTAGGGAGACCGCTGCCTACCTCTTATACGAAGGGTTCTTGGATCTTTTATCCAACGGGTCCTCCGTCCGTATCATTTTGGTAATCAGAGCAATCTGGTATTGATCTCAACCTTTGCTCTTCAATTCTACATCTTCTCTATATTCTATCCATCCTTGTGTCTTTGTTGCTGCAAAAAAAAAAAAAAAAAAAAAAAGAAAGGAAAAAGAAAGAAAAAGAAAAAGGGAAAAAAAATCAGTTTAAAAAAATACAAAAAAAAAAAAAAAACGAAAATCATTTGAATTGTTCCATAAGGGCTGAAGTGTGGTGATTGCTACATCTCTTGTTCTAATCTTGATTTGTTCTAGTTCATTTGAATTCCTACAAGTGAGAATTGAGTGGTAAAAGGCATTGAGTGGTGAGTTTATTTGAGGGGAGGTAAAAGCCTACGAGTGATACACGAGTGAATTGTGAGGACATGGGCGATAATATCAATCAAAATCCAAATGAATTTACACTGCAAGCTATGCAACAACAATTTGCTAGATTTAACACTATTTTGGAGAGCGTATCAGATCGCTTGGAGAATTTGGAGCTACAAGGACAACAAAGGAATCATGATGAAAGGGAGAGTGAAGAAGAAGAGGAAGCAGAATCCATGCATCGAGCTCCAAGGCATAATGGTAGAAGGAGGCATCAAAATGAAGTTGATCGTGACTTGGGAAGCATCAAGTTGAAAATTCCTGCTTTCCAAGGAAGGAGTGATCCCGAGGCCTATTTGGAGTGGGAGCGAAAGGTGGAACTCATCTTTGAGTGTCACAACTACTCCGAGGAGAAGAAGGTCAAACTTGCTGTAATTGAATTCACCGACTATGCTCTAGTTTGGTGGGATCAATTGACAACAAATAGAAGACGCTATGGAGAGAGACCAATTTCCACTTGGGATGAAATGAAGTCCATAATGCGTAAGAGATTTGTTCCTTCTCATTACTTTCGTGAATTGTATCAAAAATTACAAAGTTTGAGTCAAGGTACTAAATCTGTTGATGAGTTCTACAAAGAGATGGAGATTGCCATGATAAGGGCAAATGTTGAAGAAGATAGAGAAGCAACAATGGCTCGATTTCTATGCGGGCTGAATAGGGAGATTGCGAACGTCGTTGATCTTCAACACTATGTGGAGCTTGAAGATATGGTTCATATGGCCATGAAGGTGGAGCGGCAATTTAAGAAGAAGGGAACCTTCCAAAAGAATTTCCCAACGAGTTCTCAATCTTCAAAGCCGAAGGAGTGGACATCTTCGAAACCGACATTTGGGGCTGCTTCAAAACCTCAAAATCAGATGTCAAAACCTTTCAATGAAGTTGATAAAGGCAAAGGTACCTCTACTTCTACTCCCAATACTACTAGAACTAGAGATGTCAAATGTTTTCGCTGTCATGGAATTGGACACATTGCATCTGAATGTCCAAACAAAAGGGTGATGGTTGTAAAATCTAATGGGGAGCTAGAATCGGAAAGTGAACATGAAGATGATGGTGGAGATGAACAGCCTGAAGAGATCACACCAGAACACGGAGAGCTATTTGTGGTTCGAAGAGCTCTTAATGTGCAAGTCAAAGGTGATGATCAACAAAGGGAGAACATCTTTCACACAAGGTGTTTGGTCCAAGGTAAAGTTTGCATGATGATTATTGATGGTGGGAGTTGTACTAACGTTGCAAGTTCAGATATGGTGGACAAGATGAAGTTAGCAACCCAAAAGCATCCTCAACCATACAAGCTTCAATGGTTGAATGAATGTGGTGAAATTCGTGTGACTAAACAAGTTCTAATTTCGTTTTCCATTGGCAATTATAAGGATGATGTTCTTTGTGATGTGGTACCAATGCATGCTAGTCACATTCTCTTGGGCAGGCCTTGGCAATTCGATCGGAGGGTGATTCATGACGGTTTTCAAAATCGTTATACCTTCAAGCACAATAACAAATCTGTCATGCTTGTGCCATTGACTCCACAACAAGTTCATGAGGACCAAATAAAGATGTCTCAAACGAGGAGAGCTAGAGAGAATGAGGGAAAGAAAAGTGAGGGAGTTGATACACATATGAGAGAAAAAAAGAGTGGAGAGAATACACGAGAGGGAAAGGAAAAACAAAACTTCTTTGTGAGAGCAAAAGAGATGAAGAGAGCAATAGTTGAAGAAGAGAGTGTGTTGATCTTGGTGTACAAAGAGTCTTTTTTTAGCACTAACGAATTAACCCCATGATACGGACGGAGGACCCGTTGGATAAAAGATCCAAGAACCCTTCGTATAAGAGGTAGGCAGCGGTCTCCCTAGATCGAGAATCCAGTTTGATCACCTCCTAGAGCGAAGAAAACCTCGACCCGTTGGCTATATAATCAGCCAAGAACCTCGGTATGGTTGAACGCCACAAGACTTTGCTCACTAGTCTTGATAAGTTCGGAACAAGTGAAAACTCTACAAGAGAGAAATTCAACTCACAAAGGCAAAGCCAATTTTCGTTTATAACTCAAGGTGTATGTGTTATCCGATTACATAGGATATCAAGCCTATTTATAGGTTAGAAAAGGACTCTTCGTAGCCTACCAATAATGATAGTACTTATGATACTAATTAAACTCATAAATAGACTTATTTAACACTAATTAAATCACTTATTAACTACTAATGACTACTTATGACTCAAGACTTCAAAAGTCACTTATTTAACTCATAATAATGAAACTAATTAGACACTTAATTTAGCCTCTTCAATATGCACGAAAATCAACCATTTATTTTTCTTCTCGGGCCTTCGAAGTCTGATTGTTGACAAGCCCTTTTAAGACGAATTCAGCATATTAATATTCACCATTTGGCCCGATTTATCTTGATATTGGACTTGAAATCGGCATACTTTATTTAGTTCCTGAAATCTGACTTCTAGTCGTTAGTTGCCCACCCGTGCTCACATCATTCCCTTCTTCTTCAAGAAGATTCGTCCCGAATCTTATTTCCAAAAGAAAGGTCAGTGAGTAGAAATGGCTCCACTCCTCCCGGCTTGAAGACGTGATTTTCATCCATGATTCTGATGTTTGCATTTGGTACCACATCGAATACAACAACCTGAAAAACAAACATAAATGCAATACCATGGGTTATTTCAAAAGCCCTCCTCTTTTGAGAGTACAATTTTGCATTGCCATGATCATTCAACGGCTTCCAAATAGATGATTTGGGGCTCAACGGAGGTATTTCCAACTGCGTCACCAAGGAAACACGAACCACATCCACACAACTTTCTTCAAAAATGAGTTTCCTTCTTACGATTTCTTTGTCACACGTAGCCACGTTTTCACTTTCATTGGTATCTTCGGCTTGTTCTTCAACAGTATTTGCAACAACCTTGTCGAAAATCTTTGGATCAATCACCTTATCCTCATTCTCTTTCTCTTCATTTGGTTGGGCCTCCAATTGCGGTGTGGAATCACAACTTTGGATCGGCATGCCACAAAAGGTCTTTCTCATTGTTACTTCCACAAGTTTCCTCAACTCTTCATTGGCTGCCTTAATCTCCGCCAACATTAGCTTAGTTTCCATGCGAAGAACATATGCACGCTCTTGACGCTCCTTCAACGTTTTGCTCATGTTTTTGTATTTTTTTTTTTATAGAAAATAAAAAGATAGAGGTTCAGATCAATACCAGATTGCTCTGATACCAAATTGATACGGACGGAGGACCCGTTGGATAAAAGATCCAAGAACCCTTCGTATAAGAGGTAGGCAGCGGTCTCCCTAGATCGAGAATCCAGTTTGATCACCTCCTAGAGCGAAGAAAACCTCGACCCGTTGGCTATATAATCAGCCAAGAACCTCGGTATGGTTGAACGCCACAAGACTTTGCTCACTAGTCTTGATAAGTTCGGAACAAGTGAAAACTCTACAAGAGAGAAATTCAACTCACAAAGGCAAAGCCAATTTTCGTTTATAACTCAAGGTGTATGTGTTATCCGATTACATAGGATATCAAGCCTATTTATAGGTTAGAAAAGGACTCTTCGTAGCCTACCAATAATGATAGTACTTATGATACTAATTAAACTCATAAATAGACTTATTTAACACTAATTAAATCACTTATTAACTACTAATGACTACTTATGACTCAAGACTTCAAAAGTCACTTATTTAACTCATAATAATGAAACTAATTAGACACTTAATTTAGCCTCTTCAATATGCACGAAAATCAACCATTTATTTTTCTTCTCGGGCCTTCGAAGTCTGATTGTTGACAAGCCCTTTTAAGACGAATTCAGCATATTAATATTCACCATTTGGCCCGATTTATCTTGATATTGGACTTGAAATCGGCATACTTTATTTAGTTCCTGAAATCTGACTTCTAGTCGTTAGTTGCCCACCCGTGCTCACATCACCCCATCTTTGCCTAGTACCTTTGTGTCTCTTTTGAAGGAATTTGAAGACGTTTTCCCGGAAGAGGAGCCAAGTGGTTTACCTCCGTTAAGAGGTATTGAACATCAAATTGATTTTGTGCCCGGAGCTGTGCTTCCAAACCGATCAGCCTATAGAGCCAATCCGGAAGAGACTAGGGAGATCCAAAGGCAAGTGGAAGACTTGATGGAGAAGGGAAGAGTTCGTGAGAGCATGAGTCCATGTGCCGTACCGGTGATCGTTGTATCCAAGAAAGATGGATCATGGAGGATGTGCACCGATTGTCGAGCAATCAATAAGATCACGGTAAAGTATCGCTATCCTATTCCTAGGTTAGACGATATGCTTGATGAGTTGCATGGGGCTGTTGTGTTTACTAAGATTGATTTGAAAAGTGGTTATCATCAAATTCGAATTCGAGAAGGAGATGAGTGGAAAACTGCTTTTAAAACAAAGTATGGTCTTTATGAGTGGTTAGTAATGCCTTTTGGTTTAACTAATGCACCTAGTACTTTCATGAGATTGATTGATGCATCATGTTTTGCGAAGTTTCATTGGGAAATTTGTGGTTGTTTACTTTGATGATATTTTGATCTATAGCAAAAATGTGGATGAACATCTTGACCATGTGCGTGCTGTTTTAGACACCTTAAGAAAGGAATCATTGTATGCTAATCTTAAGAAGTGTTCTTTTTGCATGGATAAAGTTGTTTTTCTTGGTTTTGTTGTAAGTGCTAATGGGATTGAAATGGAGAGGGAAAAAGTGCAAGCTATCTTACAGTGGCCAACTCCTCAAAACATTGCTCAAGTAAGAAGTTTTCATGGTCTTGCAAGTTTTTATAGGAGGTTTGTTAAAGATTTTAGCACAATTGCTGCACCTTTGAATGAGATTGTGAAAAAAGATGTTGGTTTTCATTGGGGAGAGAAACAAGAACATGCTTTTAATCTTCTTAAAGAGAAACTAACTAGTGCTCCTATTCTTGCATTGCCTAACTTCGATAAAACTTTTGAGCTTGAATGTGATGCATCCGGAGTGGGTGTAGGAGCTGTTTTGTTGCAGGATGGAAAGCCAATTGCTTACTTTAGCGAGAAGTTGAAGGGCGCTCAATTGAATTATCCAACCTACGACAAGGAGTTGTATGCTTTGGTGAGAGCTTTTGAAACGTGGCAGCATTACTTGTGGCCTAAAGAGTTCGTTGTTCACACGGATCATGAATCTCTCAAATACCTTAAAGGTCAAGGAAAGCTTAGCAAGAGACATGTTAAGTGGGTGGAATTCATTGAATCATTTCCTTATGTGATCAAGTATAAGAAGGGCAAGGAGAATATTGTGGCTGATGCGTTGTCTCGGAGGTATTCTTTAATCTCTACTTTGAGTTCTAAACTTCTTGGTTTTGAGTCAATTAAGGAGATGTATACTAATGATTCTGATTTTGCTTCGATATATCTAGCTTGTGAGCATGCTGCATTTGATAAGTTTTATAGGCATGAGGGCTACTTGTTTAGAGAGTCTAAGTTGTGCATTCCTAAGTGTTCCATGCGTGAGTTGCTTGTTCGTGAAGCTCATGGTGGTGGGTTAATGGGGCATTTTGGAGTTCATAAGACTTTGGATGTTTTGCATGAACATTTTTATTGGCCTAAAATGCGTGTTGATGTTGAAAGAATTTGTGGTAGATGTATAACTTGCATGCAAGCTAAATCCAAATCACATCCACATGGTTTGTATACACCTTTACCTATTCCTAATGCACCTTGGGAGAACATTTCTATGGACTTTGTTTTGGGTTTGCCTAGAACAAGTAGGGGTAAGGATTCTGTATTTGTTGTTGTTGATAGATTTTCAAAAATGGCACATTTCATACCATGTCATAAGAGTGATGATGCTACTCATATTGCTGATTTGTTCTTTAAAGAAATTGTGCGTTTGCATGGAATTCCAAGAAGCATTGTTAGTGATCGAGATGTGAAGTTTTTGAGTCATTTTTGGCGTGTGTTATGGAATAAATTGGGAACTAAACTTCTGTTTTCTACTACTTGTCATCCCCAAACCGATGGACAAACCGAAGTAGTTAATAGGACTTTATCTCAATTGCTTCGAACATTGATTCAAAGGAACTTGAAAAGTTGGGAGGATTGCTTACCTTTTGCTGAATTTGCTTATAATCGAAGTGTTCATTCTGCTACTAACTTTTCTCCATTTGAAGTTGTTTATGGCTTTAATCCATTGAGTCCACTTGATCTTATTCCAATTCCAATTGAGGAACGAGCTAGTCTTGATGGTAAAGCTAGGGCAGAAATGGTGAAAAAGTTGCATGAGAAGGTGAAGCAAAACATTGAGAAGAGGACGGAGCAATACATCAAGCAAGCAAACAAGGGCCGAAAGCAAGTCATCTTTGAGCCGGGAGATTGGGTTTGGCTACACTTGAGAAAGGAGAGGTTTCCATCCAAAAGGAAGTCCAAGTTGCAACCAAGAGGAGATGGACCATTTCAAGTCATTGCACGAGTGAATGATAATGCTTACAAACTAGACCTACCGGGTGAGTATAATGTAAGTGCTACTTTCAATGTTGCTGATTTGTCTCCTTATTTTGGTGATTTAGATTCGAGGACGAATCCTTTTGAAGAAGAAGGGAATGATGGGGCTGCATCCAAGTTAACCAACGACAACAATAGAGATCCCTTGATCATTCATGGTGGGCCGGTTACAAGAGCTAGAGCTAAGAAGATAAAGGAGGCCATGGTGTTGATTATAGCTGAAATGAAAGCCCGAGTCCAAGAGCAATCTACGTTGGGCCAAATGGTGAATCTTATACAAGTCGGTGGGCTGAATCCAACTTGAAGAATGGGCTATTTACAAATCAGATTTGGAGGCCCAAGATGAGGAATAAAGATGCATATTTTCGTGCATGTTCAAGAGGGCAAATAAAGAGTCATGTTAGTTTCTTTATTATGACTTAAATAAGTGACTTTTGAGTCCAAGGGTCATAGGTACTTAATAAGTGATGTAATGAGTGTTAAATAAGTCTATTTATGAGTTTAATTAGTGTTATCAATGATAGGATACCAAGAATCCTTTCCTAGCCTATAAATAGACTTGTAAATCACTTGTAAGAGGACACCTTGAGTTATAAACGAAAATTGGCTTTGCCTTTGTGAGTTGAATTTCTCTCTTGTAGAGTTTTCACTTGTTCCGAACTTATCAAGACTAGTGAGCAAAGTCTTGTGGCGTTCAACCATACCGAGGTTCTTGGCTGATTATATAGCCAACGGGTCGAGGTTTTCTTCGCTCTAGGAGGTGATCAAACTGGATTCTCGATCTAGGGAGACCGCTGCCTACCTCTTATACGAAGGGTTCTTGGATCTTTTATCCAACGGGTCCTCCGTCCGTATCACCTCGCCTATGCCATTTTAGGCGGCAGAGGTGACCGAAATCTCATTTTTGGCACGGGAGCAGAAAGTGACGGAAACTTTATCCCTGGATCACCAACATAAAAGAAGATTCACGGTGCAAGAATCAGATCAATCACGCAGGTGACGGAGCAGATATGGCCAAATTGATTTCTAGGGGGCCGGGACACCAGATGTCATATGCCTCCTCAAAACTTATCCGATTTAGTCCACACACACAACGATGGAAATCATATCCGAAGGGTTATGGGGCTGTCTGATCAGAATCTCATTCCGTCTCCGTTGATTTTAGGGCAAATTCCTCGCCAACGCCATTTCAGGCGGCAGAGGTGATCGAAATCTCATTTTTGGCACGGGAGCAGAAATTGATGGAAACTTCATCAATGGTTCACCAACATTAAAGAAGCCCCACGGTGCAAGAATCGGATCAATCAAACAGGTGACAGTGCAGATATGGCCAGATCGATTTCTCGGGGGCCGGAACACCAGGTGTCATTTGCCCCCTCAAAACTTACCCGATTTAGTCCACTCACACACCGATGGAAATCATATCTAAAGAACTATGGGGCCGTCTGATCAGAATCCCATTCCGTCTCCGTTGATTTTGGGGCAAATTCCTCGCCAATGCCATTTCAGGCGGCAAAGGTGATCGAAATCTCATTTTTGGCACGGGAGCAGAAATTGACGGAAACTTTGTCCGTGGATCACCAACACAAAAAAAGCTTCACGGTGCAAGAATCGGTTCAATCAGGCAGGTGACGGAGCAGATATGGCCAGTTCGATTTCTCGAGGGCCGTAACACCAGGTGTCGTTTTCCCGCTCAAAACTTATCTGATTTAGTCCACTTACACACCGACGGAAATCATATCTGAAGGGCTATGGGGCTGTCTGATCAGAATCTCATTCCGTCTCCGTTGAATTTAGGGCAAATTCCTCGCCAATGCCATTTCAGGCGGCAGAGGTGATCGAAATCTCATTTTTGGCACGGGAGCAGAAAGTGACGGAAACTTCATCCCTGGTTCACGAACACAATAGAAGCTTCACGGTGCAAGAATCGGATCAATCAGGCAAGTGACGAAGCAGATATGGCCAGATCGATTTTTCAGGGGCCGGAACACCAGGTGTCATTTGCCCCCTCAAAACTTATCCGATTTAGTCCACTCACACACAGATGGAAATCATATCCGAAGGGCTATGGGGCTGTCTGATCAGAATCCCATTTCGTCTCCGTTGATTTTAAGGCAAATTCCTCGCCAATGCCATTTCAGGCGGCAGAGGTGACCGAAATCTCATTTTTGCCACAGAAGCAGAAAGTGACGGAAACTTCATCCATGTTTCACCAACACAAAAGCAGCCCCACGGTGCAAGAATCGGATCAATCAGACAAGTGACAGAGCAGATATATGGCCAGATCGATTTCTCGAGGGCCGGAACACAAGGTGTCATTTGCCCGCTCAAAACTTATCCGATTTACTCCACTCACACACCGATGGAAATATTATCCGAAGGGCTATGGGGCTGTCTGATCAGAATCCCATTCCGTCTCCGTTGATTTTAGGGCAAATTTCTCGCCTATGCCATTTTAGGCGCGGCAGAGGTGATCGAAATCTCATTTTTGGCACGGGAGCAGAAATTGACGGAAACTTCGTCCGTGGATCACCAACACAAAAGAAGCTTCACGATGCAAGAATCGGATCAATCAGGCAGGTGACTGAGCAGATATGGCCAGTTCGATTTCTTGGGGGCCGGGACACCCGGTGTTCATTTGCCCACTCAAAACTTATCCAATTTAGTCCACTCACACACCGAAGGAAATCTTATCCGAAGGGTATGGGGATATCTCATCAGAATCTCATTCCGTCTACGTTGATTTTAGAGCAAATTCCTCGCCAATGCCATTTTAGACGGCAGAGGTGAACTGAAATCTCATTTTTGGCACGGGAGCAGAAAGTGACGGAAACTTCATCCCTGGTTCACCAACACAAAAGAAGCCCCACGGTGCAAGAATCGGACCAATCAGACAAGTGACAGAGCAGATTTGGCCAGATCGATTTCTCGAGGGCCGGAACACCAGGTGTTATTTGCCCGCTCAAAACTTATCCCATTTAGTCCACTCACACACTGATGGAAATATTATCCGAAGGGCTATGGGGCTGTCTGATCAGAATCCCATTCCGTCTCCGTTGATTTTAGGGCAAATTTCTCGCCAATGCCATTTCAGGCGGCAGAGGTGATCGAAATCTCATTTTTGGCACGGGAGCAGAAAGTGACGGAAATTTCATCCCTGGTTCACCAACACAAAAGAAGCCCCACGGTGCAAGAATCGGATCAATCAGACAGGTGTCAGAGCAGATATGGCCAGATCGATTTCTCTGGGGCCGGAACACCATGTGTCATTTGCCCCCTCAAAACTTTTCCGATTTAGTCCACTCACACACCGATGGAAATCATATCCGAAGGGCTATGGGGCTGTTTGATCAGAATCCCATTTCGTCTCCGTTGATTTTAAGGCAAATTCCTCGCCAATGCCATTTCAGGCGGCAGAGGTGACCGAAATCTCATTTTTGCCACGGAGGCAGAAAGTGACGGAAACTTCATCCATGTTTCACCAACACAAAAGAAGCCCCACGGTGCAAGAATCGGATCAATCAGACAAGTGACAGAGCAGATATATGGCCAGATCGATTTCTCGAGGGCCGGAACACAAGGTGTCATTTGCCCGCTCAAAACTTATCCGATTTAGTCCACTCACACACCGATGGAAATATTATCCAAAGGGCTATGGGGCTGTCTGATCAGAATCCCATTCCGTCTCCGTTGATTTTAGGGCAAATTTCTCGCCTATGCCATTTTAGGCGCGGCAGAGGTGATCGAAATCTCATTTTTGGCACGGGAGCAGAAATTGACGGAAACTTCGTCCGTGGATCACCAACACAAAAGAAGCTTCACGATGCAAGAATCGGATCAATCAGGCAGGTGAGTGAGCAGATATGGCCAGTTCGATTTCTTGGGGGCCGGGACACCCGGTGTTCATTTGCCCACTCAAAACTTATCCAATTTAGTCCACCACTCACACACCGAAGGAAATCTTATCCGAAGGGTATGGGGATATCTCATCAGAATCTCATTCCGTCTACGTTGATTTTAGAGAAAATTCCTCGCCAATGCCATTTTAGACGGCAGAGGTGACTGAAATCTCATTTTTGGTACGGTTGCAGAAAGTGACGGAAACTTCATCCCTGGTTCACCAACACAAAAGAATCCCCACAGTGCAAGAATCAGATCAATCAGACAAGTGACAGAGCAGATATGGCCAGATCGATTTCTCGAGGGCCGGAACACAAGGTGTTATTTGTCCGCTCAAAACTTATCCGATTTAGTCCACTCACACACTGATGGAAAAATTATCCGAAGGGCTATGGGAGCCGTCTGATCATAATCCCATTCCGTCTCCGTTGATTTTAGGGCAAATTTCTCGCCAATGCCATTTCAGGCGGCAGAGGTGATCGAAATCTCATTTTTGGCACGGGAGCAGAAAGTGACGGAAATTTCATCCCTGGTTCACCAACACAAAAGAAGCCCCACGGTGCAAGAATCAGATCAATCAGACAGGTGACAGAGCAGATATGGCCATACCGATTTCTCGGGGGCCGGGACACCAGGTGTCGTTTGCCCACTTAAAACTTATCCGATTTAGTCCACTCACACACCGATGGAAATCTTAACCGAAGGGCTATGGGGCTATCTGATCAGAATCACATTCCGTCTCCGTTGATTTTAGGGCAAATTCCTCGCCAATGCCATTTCAGGCGGCAGAGGTGATCGAAATCTCATTTTTGGCACGGGAGCAGAAAGTGATGGAAACTTCATCCCTGGTTCACCAACATTAAAGAAGCCTCACGGTGCAAGAATCGGATCAATCAGACATGTGACAGTGCAGATATGGCCAGATCGATTTCTCGGGGGCCGGAACACCAGGTTTCATTTGCCCCCTCAAAACTTATCCGATTTAGTCCACTCACACACCGATGGAAATCATATCGGAAGGGCTATGGGGCTGTCTGATCAGAATCCCATTCCGTCTCCGTTGATTTTAGGGCAAATTCCTCGCCAATGCCATTTCAGGCGGCAGAGGTGATCGAAATCTCATTTTTGGCACGGGAGCAGAAAGTGACGGAAACTTCATCCATGGTTCACCAACACAATTGAAGCTTCACGGTGCAAGAATCGGATCAATCAGGAAGGTGACGGAGCAAATATGGCAAGATCGATTTCTCGGGGGCCGGGACACCCGGTGTTCATTTGCCCACTCAAAACTTATCCAATTTAGTCCACTCACACACCGAAGGAAATCTTATCCGAAGGGTATGGGGATATCTCATCAGAATCTCATTCCGTCTACGTTGATTTTAGAGCAAATTCCTCGCCAATGCCATTTTAGACGGCAGAGGTGACAGAAATCTCATTTTTGGCACGGGAGCAGAAAGTGACGGAAACTTCATCCCTGGTTCACCAACACAAAAGAAGCCCCACAGTGCAAGAATCAGATCAATCAGACAAGTGACAGAGCAGATATGGCCAGATCGATTTCTCGAGGGCCGGAACACTAGGTGTTATTTGCCCGCTCAAAACTTATCCGATTTAGTCCACTCACACACTGATGGAAATATTATCCGAAGGGCTATGGGGCTGTCTGATCATAATCCCATTCCGTCTCCATTGATTTTAGGGCAAATTTCTCGCCAATGTCATTTCAGGCGGCAGAGGTGATCGAAATCTCATTTTTGGAACGGGAGCAGAAAGTGACGGAAATTTCAACCCTGGTTCACCAACACAAAAGAAGCCCCACGGTGCAATAATCGGATCAATCAGACAGGTGACAGAGCAGATATGGCCAGATCGATTTCTCGGGGGCCGGAACACCAGGTGTCATTTGCCCCCTCAAAACTTATCCGATTTAGTCCACTCACACACCGATGGAAATCATATCCGAAGGGCTATGGGGCTGTTTGATCAGAATCCCATTTCGTCTCCGTTGATCTGTCTGATCAGAATCCCATTCCGTCTCCGTTGATTTTAGGGCAAATTTCTCGCCAATGCCATTTAGAGGGCAGAGGTGATCGAAATCTCATTTTTGGCACGGGAGCAGAAAGTGACGGAAATTTCATCCCTAGTTCACCAACACAAAAGAAGCCCCACGGTGCAAGAATCGGATCAATCAGACAGGTGACTGAGCAGATATGGCCAGATCGATTTCTCTTGGGCCAGAACACCAGGTGTCATTCGCCCTCTCAAAACTTATCCGATTTAGTCCACTCACACACCGATGGAAATCATATCCGAAGGGCTATGGGGCTGTCTGATCAGAATCTCATTCCGTCTCCGTTGATTTTAGGGCAAATTCCTCTCCAATGCCATTTCAGGCGGCAGAGGTGACCAAATCTCATTTTTGGCACGGGAGCAGAAAGTGACGGAAATTTCATCCCTGGTTCACGAACACAAAATAAGCCCCACAGTGCAAGAATCGGATCAATCAGATTGACAGAGCAGATATGGCCAGATCGATTTCTCGGGGGCCGGAACACGAGATGTCATTTGCCCGCTCAAAACTTATCTGATTTAGTCCACTCACACACCGATGGAAATCTTATCTGAAGGGCTATGGGGCTGTCTGATAAGAATCCCATTCCGTCTCCGTTGATTTTAGGGCAAATTCCTCGCCAATGCCATTTCAGGCGGCAGAGGTGATCGAAATCTCATTTTTGGCACGGGAGCAGAAAGTGACGGAAACTTCATCCCTGGTTCACGAACACAAAAGAAGCCCCACAGTGCAAGAATTGGATCAATCAGACAGGTGACAGAGCAAATATGGCCAGATCGATTTCTCGGGGGCCGGAACACCAGGTGTCATTTGCCCGCTCAAACATTATCCGATTGAGTCCACTCACACACCGATGGAAATCATATCTGAAGGGCTATGGGGCTGTCTGATCAGAATCCCATTCCGTCTCCGTTGATTTTAGGGCAAATTCCTCGCCAATGCCATTTCAGGCGGCTGAGGTGATCGAAATCTCATTTTTGGCACGGGAGCAGAAATTGACGGAAACTTCGTCCGTGGATCACCAACACAAAAGAAGCTTCACGATGCAAGAATCAGATCAATCAGGCAGGTGACTGAGCAGATATGGCCAGTTCGATTTCTCGGGGGCCGGGACACCCGGTGTTCATTTGCCCACTCAAAACTTATCCAATTTAGTCCACTCACACACCGAAGGGAATCTTATCCGAAGGGTATGGGGATATCTCATCAGAATCTCATTCCGTCTACGTTGATTTTAGTGCAAATTCCTCGCCAATGCCATTTTAGACGGCAGAGGTGACTGAAATCTCATTTTTGGCACGGGAGCAGAAAGTGACGGAAACTTCATCCCTGGTTCACCAACACATAAGAAGCCCCACAGTGCTAGAATCAGATCAATCAGACAAGTGACAGAGCAGATATGGCCAGATCGATTTCTAGAGGGCCGGAACACCAGGTGTTATTTGCCCGCTCAAAACTTATCCGATTTAGTCCACTCACACACTGATGGAAATATTATCCGAAGGCAATGGGGCTGTCTGAACATAATCCCATTCCGTCTCCGTTGATTTTAGGGCAAATTTCTCGCCAAAGCCATTTCAGGCGGCAGAGGTGATCGAAATCTCATTTTTGGCACGGGAGCAGAAAGTGACGGAAATTTCATCCCTGATTCACCAACACAAAAGAAGCCCCACGGTGCAAGAATCGGATCAATCAGACAGGTGACAGAGCCGATATGGCCAGATCGATTTCTCTGGGGCCGGAACACCAGGTGTCATTTGCCCCCTCAAAACTTATCCGATTTAGTCCTCTAACACACCGATGGAAATCATATCCGAAGGGCTATGGGGCTGTCTGATCAGAATCTCATTCCGTCTCCATTGATTTTAGGGCAAATTCCTCTCCAATGCCATTTCAGGCGGCAGAGGTGACCAAATCTCATTTTTGGCACGGGAGCAGAAAGTGACGGAAACTTCATCCCTGGTTCACGAACACAAAATAAGCCCCACAGTGCAAGAATCGGATCAATTAGATTGACAAAGCAGATATGGCCAGATCGATTTCTCGGGGGCCGGGACACCATATGTCATTTGCCCGCTCAAAACTTATCTGATTTAGTCCACTCACACACCGATGGAAATCTTATCTGAAGGGCTATGGGGCTGTCTGATAAGAATCCCATTCCGTCTCCGTTGATTTTAGGGCAAATTCCTCGCCAATGCCATTTTAGGCGGCAGAGGTTTTCGAAATCTCATTTTTGGCACGGGAGCAGAAAGTGACGGAAACTTCATCCCTGGTTCACGAACACAAAAGAAGCCCCACAGTCCAAGAATTGGATCAATCAGACAGGTGACAGAGCAGATATGGCCATATCGATTTCTCGGGGGCCGGGACACCAGGTGTCGTTTGCCCACTTAAAACTTATCCGATTTAGTCCACTCACACACCGATGGAAATCTTAACCGAAGGGCTATGGGGCTATCTGATCAGAATCACATTCCGTCTCCGTTGATTTTAGGGCAAATTCCTCGCCAATGCCATTTCAGGCGGCAGAGGTGATCGAAATCTCATTTTTGGCACGGGAGCAGAAAGTGATGGAAACTTCATCCCTGGTTCACCAACATTAAAGAAGCCCCACGGTGCAAGAATCGGATCAATCAGACAGATGACAGTGCAGATATGGCCAGATCGATTTCTCGGGGGCCGGGACACCAGGTGTCATTTGCCCACTTAAAACTGATCCGATTTAGTCCACTCACACACCGATGGAAATCTTAACCGAAGGGCTATGGGGCTATCTGATAAGAATCACATTCCGTCTCCGTTGATTTTAGGGCAAATTCCTCGCCAATGCCAATTCAGGCGGCAGAGGTGATCGAAATCTCATTATTGGCACGGGAGCAGAAATTGATGGAAACTTCGTCCGTGGATCACCAACACAAAAGAAGCTTCACAATGCAAGAATCGGATCAATCAGGCAGGTGACGGAGCAGATATGGCCAGTTCGATTTCTCGGGGGCCGGGACTCCCGGCGTTCATTTGCCCACTCAAAACTTATCCAATTTAGTCCACTCACACACCGAAGGAAATCTTATCCGAAGGGTATGGGGTTGTCTCATCAGAATCTCATTCCGTCTACGTTGATTTTAGAGCAAATTCCTCGCCAATGCCATTTTAGACGGCAGAGGTGACTGAAATCTCATTTTAGGCACGGGAGCAGAAAGTGACGGAAACTTCATCCCTGGTTCACCAACACAAAAAAAGCCCCACGGTGCAAGAATCGGATCAATCAGACAAGTGACAGAGCAGATATGGCCAGATCAATTTCTCGAGGGCCGGAACACCAGGTGTCATTTGCCCGCTCAAAACTTATCCGATTTAGTGCACTCACACACTGATGGAAATATTATCCGAAGGGCTATGGGGCTGTCTGATCAGAATCCCATTCCGTCTCCGTTGATTTTAGGGCAAATTTCTCGCCAATGCCATTTCAGGCGGCAGAGGTGATCGAAATCTCATTTTTGGCACGGGAGCAGAAAGTGACGGAAATTTCATCCCTGGTTCACCAACACAAAAGAAGTTCCACGGTGCAAGAATCGGATCAATCAGACAGGTGACAGAGTAGATATGGCCAGATCGATTTCTCGGGGGCCGGGACACCAGGTGTCATTTGCCCACTTAAAACTTATCCGATTTAATCCACTCACACACCGATGGAAATCTTAACCGAAGGGCTATGGGGCTATCTGATTAGAATCACATTCCGTCTCCGTTGATTTTAGGGCAAATTCCTCGCCAATGCCATTTCAGGCGGCAGAGGTGATCGAAATCTCATTATTGGCACGGGAGCAGAAATTGACGGAAACTTCGTCCGTGGATCACCAACACAAAAGAAGCTTCACGGTGCAAGAATCGGATCAATCAGGCAGGTGACGGAGCAGATATGGCCAGTTCGATTTCTCGGGGGCCGGGACACCCGGCGTTCATTTGCCCACTCAAAACTTATCCAATTTAGTCCACTCACACACCGAAGGAAATCTTATCCGAAGGGTATGGGGATATCTCATCAGAATCTCATTCCGTCTACGTTGATTTTAGAGCAAATTCCTCGCCAATGCCATTTTAGACGGCAGAGGTGACAGAAATCTCATTTTTGGCACGGGAGCAGAAAGTGACGGAAACTTCATCCCTGGTTCACCAACACAAAAGAAGCCCCACAGTGCAAGAATCAGATCAATCAGACAAGTGACAGAGCAGATATGGCCAGATCGATTTCTCGAGGGCCGGAACACTAGGTGTTATTTGCCCGCTCAAAACTTATCTGATTTAGTCCACTCACACACTGATGGAAATATTATCCGAAGGGCTATGGGGCTGTCTGATCATAATCCCATTCCGTCTCCATTGATTTTAGGGCAAATTTCTCGCCAATGTCATTTCATGCGGCAGAGGTGATCGAAATCTCATTTTTGGAACGGGAGCAGAAAGTGACGGAAATTTCATCCCTGGTTCACGAACACAAAATAAGCCCCACAGTGCAAGAATCGGATCAATCAGATTGACAGAGCAGATATGGCCAGATCGATTTCTCGGGGGCCGGAACACGAGATGTCATTTGCCCGCTCAAAACTTATCTGATTTAGTCCACTCACACACCGATGGAAATCTTATCTGAAGGGCTATGGGGCTGTCTGATAAGAATCCCATTCCGTCTCCGTTGATTTTAGGGCAAATTCCTCGCCAATGCCATTTCAGGCGGCAGAGGTGATCGAAATCTCATTTTTGGCACGGGAGCAGAAAGTGACGGAAACTTCATCCCTGGTTCACGAACACAAAAGAAGCCCCACAGTGCAAGAATTGGATCAATCAGACAGGTGACAGAGCAGATATGGCCAGATCGATTTCTCGGGGGCCGGAACACCAGGTGTCATTTGCCCGCTCAAACATTATCCGATTTAGTCCACTCACACACCGATGGAAATCATATTTGAAGGGCTATGGGGATGTCTGATCAGAATCCCATTCCGTCTCCGTTGATTTTAGGGCAAATTCCTCGCCAATGCCATTTCAGGCGGCTGAGGTGATCGAAATCTCATTTTTGGCACGGGAGCAGAAATTGACGGAAACTTCGTCCGTGGATCACCAACACAAAAGAAGCTTCACGATGCAAGAATCGGATCAATCAGGCAGGTGACTGAGCAGATATGGCCAGTTCGATTTCTCGGGGGCCGGGACACCCGGTGTTCATTTGCCAACTCAAAACTTATCCAATTTAGTCCACTCACACACCGAAGGGAATCTTATCCGAAGGGTATGGGGATATCTCATCAGAATCTCATTCCGTCTACGTTGATTTTAGTGCAAATTCCTCGCCAATGCCATTTTAGACGGCAGAGGTGACTGAAATCTCATTTTTGGCACGGGAGCAGAAAGTGACGGAAACTTCATCCCTGGTTCACCAACACATAAGAAGCCCCACAGTGCTAGAATCAGATCAATCAGACAAGTGACAGAGCAGATATGGCTAGATCGATTTCTAGAGGGCCGGAACACCAGGTGTTATTTGCCCGCTCAAAACTTATCCGATTTAGTCCACTCACACACTGATGGAAATATTATCCGAAGGGCAATGGGGCTGTCTGATCATAATCCCATTCCGTCTCCGTTGATTTTAGGGCAAATTTCTCGCCAAAGCCATTTCAGGCGGCAGAGGTGATCGAAATCTCATTTTTGGCACGGGAGCAGAAAGTGACGGAAATTTCATCCCTGATTCACCAACACAAAAGAAGCCCCACGGTGCAAGAATCGGATCAATCAGACAGGTGACAGAGCAGATATGGCCAGATCGATTTCTCTCGGGCTGGAACACCAGGTGTCATTTGCCCCCTCAAAACTTATCCGATTTAGTCCTCTCACACACCGATGGAAATCATATCCGAAGGGCTATGGGGCTGTCTGATCAGAATCTCATTCCGTCTCCGTTGATTTTAGGGCAAATTCCTCTCCAATGCCATTTCAGGCGGCAGAGGTGACCAAATCTCATTTTTGGCACGGGAGCAGAAAGTGACGGAAACTTCATCCCTGGTTCACGAACACAAAATAAGCCCCACAGTGCAAGAATCGGATCAATTAGATTGACAGAGCAGATATGGCCAGATCGATTTCTCGGGGGCCGGGACACCAGATGTCATTTGCCCGCTCAAAACTTATCTGATTTAGTCCACTCACACACCGATGGAAATCTTATCTGAAGGGCTATGGGGCTGTCTGATAAGAATCCCATTCCGTCTCCGTTGATTTTAGGGCAAATTCCTCGCCAATGCCATTTTAGGCGGCAGAGGTTTTCGAAATCTCATTTTTGGCACGGGAGCAGAAAGTGACGGAAACTTCATCCCTGGTTCACGAACACAAAAGAAGCCCCACAGTCCAAGAATTGGATCAATCAGACAGGTGACAGAGCAGATATGGCCATATCGATTTCTCGGGGGCCGGGACACCAGGTGTCGTTTGCCCACTTAAAACTTATCCGATTTATTCCACTCACACACCGATGGAAATCTTAACCGAAGGGCTATGGGGCTATCTGATCAGAATCACATTCCGTCTCCGTTGATTTTAGGGCAAATTCCTCGCCAATGCCATTTCAGGCGGCAGAGGTGATCGAAATCTCATTTTTGGCACGGGAGCAGAAAGTGATGGAAACTTCATCCCTGGTTCACCAACATTAAAGAAGCCCCACGGTGCAAGAATCGGATCAATCAGACAGATGACAGTGCAGATATGGCCAGATCGATTTCTCGGGGGCCGGGACAGCAGGTGTCATTTGCCCACTTAAAACTGATCCGATTTAGTCCACTCACACACCGATGGAAATCTTAACCGAAGGGCTATGGGGCTATCTGATTAGAATCACATTCCGTCTCCGTTGATTTTAGGTCAAATTCCTCGCCAATGCCAATTCAGGCTGCAGAGGTGATCGAAATCTCATTATTGGCACGGGAGCAGAAATTGATGGAAACTTCGTCCGTGGATCACCAACACAAAAGAAGCTTCACAATGCAAGAATCGGATCAATCAGGCAGGTGACGGAGCAGATATGGCCAGTTCGATTTCTCGGGGGCCGGGACTCCCGGCGTTCATTTGCCCACTCAAAACTTATCCAATTTAGTCCACTCACACACCGAAGGAAATCTTATCCGAAGGGTATGGGGTTGTCTCATCAGAATCTCATTCCGTCTACGTTGATTTTAGAGCAAATTCCTCGCCAATGCCATTTTAGACGGCAGAGGTGACTGAAATCTCATTTTAGGCACGGGAGCAGAAAGTGACGGAAACTTCATCCCTGGTTCACCAACACAAAAAAAGCCCCACGGTGCAAGAATCGGATCAATCAGACAAGTGACAGAGCAGATATGGCCAGATCAATTTCTCGAGGGCCGGAACACCAGGTGTCATTTGCCCGCTCAAAACTTATCCGATTTAGTCCACTCACACACTGATGGAAATATTATCCGAAGGGCTATGGGGCTGTCTGATCAGAATCCCATTCCGTCTCCGTTGATTTTAGGGCAAATTTCTCGCCAATGCCATTTTAGGCGGCAGAGGTGATCGAAATCTCATTTTTGGCACGGGAGCAGAAAGTGATGGAAACTTCATCCCTGGTTCACCAACATTAAAGAAGCCCCACGGTGCAAGAATCGGATCAATCAGACAGATGACAGTGCAGATATGGCCAGATCGATTTCTCGGGGGCCGGGACATCAGGTGTCATTTGCCCACTTAAAACTGATTCGATTTAGTCCACTCACACACCGATGGAAATCTTAACCGAAGGGCTATGGGGCTATCTGATTAGAATCACATTCCGTCTCCGTTGATTTTAGGGCAAATTCCTCGCCAATGCCAATTCAGGCTGCAGAGGTGATCGAAATCTCATTATTGGCACGGGAGCAGAAATTGATGGAAACTTCGTCCGTGGATCACCAACACAAAAGAAGCTTCACAATGCAAGAATCGGATCAATCAGGCAGGTGACGGAGCAGATATGGCCAGTTCGATTTCTCGGGGGCCGGGACTCCCGGCGTTCATTTGCCCACTCAAAACATATCCAATTTAGTCCACTTACACACCGAAGGAAATCTTATCCGAAGGGTATGGGGATATCTCATCAGAATCTCATTCCGTCTACGTTGATTTTAGAGCAAATTCCTCGCCAATGCCATTTTAGACGGCAGAGGTGACAGAAATCTCATTTTTGGCACGGGAGCAGAAAGTGACGGAAACTTCATCCCTGGTTCACCAACACAAAAGAAGCCCCACAGTGCAAGAATCAGATCAATCAGACAAGTGACAGAGCAGATATGGCCAGATCGATTTCTCGAGGGCCGGAACACTAGGTGTTATTTGCCCGCTCAAAACTTATCCGATTTAGTCCACTCACACACTGATGGAAATATTATCCGAAGGGCTATGGGGCTGTCTGATCATAATCCCATTCCGTCTCCATTGATTTTAGGGCAAATTTCTCGCCAATGTCATTTCAGGCGGCAGAGGTGATCGAAATCTCATTTTTGGAACGGGAGCAGAAAGTGACGGAAATTTCATCCCTGGTTCACGAACACAAAATAAGCCCCACAGTGCAAGAATCGGATCAATCAGATTGACAGAGCAGATATGGCCAGATCGATTTCTCGGGGGCCGGAACACGAGATGTGATACGGACGGAGGACCCGTTGGATAAAAGATCCAAGAACCCTTCGTATAAGAGGTAGGCAGCGGTCTCCCTAGATCGAGAATCCAGTTTGATCACCTCCTAGAGCGAAGAAAACCTCGACCCGTTGGCTATATAATCAGCCAAGAACCTCGGTATGGTTGAACGCCACAAGACTTTGCTCACCAGTCTTGATAAGTTCGGAACAAGTGAAAACTCTACAAGAGAGAAATTCAACTCACAAAGGCAAAGCCAATTTTCGTTTATAACTCAAGGTGTATATGTTATTCGATTACAAAGGATATCAAGCCTATTTATAGGTTAGAAAAGGACTCTTCGTAGCCTACCAATAATGATAGTACTTATGATACTAATTAAACTCATAAATAGACTTATTTAACACTAATTAAATCACTTGTTAACTACTAATGACTACTTATGACTCAAGACTTCAAAAGTCACTTATTTAACTCATAATAATGAAACTAATTAGACACTTAATTTAGCCTCTTCAATATGCACGAAAATCAACCATTTATTTTTCTTCTCGGGCCTTCGAAGTCTGATTGTTGACAAGCCCTTTTAAGACGAATTCAGCATATTAATATTCACCATTTGGCCCGATTTATCTTGATATTGGACTTGAAATCGGCATACTTTATTTAGTTCCTGAAATCTGACTTCTAGTCGTTGGTTGCCCACCCGTGCTCACATCAAGATGTCATTTGCCCGCTCAAAACTTATCTGATTTAGTCCACTCACACACCGATGGAAATCTTATCTGAAGGGCTATGGGGCTGTCTGATAAGAATCCCATTCCGTCTCCGTTGATTTTAGGGCAAATTCCTCGCCAATGCCATTTCAGGCGGCAGAGGTGATCGAAATCTCATTTTTGGCACGGGAGCAGAAAGTGACAGAAATTTCATCCCTGGTTCACCAACACAAAAGAAGTTCCACGGTGCAAGAATCGGATCAATCAGACAGGTGACAGAGTAGAAATGGCCAGATCGATTTCTCGGGGGCCGGGACACCAGGTGTCATTTGCCCACTTAAAACTTATCCGATTTAATCCACTCACACACCGATGGAAATCTTAACCGAAGGGCTATGGGGCTATCTGATTAGAATCACATTCCGTCTCCGTTGATTTTAGGGCAAATTCCTCGCCAATGCCATTTCAGGCGGCAGAGGTGATCGAAATCTCATTATTGGCACGGGAGCAGAAATTGACGGAAACTTCGTCCGTGGATCACCAACACAAAAGAAGCTTCACGGTGCAAGAATCGGATCAATCAGGCAGGTGACGGAGCAGATATGGCCAGTTCGATTTCTCGGGGGCCGGGACACCCGGCGTTCATTTGCCCACTCAAAACATATCCAATTTAGTCCACTCACACACCGAAGGAAATCTTATCCGAAGGGTATGGGGCTGTCTCATCAGAATCTCATTCTGTCTACGTTGATTTTAGAGCAAATTCCTCGCCAATTACATTTTAGACGGCAGAGGTGACTAAAATCTCATTTTAGGCACGGGAGCAGAAAGTGACGGAAACTTCATCCCTGGTTCACCAACACAAAAGAAGCCCCACGGTGCAAGAATCGGATCAATCAGACAAGTGACAGAGCAGATATGGCCAGATCGATTTCTCGAGGGCCGGAACACCAGGTGTCATTTGCCCGCTCAAAACTTATCCGATTTAGTCCACTCACACACTGATGGAAATATTATCCGAAGGGCTATGGGGCTGTCGGATCAGAATCTCATTCCGTCTCCGTTGATTTTAGGGCAAATTTCTCGCCAATGCCATTTTAGGCGGCAGAGGTAATCGAAATCTCATTCTTGGCACGGGAGCAGAAAGTGACGGAAATTTCATCCCTGGTTCACCAACACAAAAGAAGCCCCACGGTGCAAGAATCGGATCAATCAGACAGGTGACAGAGCAGATATGGCCAGATCGATTTCTCGGGGGCCGGGACACCAGGTGTCATTTGCCCACTTAAAACTTATCCGATTTAGTCCACTCACACACCGATGGAAATCATATCTGAAGGGCTATGGGGCTGTCGGATCAGAATCCCATTCCGTCTCCGTTGATTTTAGGGCAAATTCCTCGCCAATGCCATTTCAGGCGGCAGAGGTGATCGAAATCTCATTTTTGGCACGGGAGCAGAAATTGACGGAAACTTCGTCCGTGGATCACCAACACAAAAGAAGCTTCACGATGCAAGAGGATCAATCAGGCAGGTGACTGAGCAGATATGGCCAGTTCGATTTCTCGGGGGCCGGGACACCCGGTGTTCATTTGCCCACTCAAAACTTATCCGATTTAGTCCACTCACACACTGATGGAAATATTATCCGAAGGGCTATGGGGCTGTCTGATCATAATCCCATTCCGTCTCCGTTGATTTTAGGGCAAATTTCTCGACAATGCCATTTCAGGCGGCAGAGGTGATCGAAATCTCATTTTTGGCACGGGAGCAGAAAGTGACGGAAATTTCATCCCTGGTTCACCAACACAAAAGAAGCCCCACGGTGCAAGAATCGGATCAATCAGACAGGTGACAGAGCAGATATGGCCAGATCGATTTCTCGGGGGCCGGAACAAGAGGTGTCATTTGCCCCCTCAAAACTTATCCGATTTAATCCACTCACACACCGATGGAAATCATATCCGAAGGGCTATGGGGCTGTCTGATCAGAATCCCATTTCGTCTCCGTTGATTTTAAGGCTAATTCCTCGCCAATGCCATTTCAGGCGGCAGAGGTGACCGAAATCTCATTTTTGGCACGGGAGTAGAAAGTGACGGAAACTTCATCCCTCGTTCACGAACACAAAAGAAGCCCCACAGTGCAAGAATCGGATCAATCAGACAGGTGACAGAGCAGATATGGCCAGATCGATTTCTCGGGGGCCGGGACACCAGGTGTCATTTGCCCACTTAAAACTTAACCGATGGAAATCTTAACCGAAGGGCTATGGGGTTATCTGATCAGAATCACATTCCGTCTCCGTTGATTTTAGGGCAAATTCCTCGCCAATGCCATTTCATGCGACAGAGGTCATCGAAAGTTCATTTTTGGCACGGGAGCAGAAAGTGACGGAAACTTCATCCCTGGTTCACCAACACAAAAGAAGCCCCACAGTGCAAGAATCGGATCAATCAGACAGGTGACAGAGCAGATATAGCCAGATCGATTTCTCGGGGGCCGGGACACCAGGTGTCATTTGCCCACTTAAAACTTATCCGATTTAGTCCACTCACACACCGATGAAAATCTTAACCGAAGGGCTATGGGGCTATCTGATCAGAATCACATTCCGTCTCCGTTGATTTTAGGGCAAATTCCTCGCCAATGCCATTTCAGGCGGCAGAGGTGATCGAAATCTCATTTTTTGCACGGGAGCAGAAAGTGATGGAAACTTCATCCCTGGTTCACCAACATTAAAGAAGCCCCACGGTTCAAGAATCGGATGCATCAGACAGGTGACAGAGCAGATATATGGCCAGATCGATTTCTCGGGGGCCGGAACACCAGGTGTCATTTGCCCCCTCAAAACTTATCCGATTTAGTCCACTCACACACCGATGGAAATCATATCCGAAGGGCTATGGGGCTGTTTGATCAGAATCCCATTTCTTCTCCGTTGATTTTAAGGCAAATTCCTCGCCAATGCCATTTCAGGCGGCAGAGGTGACCGAAATCTCATTTTTGGCACGGGAGCTGAAATTGACGGAAACTTCATCCGTGGATCACCAACACAAAAGAAGCTTCACCGTGCAAGAATCGGATCAATCAGGCAGGTGACGGAGCAGATATGGCTAGATCGATTTCTCGGGGGTCGGAACACCAGGTGTCATTTGCCCCCTCAAAACTTATACGATTTAGTCCACTCACACACCGATGGAAATCATATCTGAAGGGCTATGGGGCTGTCTGATCAGAATCCCATTCCGTCTCCGTTGATTTTAGGGCAAATTCCTCGCCAATGCCATTTCAGGCAGCAGAGGTGATCGAAATCTCATTTTTGGCACGGGAGCAGAAAGTGACGGAAACTTCATCCCTGATTCACGAACACAAAAGAAGCCCCACAGTGCAAGAATCGGATCAATCAGACAGGTGACAGAGCAGATATGGCCAGATCGATATCTCGGGGGCCGGGACACCAGGTGTCATTTGCCCACTTAAAACTTATCCGATTTAGTCCACTCACACAGCGTTGGAAATCTTAACCGAAGGGCTATGGGGCTATCTGATCATAATCACATTCCGTCTCCGTTGATTTTAGGGCAAATTCCTCGCCAATGCCATTTCAGGCGGCAGAGGTGATCGAAATCTCATTTTTGGCACGGGAGCAGAAATTGACGGAAACTTCGTCCGTGGATCACCAACACAAAAGAAGCTTCACGGTGCAAGAATCGGATCAATCAGGCAGGTGACAGAGCAGATATGGCCAGTTCGATTTCTCCCGGGGCCGGGACACCCGGTGTTCATTTGCCCAATCAAAACTTATCCAATTTAGTCCACTCACACACCGAAGGAAATCTTATCAGAAGGGTATGTGGCTGTCTCATCAGAATCTCATTCCGTCTACGTTGATTTTAGAGCAAATTCCTCGCCAATGCCATTTTAGATGGCAGAGGTGACTGAAATCTCATTTTTGGCACGGGAGCAGAAAGTGACGGAAACTTCATCCCTGGTTCACCAACACAAAAGAAGCCCCACGGTGCAAGAATCAGATCAATCCGACAAGTGACAGAGCAGATATGGCCAGATCGATTTCTCGAGGGCCGGAATACTAGGTGTCATTTGCCAGCTCAAAACTTATCCGATTTAGTCCACTCACACACTGATGGAAATATTATCCGAAGGGCTATGGGGCTGTCTGATCAGAATTCCATTCCGTCTCCGTTGATTTTAGGGCAAATTTCTCGCCAATGCCATTTCAGGCGGCAGAGGTGATCGAAATCTCATTTTTGGCACGGGAGCAGAAAGTGACGAAAATTTCATCCCTGGTTCACCAACACAAAAGAAGCCCCACGGTGCAAGAATCGGATCAATCAGACAGGTGACAGAGCAGATATGGCCACATCGATTTCTCGGGGGCCGGGACACCAGGTGTCATTTGCCCACTTAAAACTTATCTGATTTAGTCCACTCACACACCGATGGAAATCTTAACCGAAGGGCTATGGGGCTATCTGATCAGAATCACATTCCGTCTCCGTTGATTTTAGGGCAAATTCCTCGCCAATGCCATTTCAGGCGGCAGAGGTGATCGAAATCTCATTATTGGCACGGGAGCAGAAATTGACGGAAACTTCGTCCGTGGATCACCAACACAAAAGAAGCTTCACGGTGCAAGAATCGGATCAATCAGGCAGGTGACGGAGCAGATATGGCCAGTTCGATTTCTCGGGGGCCGGGACTCCCGGCGTTCATTTGCCCACTCAAAACTTATCCAATTTAGTGTACTCACACACCGAAGGAAATCTTATTCGAAGGGTATGGGGCTGTCTCATCAGAATCTCATTCCGTCTACGTTGATTTTAGAGCAAATTCCTCGCCAATGCCATTTTAGACGGCAGAGGTGACTGAAATCTCATTTTAGGCACGGGAGCAGAAAGTGACGGAAACTTCATCCCTGGTTCACCAACACAAAATAAGCCCCACGGTGCAAGAATCGGATCAATCAGACAAGTGACAGAGCAGATATGGCCAGATCGATTTCTCGAGGGCCGGAACACCAGGTGTCATTTGCCCGCTCAAAACTTATCCGATTTAGTCCACTCACACACTGATGGAAATATTATCCGAAGGGCTATGGGGCTGTCGGATCAGAATACCATTCCGTCTCCGTTGATTTTAGAGAAAATTTCTCGCCAATGCCATTTCAGGCGGCAGAGGTGATCGAAATCTTATTTTTGGCACGGGAGCAGAAAGTGATGGAAACTTCATCCCTTGTTCACCAACATTAAAGAAGCCCCACGGTGCAAGAATCGGATCAATCAGACAGGTGACAGTACAGATATGGCCAGATCGATTTCTCGGGGACCGGAACACCAGGTGTCATTTGCCCCCTCAAAACTTATCCGATTTAGTCCACCCACACATAGATGGAAATCATATCTGAAGGGCTGTCTGATCAGAATCTCATTCCGTCTCTGTTGATTTTAGGGCAAATTCCTCGCCAATGCCATTTCAGGCGGCAGAGGTGATCGAAATCTCATTTTTGGCACGGGAGCAGAAATTGACGGAAACTTCGTCCGTGGATCACCAACACAAAAGAAGCTTCACGGTGCAAGAATCGGATCAATCAGGCAGGTGACGGAGCAGATATGGCCAGTTCGATTTCTCCCGGGGCCGGGACACCCGGTGTTCATTTGCCCACTCAAAACTTATCCAATTAAGTCCACTCACACACCGAAGGAAATCTTATCCGAAGGGTATGGGGCTGTCTCATCAGAATCTCATTCCGTCTACGTTGATTTTAGAGCAAATTCCTCGCCAATGCCATTTTAGATGGCAGAGGTGACTGAAATCTCATTTTTGGGACGGGAGCAGAAAGTGACGGAAACTTCATCCCTGGTTCACCAACACAAAAGAAGCCCCACGGTGCAAGAATCAGATCATTCCGACAAGTGACAGTGCAGATATGGCCAGATCGATTTCTCGAGGGCCGGAATACTAGGTGTCATTTGCCCGCTCAAAACTTATCCGATTTAGTCCACTCACACACTGATGGAAATATTATCCGAAGGGCTATGGGGCTGTCTGATCATAATCCCATTCCGTCTCCGTTGATTTTAGGGCAAATTTCTCGCCAATGCCATTTTAGGCGGCAGAGGTGATCGAAATCTCATTTGTGGCACGGGAGCAGAAAGTGACGGAAATTTCATCCCTGGTTCACCAACACAAAAGAAGTTCCACGGTGCAAGAATCGGATCAATCAGACAGGTGACAGAGCAGATATGGCCAGATCGATTTCTCGGGGGCCGGGACACCAGGTGTCATTTGCCTACTTAAAACTTATCCGATTTAGTCCACTCACACACCGATGGAAATCTTAACCGAAGGGCTATGGGGCTATCTGATTAGAATCACATTCCGTCTCCGTTGTTTTAGGGCAAATTCCTCGCCAATGCCATTTCAGGCGGCAGAGGTGATCGAAATCTCATTATTGGCACGAGAGCAGAAATTGACGGAAACTTCGTCCGTGGATCACCAACACAAAAGAAGCTTCACGGTGCAAGAATCGGATCAATCAGGCAGGTGACGGAGCAGATATGGCCAGTTCGATTTCTCGGGGGCCGGGACTCCCGGCGTTCATTTGCCCACTCAAAACATATCCAATTTAGTCCACTCACACACCGAAGGAAATCTTATCCGAAGGGTATGGGGCTGTCTCATCAGAATCTCATTCCGTCTACGTTGATTTTAGAGCAAATTCCTCGCCAATGCCATTTTAGACGGCAGAGGTGACTGAAATCTCATTTTAGGCACGGGAGCAGAAAGTGACGGAAACTTCATCCCTGGTTCACCAACACAAAAAAAGCCCCACGGTGCAAGAATCGGATCAATCAGACAAGTGACAGAGCAGATATGGCCAGATCAATTTCTCGAGGGCCGGAACACCAGGTTTCATTTGCCCGCTCAAAACTTATCCGATTTAGTCCACTCACACACTGATGGAAATATTATCCGAAGGGCTATGGGGCTATCTGATCAGAATCACATTCCGTCTCCGTTGATTTTAGGGCAAATTTCTCGCCAATGCCATTTCAGGCGGCAGAGGTGATCGAAATCTCATTATTGGCACGGGAGCAGAAATTGACGGAAACTTCGTCCGTGGATCACCAACACAAAAGAAGCTTCACGGTGCAAGAATCGGATCAATCAGGCAGGTGACGGAGCAGATATGGCCAGTTCGATTTCTCGGGGGCCGGGACACCCGGCGTTCATTTGCCCACTCAAAACTTATCCAATTTAGTCCACTCACACACCGAAGGAAATCTTATCCGAAGGGTATGGGGCTGTCTCATCAGAATCTCATTCTGTCTACGTTGATTTTAGAGCAAATTCCTCGCCAATTCCATTTTAGACGGCAGAGGTGACTAAAATCTCATTTTAGGCACGGGAGCAGAAAGTGACGGAAACTTCATCCCTGGTTCACCAACACAAAAGAAGCCCCACGGTGCAAGAATCGGATCAATCAGACAAGTGACAGAGCAGATATGGCCAGATCGATTTCTCGAGGGACGGAACACCAGGTGTCATTTGCCCGCTCAAAACTTATCCGATTTAGTCCACTCACACACTGATGGAAATATTATCCGAAGGGCTATGGGGCTGTCGGATCAGAATCCCATTCCGTCTCCGTTGATTTTAGGGCAAATTTCTCGCCAATGCCATTTTAGGCGGCAGAGGTAATCGAAATCTCATTTTTGGCACGGGAGCAGAAAGTGACGGAAATTTCATCCCTGGTTCACCAACACAAAAGAAGCCCCACGGTGCAAGAATCGGATCAATCAGACAGGTGACAGAGCAGATATGGCCAGATCGATTTCTCGGGGGCCGGGACACCAGGTGTCATTTGCCCACTTAAAACTTATCCGATTTAGTCCACTCACACACCGATGGAAATCTTAACCGAAGGGCTATGGGGCTATCTGATCAGAATCACATTCCGTCTCCGTTGATTTTAGGGCAAATTCCTCGCCAATGCCATTTTAGGCGGCAGAGGTGATCGAAATCTCATTATTGGCACGGGAGCAGAAAGTGATGGAAACTTCTTCCCTGGTTCACCAACATTAAAGAAGCCCCACGGTGCAAGAATCGGATCAATTAGACAGATGACAGTGCAGATATGGCCAGATCGATTTCTCGGGGACCGGAACACCAGGTGTCATTTGCTCCCTCAAAACTTATCCGATTTAGTCCACCCACACACAGATGGAAATCATATCTGAAGGGCTGTGATGTGAGCACGGATGGGCAACCAACGACTACAAGTCAGATTTCAGGAACTAAATAAAGTATGCCGATTTCAAGTCCAATATCAAGATAAATCTGGCCAAATGGTGAATATTAATGGGCTGAATTCGTCTTAAAAGGGCTTGTCAATAATCAGACTTCGAAAGCCCGAGAAGAAAAATAAATGGTTGATTTTCGTGCATATTGAAGAGGCTAAATTAAGTGTCTAATTAGTTTCATTATTATGAGTTAAATAAGTGACTTTTGAAGTCTTGAGTCATAAGTAGTCATTAGTAGTTAATAAGTGGTTTAATTAGTGTTAAATAAGTCTATTTATGAGTTTAATTAGTATCATAAGTACTATCATTATTGGTAGGCTACGAAGAGTCCTTTTTCTAGCCTATAAATAGGCTTGATATCCTTTGTAATCGAATAACACATAGACCTTGAGTTATAAACGAAAATTGGCTTTGCCTTTGTGAGTTGAATTTCTCTCTTGTAGAGTTTTCACTTGTTCCGAACTTATCAAGACTAGTGAGCAAAGTCTTGTGGCGTTCAACCATACTGAGGTTCTTGGCTGATTATATAGCCAACGGGTCGAGGTTTTCTTCGCTCTAGGAGGTGATCAAACTGGATTCTCGATCTAGGGAGACCGCTGCCTACCTCTTATACAAAGGGTTCTTGGATCTTTTATCCAACGGGTCCTCCGTCCGTATCATTTGGTATCAGAGCAATCTGGTATTGATCTGAACCTCTATCTTTATATTTTCTATCCAAAAAAAAAAATACAAAAAAATGAGCAAATCGTTGAAGGAGCATCGAGAGCGTGCATATGTTCTTCGCATGAAAACTAAGCTAATGTTGGCGGAGATTAAGGCAGCCAATGAAGAGTTGAGGAAGCTTGTGGAAGTAACAACGAGGAAGACCTTTTGTGACATGCCGATCCAAAGTTGTGATTCTACACCATAATTGGAGGTCCAACCAAATGGAGAGAAGGAAATTGAGGACGAGGTGATTGTTCCCCAGATTTTCGACAAGGTTTCTTCCATTGTGGTTGAAGAACTTGAGAATCCTAATCCATTTGTTCTTGTTGCTCAAGTTCATGACAACAACCAACATGAAAGTATAGTGGTCGCAAGTGACCAGAAAATAACGAGGGGTGAATTCATTGTTGAAAGTTGTGCAGATGTGGTATGTGTTCCCTTGGTGCCACTGTTGAGCGTTCCTCCGTTGAATCACAAATCTTCATTTCAAATGTCGTGGTTGAATGTTCATGACAATAACGAGGTGTACTCACAAACAAAGAAATCATTCCAAATTGGAGCAATTCTGGATTTGAGGACAAATCATTGTCAAGATGAGGGGAATGATAGACCCCTAGGTACGTGGTTTGTTTCTATTTTGCAGGTATATCATTTCGATATGGAACCACGTACAACTATCAAAATCAAGGATGAAAATCACGTCTTCAAACCCGGAGGATTGGATTGGTTGTTACTAAACACTGACCTTTCTTTTGGAAATAAGATTCGGGACGAATCTTCTTGAAGAAGAAGGGAATGATGTGAGCACGGATGGGCAACCAACGACTACAAGTCAGATTTCAGGAACTAAATAAAGTATGCCGATTTCAAGTCCAATATCAAGATAAATCTGGCCAAATGGTGAATATTAATGGGCTGAATTCGTCTTAAAAGGGCTTGTCAACAATCAGACTTCGAAAGCCCGAGAAGAAAAATAAATGGTTGATTTTCGTGCATATTGAAGAGGCTAAATTAAGTGTCTAATTAGTTTCATTATTATGAGTTAAATAAGTGACTTTTGAAGTCTTGAGTCATAAGTAGTCATTAGTAGTTAATAAGTGGTTTAATTAGTGTTAAATAAGTCTATTTATGAGTTTAATTAGTATCATAAGTACTATCATTATTGGTAGGCTACGAAGAGTCCTTTTTCTAGCCTATAAATAGGCTTGATATCCTTTGTAATCGAATAACACATAGACCTTGAGTTATAAATGAAAATTGGCTTTGCCTTTGTGAGTTGAATTTCTCTCTTGTAGAGTTTTCACTTGTTCCGATCTTATCAAGACTAGTGAGCAAAGTCTTGTGGCGTTCAACCATACGGTTCTTGGCTGATTATATAGCCAACGGGTCGAGGTTTTCTTCGCTCTAGGAGGTGATCAAACTGAATTCTCGATCTAGGGAGACCGCTGCCTACCTCTTATACGAAGGGTTCTTGGATCTTTTATCCAACGGGTCCTCCGTCCGTATCAGGCTGTCTGATCAGAATCTAATTCCGTCTCCGTTGATTTTAGGGCAAATTCCTCGCCAATGCCATTTCAGGCGGCAGAGGTGATTGAAATCTTATTTTTGGCACGGGAGCAGAAATTGACGGAAACTTCGTCCGTGGATCACCAACACAAAAGAAGCTTCACGGTGCAAGAATCGGATCAATCAGGCAGGTGACGGAGCAGATATGGCCAGTTCGATTTCTCCCGGGGCCGGGACACCCGGTGTTCATTTGCCCACTCAAAACTTATCCAATTTAGTCCACTCACACACCGAAGGAAATCTTATCCGAAGGGTCAATGGCTGTCTCATCAGAATCTCATTCCGTCTACGTTGATTTTAGAGCAAATTCCTCGCCAATGCCATTTTAGATGGCAGAGGTGACTGAAATCTCATTTTTGGCACGGGAGCAGAAAGTGACGGAAACTTCATCCCTGGTTCACCAACACTAAAGAAGCCCCACGGTGCAAGAATCAGATCAATCCGACAAGTGACAGAGCAGATATGGCCAGATCAATTTCTCGAGGGCCGGAATACCAGGTGTCATTTGCCCGCTCAAAACTTATCCGATTTAGTCCACTCACACACTGATGGAAATATTATCCGAAGGGCTATGGGGCAGTCTGATCAGAATCTCATTCCGTCTCCGTTGATTTTAGGGCAAATTTCTCGCCAATGCCATTTCAGACGGCAGAGGTGATCGAAATCTCATTTTTGGCACGGGAGCAGAAAGTGACGGAAACTTCATCCCTGGTTCACCAACACAAAAGAAGCCCCACGGTGCAAGAATCAGATCAATCCGACAAGTGACAGAGCAGATATGGCCAGATCGATTTCTCGAGGGCCGGAATACTAGGTGTCATTTGCCAGCTCAAAACTTATCCGATTTAGTCCACTCACACACTGATGGAAATATTATCCGAAGGGCTATGGGGCTGTCTGATCAGAATTCCATTCCGTCTCCGTTGATTTTAGGGCAAATTTCTCGCCAATGCCATTTCAGGCGGCAGAGGTGATCGAAATCTCATTTTTGGCACGGGAGCAGAAAGTGACGGAAATTTCATCCCTGGTTCACCAACACAAAAGAAGCCCCACGGTGCAAGAATCGGATCAATCAGACAGGTGACAGAGCAGATATGGCCACATCGATTTCTCGGGGGCCGGGACACCAGGTGTCATTTGCCCACTTAAAACTTATCTGATTTAGTCCACTCACACACCGATGGAAATCTTAACCGAAGGGCTATGGGGCTATCTGATCAGAATCACATTCCGTCTCCGTTGATTTTAGGGCAAATTCCTCACCAATGCCATTTCAGGCGGCAGAGGTGATCGAAATCTCATTATTGGCACGGGAGCAGAAATTGACGGAAACTTCGTCCGTGGATCACCAACACAAAAGAAGCTTCACGGTGCAAGAATCGGATCAATCAGGCAGGTGACGGAGCAGATATGGCCAGTTCGATTTCTCGGGGGCCGGGACTCCCGGCGTTCATTTGCCCACTCAAAACTTATCCAATTTAGTGTACTCACACACCGAAGGAAATCTTATTCGAAGGGTATGGGGCTGTCTCATCAGAATCTCATTCCGTCTACGTTGATTTTAGAGCAAATTCCTCGCCAATGCCATTTTAGACGGCAGAGGTGACTGAAATCTCATTTTAGGCACGGGAGCAGAAAGTGACGGAAACTTCATCCCTGGTTCACCAACACAAAATAAGCCCCACGGTGCAAGAATCGGATCAATCAGACAAGTGACAGAGCAGATATGGCCAGATCGATTTCTCGAGGGCCGGAACACCAGGTTTCATTTGCCCGCTCAAAACTTATCCGATTTAGTCCACTCACACACTGATGGAAATATTATCCGAAGGGCTATGGGGCTGTCGGATCAGAATACCATTCCGTCTCCGTTGATTTTAGAGTAAATCTCTCGCCAATGCCATTTCAGGCGGCAGAGGTGATCGAAATCTTATTTTTGGCACGGGAGCAGAAAGTGATGGAAACTTCATCCCTGGTTCACCAACATTAAAGAAGCCCCACGGTGCAAGAATCGGATCAATCAGACAGGTGACAGTACAGATATGGCCAGATCGATTTCTCGGGGACCGGAACACCAGGTGTCATTTGCCCCCTCAAAACTTATCCGATTTAGTCCACCCACACATAGATGGAAATCATATCTGAAGGGCTGTCTGATCAGAATCTCATTCCGTCTCTGTTGATTTTAGGGCAAATTCCTCGCCAATGCCATTTCAGGCGGCAGAGGTGATCGAAATCTCATTTTTGGCACGGGAGCAGAAATTGACGGAAACTTCGTCCGTGGATCACCAACACAAAAGAAGCTTCACGGTGCAAGAATCGGATCAATCAGGCAGGTGACGGAGCAGATATGGCCAGTTCGATTTCTCCCGGGGCCGGGACACCCGGTGTTCATTTGCCCACTCAAAACTTATCCAATTAAGTCCACTCACACACCGAAGGAAATCTTATCCGAAGGGTATGGGGCTGTCTCATCAGAATCTCATTCCGTCTACGTTGATTTTAGAGCAAATTCCTCGCCAATGCCATTTTAGATGGCAGAGGTGACTGAAATCTCATTTTTGGGACGGGAGCAGAAAGTGACGGAAACTTCATCCCTGGTTCACCAACACAAAAGAAGCCCCACGGTGCAAGAATCAGATCATTCCGACAAGTGACAGTGCAAATATGGCCAGATCGATTTCTCGAGGGCCGGAATACTAGGTGTCATTTGCCCGCTCAAAACTTATCCGATTTAGTCCACTCACACACTGATGGAAATATTATCCGAAGGGCTATGGGGCTGTCTGATCATAATCCCATTCCGTCTCCGTTGATTTTAGGGCAAATTTCTCGCCAATGCCATTTTAGGCGGCAGAGGTGATCGAAATCTCATTTGTGGCACGGGAGCAGAAAGTGACGGAAATTTCATCCCTGGTTCACCAACACAAAAGAAGTTCCACGGTGCAAGAATCGGATCAATCAGACAGGTGACAGAGCAGATATGGCCAGATCGATTTCTCGGGGGCCGGGACACCAGGTGTCATTTGCCTACTTAAAACTTATCCGATTTAGTCCACTCACACACCGATGGAAATCTTAACCGAAGGGCTATGGGGCTATCTGATTAGAATCACATTCCGTCTCCGTTGATTTTAGGGCAAATTCCTCGCCAATGCCATTTCAGGCGGCAGAGGTGATCGAAATCTCATTATTGGCACGAGAGCAGAAATTGACGGAAACTTCGTCCGTGGATCACCAACACAAAAGAAGCTTCACGGTGCAAGAATCGGATCAATCAGGCAGGTGACGGAGCAGATATGGCCAGTTCGATTTCTCGGGGGCCGGGACTCCCGGCGTTCATTTGCCCACACAAAACTTATCCAATTTAGTCCACTCACACACCGAAGGAAATCTTATCCGAAGGGTATGGGGCTGTCTCATCAGAATCTCATTCCGTCTACGTTGATTTTAGAGCAAATTCCTCGCCAATGCCATTTTAGACGGCAGAGGTGACTGAAATCTCATTTTAGGCACGGGAGCAGAAAGTGACGGAAACTTCATCCCTGGTTCACCAACACAAAAAAAGCCCCACGGTGCAAGAATCGGATCAATCAGACAAGTGACAGAGCAGATATGGCCAGATCAATTTCTCGAGGGCCGGAACACCAGGTGTCATTTGCCCGCTCAAAACTTATCCGATTTAGTCCACTCACACACTGATGGAAATATTATCCGAAGGGCTATGGGGCCATCTGATCAGAATCACATTCCGTCTCCGTTGATTTTAGGGCAAATTTCTCGCCAATGCCATTTCAGGCGGCAGAGGTGATCGAAATCTCATTATTGGCACGGGAGCAGAAATTGACGGAAACTTCGTCCGTGGATCACCAACACAAAAGAAGCTTCACGGTGCAAGAATCGGATCAATCAGGCAGGTGACGGAGCAGATATGGCCAGTTCGATTTCTCGGGGGCCGGGACACCCGGCGTTCATTTGCCCACTCAAAACTTATCCAATTTAGTCCACTCACACACCGAAGGAAATCTTATCCGAAGGGTATGGGGCTGTCTCATCAGAATCTCATTCTGTCTACGTTGATTTTAGAGCAAATTCCTCGCCAATTCCATTTTAGACGGCAGAGGTGACTAAAATCTCATTTTAGGCACGGGAGCAGAAAGTGACGGAAACTTCATCCCTGGTTCACCAACACAAAAGAAGCCCCACGGTGCAAGAATCGGATCAATCAGACAAGTGACAGAGCAGATATGGCCAGATCGATTTCTCGAGGGACGGAACACCAGGTGTCATTTGCCCGCTCAAAACTTATCCGATTTAGTCCACTCACACACTGATGGAAATATTATCCGAAGGGCTATGGGGCTGTCGGATCAGAATCCCATTCCGTCTCCGTTGATTTTAGGGCAAATTTCTCGCCAATGCCATTTTAGGCGGCAGAGGTAATCGAAATCTCATTTTTGGCACGGGAGCAGAAAGTGACGGAAATTTCATCCCTGGTTCACCAACACAAAAGAAGCCCCACGGTGCAAGAATCGGATCAATCAGACAGGTGACAGAGCAGATATGGCCAGATCGATTTCTCGGGGGCCGGGACACCAGGTGTCATTTGCCCACTTAAAACTTATCCGATTTAGTCCACTCACACACCGATGGAAATCTTAACCGAAGGGCTATGGGGCTATCTGATCAGAATCACATTCCGTCTCCGTTGATTTTAGGGCAAATTCCTCGCCAATGCCATTTTAGGCGGCAGAGGTGATCGAAATCTCATTATTGGCACGGGAGCAGAAAGTGATGGAAACTTCTTCCCTGGTTCACCAACATTAAAGAAGCCCCACGGTGCAAGAATCGGATCAATTAGACAGATGACAGTGCAGATATGGCCAGATCGATTTCTCGGGGACCGGAACACCAGGTGTCATTTGCTCCCTCAAAACTTATCCGATTTAGTCCACCCACACACAGATGGAAATCATATCTGAAGGGCTGTGATGTGAGCACGGATGGGCAACCAACGACTACAAGTCAGATTTCAGGAACTAAATAAAGTATGCCGATTTCAAGTCCAATATCAAGATAAATCTGGCCAAATGGTGAATATTAATGGGCTGAATTCGTCTTAAAAGGGCTTGTCAATAATCAGACTTCGAAAGCCCGAGAAGAAAAATAAATGGTTGATTTTCGTGCATATTGAAGAGGCTAAATTAAGTGTCTAATTAGTTTCATTATTATGAGTTAAATAAGTGACTTTTGAAGTCTTGAGTCATAAGTAGTCATTAGTAGTTAATAAGTGGTTTAATTAGTGTTAAATAAGTCTATTTATGAGTTTAATTAGTATCATAAGTACTATCATTATTGGTAGGCTACGAAGAGTCCTTTTTCTAGCCTATAAATAGGCTTGATATCCTTTGTAATCGAATAACACATAGACCTTGAGTTATAAACGAAAATTGGCTTTGCCTTTGTGAGTTGAATTTCTCTCTTGTAGAGTTTTCACTTGTTCCGAACTTATCAAGACTAGTGAGCAAAGTCTTGTGGCGTTCAACCATACTGAGGTTCTTGGCTGATTATATAGCCAACGGGTCGAGGTTTTCTTCGCTCTAGGAGGTGATCAAACTGGATTCTCGATCTAGGGAGACCGCTGCCTACCTCTTATACAAAGGGTTCTTGGATCTTTTATCCAACGGGTCCTCCGTCCGTATCATTTGGTATCAGAGCAATCTGGTATTGATCTGAACCTCTATCTTTATATTTTCTATCCAAAAAAAAAAATACAAAAAAATGAGCAAATCGTTGAAGGAGCATCGAGAGCGTGCATATGTTCTTCGCATGAAAACTAAGCTAATGTTGGCGGAGATTAAGGCAGCCAATGAAGAGTTGAGGAAGCTTGTGGAAGTAACAACGAGGAAGACCTTTTGTGACATGCCGATCCAAAGTTGTGATTCTACACCATAATTGGAGGTCCAACCAAATGGAGAGAAGGAAATTGAGGACGAGGTGATTGTTCCCCAGATTTTCGACAAGGTTTCTTCCATTGTGGTTGAAGAACTTGAGAATCCTAATCCATTTGTTCTTGTTGCTCAAGTTCATGACAACAACCAACATGAAAGTATAGTGGTCGCAAGTGACCAGAAAATAACGAGGGGTGAATTCATTGTTGAAAGTTGTGCAGATGTGGTATGTGTTCCCTTGGTGCCACTGTTGAGCGTTCCTCCGTTGAATCACAAATCTTCATTTCAAATGTCGTGGTTGAATGTTCATGACAATAACGAGGTGTACTCACAAACAAAGAAATCATTCCAAATTGGAGCAATTCTGGATTTGAGGACAAATCATTGTCAAGATGAGGGGAATGATAGACCCCTAGGTACGTGGTTTGTTTCTATTTTGTAGGTATATCATTTCGATATGGAACCACGTACAACTATCAAAATCAAGGATGAAAATCACGTCTTCAAACCCGGAGGATTGGATTGGTTGTTACTAAACACTGACCTTTCTTTTGGAAATAAGATTCGGGACGAATCTTCTTGAAGAAGAAGGGAATGATGTGAGCACGGATGGGCAACCAACGACTACAAGTCAGATTTCAGGAACTAAATAAAGTATGCCGATTTCAAGTCCAATATCAAGATAAATCTGGCCAAATGGTGAATATTAATGGGCTGAATTCGTCTTAAAAGGGCTTGTCAACAATCAGACTTCGAAAGCCCGAGAAGAAAAATAAATGGTTGATTTTCGTGCATATTGAAGAGGCTAAATTAAGTGTCTAATTAGTTTCATTATTATGAGTTAAATAAGTGACTTTTGAAGTCTTGAGTCATAAGTAGTCATTAGTAGTTAATAAGTGGTTTAATTAGTGTTAAATAAGTCTATTTATGAGTTTAATTAGTATCATAAGTACTATCATTATTGGTAGGCTACGAAGAGTCCTTTTTCTAGCCTATAAATAGGCTTGATATCCTTTGTAATCGAATAACACATAGACCTTGAGTTATAAATGAAAATTGGCTTTGCCTTTGTGAGTTGAATTTCTCTCTTGTAGAGTTTTCACTTGTTCCGATCTTATCAAGACTAGTGAGCAAAGTCTTGTGGCGTTCAACCATACGGTTCTTGGCTGATTATATAGCCAACGGGTCGAGGTTTTCTTCGCTCTAGGAGGTGATCAAACTGAATTCTCGATCTAGGGAGACCGCTGCCTACCTCTTATACGAAGGGTTCTTGGATCTTTTATCCAACGGGTCCTCCGTCCGTATCAGGCTGTCTGATCAGAATCTAATTCCGTCTCCGTTGATTTTAGGGCAAATTCCTCGCCAATGCCATTTCAGGCGGCAGAGGTGATTGAAATCTTATTTTTGGCACGGGAGCAGAAATTGACGGAAACTTCGTCCGTGGATCACCAACACAAAAGAAGCTTCACGGTGCAAGAATCGGATCAATCAGGCAGGTGACGGAGCAGATATGGCCAGTTCGATTTCTCCCGGGGCCGGGACACCCGGTGTTCATTTGCCCACTCAAAACTTATCCAATTTAGTCCACTCACACACCGAAGGAAATCTTATCCGAAGGGTCAATGGCTGTCTCATCAGAATCTCATTCCGTCTACGTTGATTTTAGAGCAAATTCCTCGCCAATGCCATTTTAGATGGCAGAGGTGACTGAAATCTCATTTTTGGCACGGGAGCAGAAAGTGACGGAAACTTCATCCCTGGTTCACCAACACTAAAGAAGCCCCACGGTGCAAGAATCAGATCAATCCGACAAGTGACAGAGCAGATATGGCCAGATCAATTTCTCGAGGGCCGGAATACCAGGTGTCATTTGCCCGCTCAAAACTTATCCGATTTAGTCCACTCACACACTGATGGAAATATTATCCGAAGGGCTATGGGGCAGTCTGATCAGAATCTCATTCCGTCTCCGTTGATTTTAGGGCAAATTTCTCGCCAATGCCATTTTAGGCGGCAGAGGTGACCGAAATCTCATTTTTGGCACGGGAGCAGAAAGTGATGGAAACTTTATCCCTGGATCACCAACACAAAAAAAGCTTCACGGTGCAAGAATCGGATCAATCAGGCAGGTGACGGAGCAGATATGGCCAGATCATTTCTCGGGGGACGGAACACCAGGTGTCATTTGCCCCCTCAAAAGTTATCCGATTTAGTCCACTCACACACCGATGGAAATCATATCTGAAGGGCTATGGGGCTGTCTGATCAGAATCCCATTCCGTCTCCGTTGATTTTAGGGCAAATTCCTCGCCAATGCCATTTCAGGCGGCAGAGCTAATCGAAATCTCATTTTTGGCACGGGAGCAGAAATTGATGGAAACTTCGTCCGTGGATCACCAACAAATAAGAAGCTTCACGGTGCAAGAATCGGATCAATCAGGCAGGTGACGAAGCAGATATGGCTAGATCGATTTCTCGGGGCCGGGACACCCGGTGTCATTTGCCCACTCAAAACTTATCCAATTTAGTCTACTCACACACCGATGGAAATCTTATCCGAAGGGCTATGGGGCTGTCTGATTAGAATCCCATTCCGTATCCGTTGATTTTAGGGCAAATTCCTCTCGCCAATGCCATTTTAGGCGGCAGAGGTGATCGAAATCTCATTTTTGGCACGGGAGCAGAAAGTGACTGAAATTTCATCCTTGGTTCACCAACACAGAAGAAGCCCCACGGTGCAAGAATCAGATCAATCAAACAGGTGACAGAGCAGATATGGCCAGATCGATTTCTCGGGGGTCGAAACACCAGGTGTCATTTGCCACCTCAAAACTTATCCGATTTAGTCCACTCACACACCGATGGAAATCATATCCGAAGGGCTATGGGGTGTCTGATCAGAATCCCATTCCGTCTCTGTTGATTTTAGGGCAATTTCCTCGCCAATGCAATTTGAGGCGGCAGAGGTGATCGAAATCTCATTTTTGGCACGGGAGCAGAAAGTGACGGAAACTTCATCCCTGGTTCACCAACACAAAAGAAGCCCCACGGTGCAAGAATCGGATCAATAAGACAGGTGACAAT
Source organism: Schizonepeta tenuifolia (assembly GCA_029490685.1). Lineage (NCBI taxonomy): Eukaryota > Viridiplantae > Streptophyta > Magnoliopsida > Lamiales > Lamiaceae > Schizonepeta > Schizonepeta tenuifolia. The sequence continues at coordinate 71,054 of JANLIY010000028.1, read as the reverse complement.
GCAGATATGGCCAGATCGATTTCTCGGGGGCCGGAACACCAGGTGTCATTTGCCCTCTCAAAACTTATCCGATTTAGTCCACTCACACACCGATGGAAATCATATCTGAAGGGCTATGGCTGTCTGATCAGAATCTCATTCCGTCTCCGTTGATTTTAGGGCGAATTCCTCGCCAATGCCATTTCAGGCGGCAGAGCTAATCGAAATCTCATTTTTGGCACGGGAGCAGAAATTGACGGAAACTTCGTCCGTGGATCACCAACAAATAAGAAGCTTCACGGTGCAAGAATCGGATCAATCAGGCAGGTGACGAAGCAGATATGGCCAGATCGATTTCTCGGGGGCCGGAACACCAGGTGTCATTTGCCCCCTCAAAAATTATCCGATTTAGTCCACTCACACACCGATGGAAATCATATCTGAAGGGCTATGGGGCTGTCTGATCAGAATCCCATTCCATCTCCATTGATTTTCGTGCAAATTCCTCGCCAATGCCATTTCAGGCGGCAGAGCTGATCGAAATCTCATTTTTGGCACGGGAGCAGAAATTGACGGAAACTTCGTACTTTGATCACCAACAAATAAGAAGCTTCACGGTGCAAGAATCGGATCAATCAGGCAGGTGACGAAGCATATATGGCCAGATCGATTTCTTGGGGCCGGGACACCCGGTGTCATTTGCCCAATCAAAACTTATCCAATTTAGTCCACTCACACACCGATGGAAATCTTATCCGAAGGGCATGGTGCTGTCTCATCAGAATCTCATTCCGTCTACGTTGATTTTAGAGCAAATTCCTCGCCAATGCCATTTTAGACGGCAGAGGTAACAGAAATCTCATTTTTGGCACGGGAGCAGAAAGTGATAGAAATTTCATCCCTGGTTCACCAAAACAAAAGAAGCGCCACGGTGCAAGAATCGGATCAATCAGACAAGTGACAAAGCAGATATGGCCAGATCGATTTCTCGGGGCCCGGAACACCAGGTGTCATTTGCCCCCTCAAAACTTATCCAATTTAAACCACTCATACACCGATGGAAATCATATCCGAAGGGCTATGGGGCTGTCTGATCAGAATCTCATTCCGTCTCCGTTGATTTTAAGGCAAATTCCTCGCCATTGCCATTTCAGGCGGCAGAGGTGACCAAAATCTCATTTTTGGCACGGGAGCAGAAAGTGACGGAAACGTCATCCCTGGTTCACGAACACAAAAGAAGCCCAACGGTTCAAGAATCGGATCAATCAGACAAGTGACAAAGCAGATATGGCCATATCGATTTCTCGGGGTCGGAACACAAGGTGTCATTTGCCCGCTCAAAACTTATTCCATTTAGTCCACTCACACACCGATGGAAATCTTATCTAAAGGGTTATGGGGCTGTCTTATCAGAATTCCATTCCGTCTCCGTTGATTTTAGGGCAAATTTCTCGCCAATGCCATTTCAAGCGGCAGAGGTGACAAAAATCTCATTTTTGGCACGGGAGCAGAAAGTGACGGAAACTTCATCCCTGGTTCACGAACACAAAAGAAGCCCAACGGTGCAAGAATCGGATCAATCAGACAAGTGACAGAGCAGATATGGCCAGATCGATTTCTCGAGGGCCGGAACACCAGGTGTCATTTGCCCACTCAAAACTTATTCCATTTAGTCCACTCATACACCGATGGAAATCTTTTCTGAAGGGTTATGGGGCTGTCTTATCAGAATCCCATTCCGTCTCATTTTTGGCACGGGAGCAGAAAGTGACGGAAACTTCGTCTCTAATTTACCAACACAAAAGAAGCCCCACGGTGCAAGAATCGGATCAATCAGACAGGTGACAGAGCAGAAATGGCCAGATCGATTTCTCGGGGGCCGGAACACCGGGTGTCATTTGCCCCCTCAAAACTTATCCGATTTAGCCCACTCTCACACCTTTGGAAATCATATCTGAAGGGCTATGGGGCTGTCTGATCAGAATCCCATTCTGTCTCCGTTGATTTTAGGGCAAATTCCTCGCCAATGCCATTTCAGGCAGCAGAGCTGATCGAAATCTCATTTTTGGCACGGGAGCAGAAATTGACTGAAACTTCGTCAGTGGATAACCAACAAATAAGAAGCTTCACGGTGCAAGAATCGGATCAATCAGGCAGGTGACGAAGCAGATATGCCCAGATTGATTTCTCTGGGCCGGGACACCCGGTGTCATTTGCCCACTCAAAACTAATCCACGTTAGTCCACTCACACACCGATGGAAATCTTATCTTAAGGGTATGGTGCTGTCTCATCAGAATCTCATTCCGTCTACGTTGATTTTAGAGCAAATTCCTCGCCAATGCCATTTTAGACGGCAGAGGTAACAGAAATCTCATTTTTGGCACGGGAGCACAAAGTGACGGAAACTTCATCCCTGGTTCACCAACACAAACGAAGCCCCACGGTGCAAGAATCGGATCAATCAGACAAGTGACACAGCAGATATGGCCAGATCGATTTCTGGGGGGGCCGGAACACCAGGTGTCATTTGCCCGCTCAAAACTTATACGATTTAGTCCACTCACACACCGATGGAAATCTTATTCGAAGGGCTATGGGGATGTCTGATCAGAATCCCATTCCGTATCCGTTGATTTTAGGGCAAATTCCTCGCCAATGCCATTTCAGGCGGCAGAGGTGATCGAAATCTCATTTTTGGCACGGGAGCAGAAAGTGACGGAAATTTCATCCTTGGTTTACCAACACAAAACAAGCCCCACAGTGCAAGAATCGGATCAATCAAACAGGTGACAGAGCAGATATGGCCAGATCGATTTCTCGGGGGTCGGAACACCAGGTGTCATTTGCCCCCTCAAAACTTATCGGATTTAGTCCACTCACACATCGATGGAAATCTTATCCGAAGGGCTATGGGGCTGTCTGATCAGAATCCCATTCCGTCTCCGTTGATTTTAAGGCAAATTCCTCGCCAATGCCATTTCAGGCGGCAGAGGTGACCAAAATCTCATTTTTGGCACGGGAGCAGAAAGTGACGGAAACTTCGTCTCTGATTTACCAACACAAAAGAAGCCCCACGGTGCAAGAATCGGATCATTCAGACAAGTGACGGAGCAGATATGGCCAGATCGATTTCTCGGGGGCCGGAACACTAGGTGTCATTTGCCCGCTCAAAACTTATCCGATTTTGTCCATTCACACACCGATGGAAATCTTATCCGAAGTGCTATGGGGCTGTCTGATCAGAATCCCATTCCGTATCCGTTGATTTTAGGGCAAGTTCCTCGCCAATGCCATTTCAGGCGGCAGAGGTGATCGAAATCTCATTTTTGGCACGAGAGCAGAAAGTGACGGAAACTTTGTCTCTAGTTTACCAACACAAAAGAAGCCCCACGGTGCAAGAATCGGATCAATCAGACAGGTGACGGAGCAAATATAGCCAGATCGATTTCTCGAGGGCCGGAACACCAGGTGTCATTTGCCCGCTCAAAACTTATCCGATTTAGTCTACTCTCACACCGATGGAATTCATATCTGAAGGGCTATGGGGCTGTCTGATCAGAATCTCATTCCGTCTCCGTTGATTTTAGGGCAAATTCCTCGCCAATGCCATTTCAGGCGGCAGAGGTGACCAAAATCTCATTTTTGGCACGGGAGCAGAAAGTGAAGGAAACTTCATCCCTGGTTCACGAACACAAAAGAAGCCCCATGGTGCAAGAATCAGATCAATCAGACAGGTGACAGAGCAGATATGGCCAAATCTATTTCTCGAAGGCCGGAACACCAAGTGTCATTTGCCTGCTCAAAACTTATCCGAAGGGCTATGGGGCTGTCTGATCAGAATCCCATTCCGTCTCCGTTGATTTTAGGGCAAATTCCTCGCCAATGCCATTTCAGGCGGCAGAGGTGACCGAAATCTCATTTTTGGCACGGGAGCAGAAAGTGATGGAAACTTCATCCCTGGATCTCCAACACAAAAGAAGCTTCACGGTGCAAGAATCGGATCAATTAGACAGGTGACGGAGCAGATATGGCCAGATCGATTTCTCGAGGGCCGGAACACCAGGTGTCATTTGCCCCCTCAAAACTTATCCGATTTAGTCCACTCACACATCGATGGAAATCATATCTGAAGTGCTATGGGGCTGTCTGATCAGAATCCCATTCCGTCTCCGTTGATTTTAAAACAAATTTCTCGCCAATGCCATTTCAGGCGGCAGAGATGACTAAAATCTCATTTTTGGCAAGGGAACAGAAAGTGACGGAAACTTCATCCCTGGTTCACGAACACAAAAGAAGCCCAACGGTGCAAGAATCGGATCAATCAGACAGGTGACGGAGCAAATATAGCCAGATCGATTTCTCGAGGGCCGGAACACCAGGTGTCATTTGCCCGCTCAAAACTTATCCGATTTAGTCTACTCACACACCGATGGAATTCATATCTGAAGGGCTATGGGGCTGTCTGATCAGAATCTCATTCCGTCTCCGTTGATTTTAGGGCAAATTCGTCGCCAATGCCATTTCAGGCGGCAGAGGTGACCAAAATCTCATTTTTGGCACGGGAGCAGAAAGTGAAGGAAACTTCATCCCTGGTTCACGAACACAAAAGAAGCCCCATGGTGCAAGAATCAGATCAATCAGACAGGTGACAGAGCAGATATGGCCAAATCTATTTCTCGAAGGCCGGAACACCAAGTGTCATTTGCCTGCTCAAAACTTATCCGATTTAGTCCACTCAAACACCGATGGAAATCTTATCTGAAGGGCTATGGGGATGTCTGATCAGAATCCCATTCCGTCTCCGTTGATTTTAGGTCAAATTCCTTAGAGGTGATCGAAATCTCATTTTTGGCACGGGAGCTGAAAGTGACGGAAACTTTGTCTCTGGTTTACCAACACAAAAGAAGCCCCACGGTGCAAGAATCGGATCAATCAGACAGGTGACGGAGCAGATATAGCCAGATCGATTTCTCGAGGGCCGGAACACCAGGTGTCATTTGCCCGCTCAAAACTTATCCGATTTAGTCCACTCACACACCGATGGAAATCTTATCAGAAGGGCTATGGGGCTGTCTGATCAGAATCCCATTCCGTCTCCGTTGATTTTAGGGCAAATTCCTCGCCAATGCCATTTTAGGCGGCAGAGGTGACCGAAATCTCATTTTTGGCACGGGAGCAGAAAGTGATGGAAACTTCATCCCTCGATCTCCAACACAAAAGAAGCTTCACGGTGCAAGAATCGGATCAATTAGACAGGTGACGGAGCAGATATGGCCAGATCGATTTCTCGGGGGTCGGAACACCAGGTGTCATTTGCCCCCTCAAAACTTATCCGATTTAGTCCACTCACACATCGATGGAAATCATATCTGAAGTGCTATGGGGCTGTCTGATCAGAATCCCATTCCGTCTCCGTTGATTTTAAAATAAATTTCTCGCCAATGCCATTTCAGGCGGCAGAGGTGACCAAAATCTCATTTTTGGGACGGGAGCAGAAAGTGACGGAAACTTCATCCCTGGTTCACGAACACAAATGAAGCCCAACGGTGCAAGAATCGAATTAATCAGACAGGTGACAGAGTAGATATGGCCAGATCGATTTCTCGAGGGCCGGAACACCAGGTGTCATTTGCCCGCTCAAAACTTATTCCATTTAGTCCACTAACACATCGATGGAAATCTTATCTGAAGGGTTATGGCGCTGTCTTATCAGAATCCCAATCTGTCTCCGTTGATTTTAGGGCAAATTCTCGCCAATGCCATTTCAGGCTGCAGAGTGTGATCGAAATATCATTTTTGGCACGGGAACAGAAAGTGACGGAAACTTCGTCTCTGATTTACCAACACAAAAGAAGCCCCACGGTGCAAGAATCGGATCATTCAGACAAGTGACGGAGCAGATATGGCCAGATCGATTTCTCGGGGGGCCGGAACACTAGGTGTCATTTGCCCGCTCAAAACTTATCCGATTTAGTCCATTATCTTATCCGAAGGGCTATGGGGCTGTCTGATCAGAATCCCATTCCGTATCCGTTGATTTTAGGGCAAGTTCCTCGCCAATGCCATTTCAGGCGGCAGAGGTGATCGAAATCTCATTTTTGGCACGAGAGCAGAAAGTGACGGAAACTTTGTCTCTAGTTTACCAACACAAAAGAAGCCCCACGGTGCAAGAATCGGATCAATCAGACAGGTGACGGAGCAAATATAGCCAGATCGATTTCTCGAGGGCCGGAACACCAGGTGTCATTTGCCCGCTCAAAACTTATCCGATTTAGTCTACTCTCACACCGATGGAATTCATATCTGAAGGGCTATTGGGCTGTCTGATCAGAATCTCATTCCGTCTCCGTTGATTTTAGGGCAAATTCCTCGCCAATGCCATTTCAGGCGGCAGAGGTGACCAAAATCTCATTTTTGGCAAGGGAGCAGAAAGTGAAGGAAACTTCATCCCTGGTTCACGAACACAAAAGAAGCCCCATGGTGCAAGAATCAGATCAATCAGACAGGTGACAGAGCAGATATGGCCAAATCTATTTCTCGAAGGCCGGAACACCAAGTGTCATTTGCCTGCTCAAAACTTATCCGATTTAGTCCACTCACACACCGATGGAAATCTTATCTGAAGGGCTATGGGGCTGTCTGATCAGAATCCCATTCCGTCTCCGTTGATTTTAGGGCAAATTCCTTACCAATGCCATTTCAGGCGGCAGAGGTGATCGAAATCTCATTTTTGGCACGGGAGCAGAAAGTGACGGAAACTTCATCCCAGGTTCACCAACATAAAAGAAGCCCCACGGTGCAAGAATCTGATCAATCAGACAGGTGACAGAGCAGATATGGCCAGATCAATTTCTCGGGGACCGGAACACAAGGTGTCATTTGCCCGCTAAATAATTATCGGATTTAGTCCACTCAGACGCCGATGGAAATCTTATCCGAAGGGCTATAGGGTGTCTGATCAGAATCCCATTCCGTCTTTGTTGATTTTAGGGCAAATTCCTTGCCAATAGCGGCAGAGGTGATCGAAATCTCATTTTTGGCACGGAAGCAGAAACTGACGGAAATTTCATCCCTGGTTCACCAACACCAAAGAAGCCCCACGGTGCAAGAATCGGATCAATTACACAGGTGACAGAGCAGATATGGCCAGATCGATTTCTCGGGGGCCGGAACACCAGGTGTCATTTGCCCCCTCAAAACTTATCCGATTTAGTCCTCTCACACACCGATGGAAATCATATCTGAAGTGCTATGGGGATGTCTGATCAGAATCCCATTCCGTCTCCGTTGATTTTAAGGCAAATTCCTCGCCAATGCCATTTCAGGCAGCAGAGGTGATCGAAATCTCATTTTTAGCACGGGAGCAGAAATCGACGGAAACTTCGTCCGTGGATCACCAACACAAAAGAAGCTTCACGATGCAAGAATCGTATCAATCAGGCAGGTGAAGGAGAAGATATGGCCAGATCGATTTCTCGGGGGCCGGAACACCAAATGTCATTTGCCCCCTTAAAATTTATCCGATTTAGTCCACTCACACAGAGATGGAAATCATATCCAAAAGGCTATGGGGCTGTCTGATTAGAATCCCATTCCTTCTCTGTTGATTTTAGGGCAAATTCCTCGCCAATGCCAATTTAGGCGGCAGAGGTGACCGAAATCTCATTTTTGGCACGGTAGCAGAAAGTGACAAAAAGTTCATCCCTGGATCACCAACACAAAAGAAGCTTCACGGTGCAAGAATCGGATCAATCAGGCAGGTGACAGAGCAGATATGGCCAGATCGATTTCTCGAGGGCCGCAACACCAAGTGTCATTTGCCCGCTCAAAACTTATTCCATTTAGTCCACTAACACATCGATGGAAATCTTATCTGAAGGGTTATGGGGCTGTCTTATGAGAATCCCAATCTGTCTCCGTTGATTTTAGGCCAAATTCTCGCCAATGCCATTTCAGGCTGCAGAGTGTGATCGAAATCTCATTTTTGGCATGGGAGCAGAAAGTGACGGAAACTTCGTCTCTGATTTACCAACACAAAAGAAGCCCCACGGTGCAAGAATCGGATCATTCAGACAAGTGACGGAGCAGATATTGCCAGATCGATTTCTCAGTGGCCGGGACACCAAGTGTCAATTGCCCGCTCAAAACTTATCCGATTTAGTCCACTCACACACCGATGGAATTCATATCTGAAGGGCTATGGGGCTGTCTGATCAGAATCTCATTCCGTCTCCGTTGATTTTAGGGCAAATTCCTCGCCAATGCCATTTCAGGCGGCAGAGGTGACCAAAATCTCATTTTTGGCACGGGAGCAGAAAGTGAAGGAAACTACATCACTGGTTCACGAACACAAAAGAAGCCCCATGGTGCAAGAATCAGATCAATCAGACAGGTGACAGAGCAGATATGGCCAAATCTATTTCTCGAAGGCCGGAACACCAAGTGTCATTTGCCTGCTCAAAACTTATCCGATTTAGTCCACTCACACACCGATGGAAATCTAATCTGAAGGGCTATGGGGCTGTCTGATCAGAATCCCATTCCGTCTCCGTTGATTTTAGGGCAAATTCCTTACCAATGCCATTTCAGGTGGCAGAGGTGATCGAAATCTCATTTTTGGCACGGGAGTAGAAAGTGACGGAAACTTCATCCCAGGTTCACCAACATAAAATAAGCCCCACGGTGCAAGAATCGGATCAATCAGACAGGTGACAGAACAGATATGGCCAGATCGATTTCTCGGTGGCCGGAACACAAGGTGTCATTTGCCCGCTAAAAACTTATCGGATTTAGTCCACTCAGACACCGATAGAAATCTTATCCGAAGGGCTATAGGGTGTCTGATCAGAATCCCATTTCGTCTTTGTTGATTTTAGGGCAAATTCCTTGCCAATGCCATTTCAGGCGGCAGAAGTGATCGAAATCTCATTTTTAGCACGGAAGCAGAAAGTGACGGAAACTTCATCCCTGGTTCACCAACACCAAAGAAGCCCCACGGTGCAAGAATCGGATCAATTAGACAGGTGACAGAGCAGATATGGCCAGATCGATTTCTCGGGGGCCGGAACACCAGGTGTCATTTGCCCCCTCAAAACTTATACGATTTAGTCCTCTCACACACCGATGGAAATCATATCTGAACTGCTATGGGGCTGTCTGATCAGAATCCCATTCCGTCTCCGTTGATTTTAAGGCAAATTCCACGCCAATGCCATTTCAGGCGGTAGAGTTTACCAAAATCTCATTTTTGGCATGGGAGCAGAAAGTGACGGAAACTTCATCCCTGGTTCATGAACACAAAAGAAGCCCAACGGTGCAAGAATCGGATTAATCAGACAGGTGACAGAGTAGATATGGCCAGATCGATTTCTCGAGGGCCGGAACACCAGGTGTCATTTGCCCGCTCAAAACTTATCCGATTTAGTCCACTCACACACCGATGGAAATCTTATCCGAAGGGCTATGGGGCTGTCTGATCAGAATCTCATTCCGTCTCCGTTGATTTTAGGGCAAATTCCTCGCCAATGCCATTTCAGGCAGCAGAGGTGATCGAAATCTCATTTTTGGCACGGGAGCAGAAATTGACGGTAACTTCGTCCGTGGATCACCAACACAAAAGAAGCTTCACGATGCAAGAATTGTATCAATCAGGCAGGTGACAGAGAAGATATGGCCAGATCGATTTCTCGGGGGCCGAAACACCAAATGTCATTTGCCCCCTTAAAATTTATCCGATTTAGTCCACTCACACAAAGATGGAAATCATATCCAAAAGGCTATGGGGCTGTCTGATTAGAATCCCATTCCGTCTCTGTTGATTTTAGGGCAAATTCCTCGCCAATGCCATTTTAGGCGGCAGAGGTGACCGAAATCTCATTTTTGGCACGGTAGCAGAAAGTGACGAAAACTTTATCCCTGGATCACCAACACAAAAGAAGCTTCACGGTGCAAGAATCGGATCAATCAGGCAGGTGACGGAGCAGATATGGCCAGATCAATTTCTCAGTGGCCGGGACACCAAGTGTCAATTGCCCGCTCAAAACTTATCCGATTTAGTCCACTCACACATCGATGGAAATCATATCCGAAGGGCTATGGGGCTGTCTGATTAGAATCCCGTTCCGTCTCCGTTGATTTTAAGACAAATTCCTCGCCAATGCCATTTCCGGCGGCAGAGGTGACCAAAATCTCATTTTTGGCACGGGAGCAGAAAGTGACGGAAACTTCATCCCTGGTTCACGAACACAAAAGAAGCCCAACGGTGCAAGAATCGGATCAATCAGACAGGTGACAGAGCAGATATGGCCAGATCGATTTCTCGAGGGCCGCAACACCAAGTGTCATTTGCCCGCTCAAAACTTATTCCATTTAGTCCACTAACACATCGATGGAAATCTTATCTGAAGGGTTATGGGGCTGTCTTATATAAATCCCAATCTGTCTCCGTTGATTTTAGGGCAAATTCTCGCCAATGCCATTTCAGGCTGCAGAGTGTGATCGAAATCTCATTTTTGGCACGGGAGCAGAAAGTGACGGAAACTTTGTCTCTGGTTTACCAACACAAAAGAAGCCCAACGGTACAAGAATCGGATCAATCAGACAAGTGACAAAGCAGATATGGCCAGATCGATTTCTCGGGGTCGGAACACCAGGTGTCATTTGCCCGCTCAAAACTTATTTCATTTAGTCCACTCACACACCGATGGAAATCTTATCTAAAGGGTTATGGGGCTGTCTTATCAGAATCCCATTCCGTCTCCGTTGATTTTAGGGCAAATTTCTCGCCAATGCCATTTCAGGCGGCAGAGGTGACAAAAATCTCATTTTCGGCACGGGAGCAAAAAGTGACGGAAACTTCATCCCTGGTTCACGAACACAAAAGAAGCCCAACGGTGCAAGAATCGGATCAATCAGACAGGTGACAGAGCAGATATGGCCAGATCGATTTCTCGAGGGCCGGAACACCAAGTGTCATTTGCCCGCTCAAAACTTATTCCATTTAGTCCACTAACACATCGATGGAAATCTTATCTGAAGGGTTATGGGGCTGTCTTATCAGAATCCCAATCTGTCTCCGTTGATTTTAGGGCAAATTCTCGCCAATGCCATTTCAGGCTGCAGAGTGTGATCGAAATCTCATTTTTGGCACGGGAGCAGAAAGTGACGGAAACTTCGTCTCTGATTTACCAACACAAAAGAAGCCCCACGGTGCAAGAATAGGATCATTCAGACAAGTGACGGAGCAGATATGGCCAGATCGATTTCTCGGGGGCCGGAACACTAGGTGTCATTTGCCCGCTCAAAACTTATCCGATTTAGTCCATTATCTTATCCGAAAGGCTATGGGGCTGTCTGATCAGAATCCCATTCCGTATCCGTTGATTTTAGGGCAAGTTCCTCGCCAATGCCATTTCAGACGGCATAGGTGATCGAAATCTCATTTTTAGCACGAGAGCTGAAAGTGACGGAAACTTTGTCTCTAGTTTACCAACACAAAAGAAGCCCCATGGTGCAAGAATCGGATCAATCAGACAGGTGACGGAGCAAATATAGCCAGATCGATTTCTCGAGGGCCGGAACACCAGGTGTCATTTGCCAGCTCAAAACTTATCCGATTTAGTCTACTCACACACCGATGGAATTCATATATGAAGGGCTATGGGGCTGTCTGATCAGAATCTCATTCCGTCTCCGTTGATTTTAGGGCAAATTCCTCGCCAATGCCATTTCAGGCGGCAGAGGTGACCAAAATCTCATTTTTGGCACGGGAGCAGAAAGTGAAGGAAATTCATCCCTGGTTCACGAACACAAAAGAAGCCCCATGGTGCAAGAATCAGATCAATCAGACAGGTGACAGAGCAGATATGGCCAAATCTATTTCTCGAAGGCCAGAACACCAAGTGTCATTTGCCTGCTCAAAACTTATCTGATTTAGTCCACTCACACACCGATGGAAATCTTATCTGAAGGGCTATGGGGCTGTCTGATCAGAATCCCATTCCGTCTCCGTTGATTTTAGGGCAAATTCCTTACCAATGCCATTTCAGGCGGCAGAGGTGATCGAAATTTCATTTTTGGCACGGGAGCAGAAAGTGACGGAAACTTCATCCCAGGTTCACCAACATAAAATAAGCCCCACGGTGCAAGAATCGGATCAATCAGACAGGTGACAGAGCAGATATGGCCAGATCAATTTCTCGGGGTCCGGAACACAAGGTGTCATTTGCCCGCTAAAAACTTATCGGATTTAGTCCACTCAGACACCGATGGAAATCTTATCCGAAGGGCTATAGGGTGTCTGATCAGAATCCCATTCCGTCTTTGTTGATTTTAGGGCAAATTCCTTGCCAATGCCATTTCAGGCGGCAGAGGTGATCGAAATCTCATTTTTGGCACGGAAGCAGAAAGTGACGGAAATTTCATCCCTGGTTCACCAACACCAAAGAAGCCCCACGGTGCAAGAATCGGATCAATTAGACAGGTGACAGAGCAGATATGGCCAGATCGATTTCTCGGGGGCCGGAACACCAGGTGTCATTTGCCCCCTCAAAACTTATCCGAATTAGTCCTCTCACACACCGATGGAAATCATATCTAAAGTGCTATGGGGATGTCTGATCAGAATCCCATTCCGTCTCCGTTGATTTTAAGGCAAATTCCTCGCCAATGCCATTTCAGGCAGCAGAGGTGATCGAAATCTCATTTTTAGCACGGGAGCAGAAATCGACGGAAACTTCGTCCGTGGATCACCAACACAAAAGAAGCTTCACGATGCAAGAATCGTATCAATCAGGCAGGTGACGGAGAAGATATGGCCAGATCGATTTCTCGGGGGCCGGAACACCAAATGTCATTTGCCCGCTTAAAATTTATCCGATTTAGTCCACTCACACAGAGATGGAAATCATATCCAAAAGGCTATGGGGCTGTCTGATTAGAATCCCATTCCGTCTCTGTTGATTTTAGGGCAAATTCCTCGCCAATGCCATTTTAGGCGGCAGAGATGACCGAAATCTCATTTTTGGCACGGTAGCAGAAAGTGACGAAAAGTTCATCCCTGGATCACCAACACAAAAGAAGCTTCACGGTGCAAGAATCGGATCAATCAGACAGGTGACAGAGCAGATAAGGCCAGATCGATTTCTCGAGGGCCGCAACACCAAGTGTCATTTGCCCGCTCAAAACTTATTCCATTTAGTCCACTAACACATCGATGGAAATCTTATCTGAAGGGTTATGGGGCTGTCTTATCAGAATCCCAATCTGTCTCCGTTGATTTTAGGGCAAATTCTCGCCAATGCCATTTCAGGCTGCAGAGTGTAATCGAAATCTCATTTTTGGCACGGGAGCAGAAAGTGACGGAAACTTCGTCTCTGATTTACCAACACAAAAGAAGCCCCACGGTGCAAGAATCGGATCATTCAGACAAGTGACGGAGCAGATATGGCCAGATCGATTTCTCAGTGGCCAGGACACCAAGTGTCAATTGCCCGCTCAAAACTTATCCGATTTAGTCCACTCACACACCGATGGAATTCATATCTGAAGGGCTATGGGGCTGTCTGATCAGAATCTCATTCCGTCTCCGTTGATTTTAGGGCAAATTCCTCGCCAATGCCATTTCAGGCGGCAGAGGTGACCAAAATCTCATTTTTGGCACGGGAGCAGAAAGTGAAGGAAACTTCATCACTGGTTCACGAACACAAAAGAAGCCCCATGGTGCAACAATCAGATCAATCAGACAGGTGACAGAGCAGATATGGCCAAATCTATTTCTCGAAGGCCGGAACACCAAGTGTCATTTGCCTGCTTAAAACTTATCCGATTTAGTCCACTCACACACCGATGGAAATCTAATCTGAAGGGCTATGGGGCTGTCTGATCAGAATCCCATTCCGTCTCCGTTGATTTTAGGGCAAATTCCTTACCAATGCCATTTCAGGCGGCAGAGGTGATCGAAATCTCATTTTTGGCACGGGAGCAGAAAGTGACGGAAACTTCATCCCTGGTTCACCAACATAAAAGAAGCCCCACGGTGCAAGAATCGGATCAATCAGACAGGTGACAGAGCAGATATGGCCAGATCAATTTCTCGGGGTCCGGAACACAAGGTGTCATTTGCCCGCTAAAAACTTATCGGATTTAGTCCACTCAGACACCGATGGAAATCTTATCCGAAGGGCTATAGGGTGTCTGATCAGAATCCCATTCCGTCTTTGTTGATTTTAGGGCAAATTCCTTGCCAATGCCATTTCAGGCGGCAGAGGTGATCGAAATCTCATTTTTGGCACGGAAGCAGAAAGTGACGGAAACTTCATCCCTGGTTCACCAACAGCAAAGAAGCCCCACGGTGCAAGAATCGGATCAATTAGACAGGTGACAGAGCAGATATGGCCAGATCGATTTCTTGGGGGCCGGAACACCAGGTGTCATTTGCCCCCTCAAAACTTATCCGATTTAGTCCTCTCAAACACCGATGGAAATCGTATCTGAACTGCTATGGGGGTGTCTGATCAGAATCCCATTCCGTCTGCGTTGATTTTAAGGCAAATTCCTCGCCAATGCCATTTCAGGCGGTAGAGGTGACCAAAATCTCATTTTTGGCACGGGAGCAGAAAGTGACGGAAACTTCATCCCTGGTTCATGAACACAAAAGAAGCCCCACGGTGCAAGAATCGGATTAATCAGACAGGTGACAGAGTAGATATGGCCAGATTGATTTCTCGAGGGCCGGAACACCAGGTGTCATTTGCCCGCTCAAAACTTATCCGATTTCGTCCACTCACACACCGATGGAAATCTTATCCGAAGGGCTATGGGGCTGTCTGATCAGAATCTCATTCCGTCTCCGTTGATTTTAGGGCAAATTCCTCGCCAATGCCATTTCAGGCAGCAGAGGTGATCGAAATCTCATTTTTGGCACGGGAGCAGAAATTGACGGAAACTTCGTCCGTGGATCACCAACACAAAAGAAGCTTCACGATGCCAGAATTGTATCAATCAGGCAGGTGACAGAGAAGATATGGCCAGATCGATTTCTCGGGGGCCGAAACACCAAATGTCATTTGCCCCCTTAAAATTTATCCGATTTAGTCCACTCACACAAAGATGGAAATCATATCCAAAAGGCTATGGGGCTGTCTGATTAGAATCTAATTCCGTCTCTGTTGATTTTAGGGCAAATTCCTCGCCAATGCCATTTTAGGCGGCAGAGGTGACCGAAATCTCATTTTTGGCACGGTAGCAAAAAGTGACGAAAACTTCATCCCTGGATCACCAACACAAAAGAAGCTTCACGGTGCAAGAATCGGATCAATCAGGCAGGTGACGGAGCAGATATGGCCAGATCAATTTCTCAGTGGCCGGGACACCAAGTGTCAATTGCCCGCTCAAAACTTATCCGATTTAGTCCACTCACACATCGATGGAAATCATATCCGAAGGGCTATGGGGCTGTCTGATTAGAATCCCGTTCCGTCTCCGTTGATTTTAAGGCAAATTCCTCGCCAATGCCATTTCCGGCGGCAGAGGTGACCAAAATCTCATTTTTGGCACGGGAGCATAAAGTGACGGAAACTTCATCCCTGGTTCACGAACACAAAAGAAGCCCAACGGTGCAAGAATCGGATCAATCAGACAGGTGACAGAGCAGATATGGCCAGATCGATTTCTCGGGGGCCGGAACACTAGGTGTCATTTGCCCGCTCAAAACTTATCCGATTTTGTCCATTCACACACCGATGGAAATCTTATCCGAAGGGCTATGGGGCTGTCTGATCAGAATCCCATTCCGTATCCGTTGATTTTAGGGCAAGTTCCTCACCAATGCCATTACAGGCAGCAGAGGTGATCGAAATCTCATTTTTGGCACGAGAGCTGAAAGTGACGGAAACTTCGTCTCTGGTTTACCAACACACAAAAGAAGCCCCACGGTGCAAGAATCGGATCAATCAGACAGGTGACGGAGCAAATATAGCCATATCGATTTCTCGAGGGCCAGAACACCAGGTGTCATTTGCCCGCTCAAAAATTATCCGATTTAGACAACTCACACACCGATCGAATTCATATCTGAAGGGCTATGGGGCTGTCTGATCAGAATCTCATTCCGTCTCCGTTGATTTTAGAGCAAATTCCTCGCCAATGCCATTTCAGGCGGCAGAGGTGACCAAAATCTCATTTTTGGCACGGGAGCAGAAAGTGAAGGAAGCTTCATCACTGGTTCACGAATACAAAAGAAGCCCCATGGTGCAAGAATCAGATCAATCAGACAGGTGACAGAGCAGATATGGCCAAATCTATTTCTCGAAGGCCGGAACACCAAGTGTCATTTGCCTGCTCAAAACTTATCCGATTTAGTCCACTCACACACCGATGGAAATCTTATCTGAAGGGCTATGGAGCTGTCTGATCAGAATCCCATTCCGTCTCCGTTGATTTTAAGGCGAATTCCTCGCCAATGCCATTTCAGGCGGCAAAGGTAACCAAAATCTCATTTTTGGCACGGGAGCTGAAAGTGACGGAAACTTCATACCTGGTTCATGAACACAAAAGAAGCCCAACGGTGCAAGAATCGGATTAATCAGACAGGTGACAGAGTAGATATGGCCAGATCGATTTCTCGAGGGCCGGAACACCAGGTATCATTTGCCCGCTCAAAACTTATCCGATTTAGTCCACTCACACACCGATGGAAATCTTATCTGAAGGGCTATGGGGCTGTCTGATCAGAATCCTATTTCGTCTCCGTTGATTTTAGGGCAAATTCCTTACCAATGCCATTTCAGGCGGCAGAGGTGATCGAAATCTCATTTTTGGCACGGGAGCAGAAAGTGACGGAAACTTCATCCGAGGTTCACCAACATAAAAGAAGCCCCACGGTGAATCGGATCAATCAGACAGGTGACAGAGCAGATATGGCCAGATCGATTTCTCGGGGGCCGGAACACCAGCTGTCATTTGCCCGCTAAAAACTTATCGGATTTAGTCCACTCAGACACCGATGGAAATCTTATCCGAAGGGCTATAGGGTGTCTGATCAGAATCCCATTCAGTCTTTGTTGATTTTAGGGCAAATTCCTCGCCAACGCCATTTCAGGCAGCAGAGGTGATCGAAATCTCATTTTTGGCACGGTTGCAAAAAGTGACGGAAACTTCAACCCTGGATCACCAACACAAAAGAAGCTTCACGGTGCAAGAATCGGATCAATCAGGCAGGTGACGGAGCAGATATGGCCAGATCGATTTCTCAGTGGCCGGGACACCAGGTGTCAATTGCCCGCTCAAAACTTATCCGATCCACTCACACACCGATGCAAATCTTATCTGAAGGGCTATGGGGCCTGTCTTATCAGAATCCCATTCCGTCTCCGTTGATTTTAGGGCAAATTTCTCGCCAATGCCATTTCAGGCGGCAGAGGTGATCGAAATCTCATTTTTGGCACGAGACCTAAAAGTGACGGAAACTTCGTCTCTAGTTTACCAACACAAAAGAAGCCCCACGGTGCAAGAATCGGATCAATCAGACAGGTGACTGAGCAAATATAGCCAAATTGATTTCTCGAGGGCCGGAACACCATGTGTCATTTGCCCGCTCAAAACTTATCCGATTTAGTCCACTCACACACCGATGGAAATCATATCTGAAGGGCAATGGGGCTGTTTGATAAGAATCTCATTCCGTCTCCGTTGATTTTAAGGCAAATTCCTCGCCAATGCCATTTCAGGCGGCAGAGGTGACCAAAATCTCATTTTTGACACGGGAGCAGAAAGTGACGGAAACTTCATCCCTGGTTCACGAACACAAAAGAAGCCCCACGGTGCAAGAATCGGATCAATCAGACAGGTGACAGAGCAGATATGGCCAGATCGATTTCTCGAGGGCAGGAACACCACGTGTCATTTGCCTGCTCAAAACTTATCCGATTTAGTCCACTCACACACCGATGTAAATCTTATCTGAAGTGTTATGGGGCTGTCTTATCAGAATCCCAATGTGTCTCCGTTGATTTTAGGGCAAATTCTCGCCAATGTCATATCAGGCTGCAGAGTGTGATCGAAATCTCATTTTTGGCACGGGAGCAGAAAGTGACGGAAACTTTGTCTCAGATTTATTTACCAACACAAAAGAAGCCCCACGGTGCAAGAATCGGATCATTCAGACAAGTGACGGAGCAGATATGGCCAGATCGATTTCTCGGGGGCCGGAACACTAGGTGTCATTTGCCCGCTCAAAACTTATCCGATTTAGTCCATTCACACACCGATGGAAATCTTATCCGAACGGCTATGGGGCTGTCTGATCAGAATCCCATCCCATCTCCGTTGATTTTAGGGCAAATTCCTCGCCAATGCCATTTTAGGCGGCAGAGGTGACCGAAATCTCATTTTTGGCACGGGAGCAGAAAGTGATGGAAACTTTATCCCTGGATCACCAACACAAAAAAAGCTTCACGGTGCAAGAATCGGATCAATCAGGCAGGTGACGGAGCAGATATGGCCAGATCATTTCTCGGGGGTCGGAACACCAGGTGTCATTTGCCCCCTCAAAACTTATCCGATTTAGTCCACTCACACATCGATGGAAATCATATCCGAAGGGCTATGGGGCTGTCTGATTAGAATCCCGTTCCGTCTCTGTTGATTTTAAGGCAAATTCCTCGCCAATGCCATTTCAGGCGGCAGAGGTGACCAAAATCTCATTTTTGGCACGGGAGAAGAAAGTGACGGAAACTTCATCCCTGGTTCACGAACACAAAAGAAGCCCAACGGTGCAAGAATCGGATCAATCAGACAGGTGACAGAGCAGATATGGCCAGATCGATTTCTCGAGGGCCGGAACACCAAGTGTCATTTGCCCGCTCAAAACCTATTCCATTTAGTCCACTAACACATCGATGGAAATCTTATCTGAAGGGTTATGGGGCTGTCTTATCAGAATCCCAATCTGTCTCCGTTGATTTTAGGGCAAATTCTCGCCAATGCCATTTCAGGCTGCAGAGTGTGATCGAAATCTCATTTTTTGCACCGGAGATGAAAGTGACGGAAACTTCGTCTCTGATTTACCAACACAAAAGAAGCCCCACGGTGGAAGAATCGGATCATTCTGACAAGTGACGGAGCAGATATGACCAGATCGATTTCTCGGGGGCCGGAACACTAGGTGTCATTTGTCCGCTCAAAACTTATCCGATTTAGTCCATTCACACACCGATGGAAATCTTATCCGAAGGGCTATGGGGCTGTCTGATCAGAATCCCATTCCGTATCCGTTGATTTTTGGGCAAGTTCCTCGCCAATGCCATTTCAGGTGGCAGAGGTGATCGAAATCTCATTTTTGGCACGAGAGCTGAAAGTGACGGAAACTTTGTCTCTAGTTTACCAACACAAAAGAAGCTCCACGGTGCAAGAATCGGATCAATCTGACAGGTGACTGAGCAGATATGGCCAGATCGATTTCTCGAGGGCCGGAACACCAAGTGTCATTTGCCCGCTCAAAACTTATTCCATTTAGTCCACTAACACATCGATGGAAATCTTGTCTGAAGGGTTATGGGGCTGTCTTATCAGAATCCCAATCTGTCTCCGTTGATTTTAAGGCAAATTCCTCGACAATGCCATTTCAGGCGGCAGAGGTGACCAAAATCTCATTTTTGGCACGGGAGCAGAAAGTGACGGAAACTTCACCCCTGGTTCACCAACACAAAAGAAGCCCCACGGTGCAAGAATCGGATCAATCGGACAGGTGACAGAGCAGATATGGCCAGATCGATTTCTCAGGGGCCGGAACACCAGGTGTCATTTGCCCCCTCAAAACTTATCTGATTTAGTCCACTCACACACCGATGGAAATCATATCGGACGGGCTATGGGGCTGTTTGATCAGAATCCCATTCCGTCTCCATTGATTTTAAGGCAAATTCCTCACCAATGCCATTTCAGGCGGCAGAGGTGACCAAAATCTCATTTTTGGCACGGGAGCAGAAAGTGACGGAAACTTCATCCCTGGTTCACGAACACAAAAGAAGCCCAACGGTGCAAGAATCGGATCAATCAGACAGGTGACAGAGCAGATATGGCCAGATCGATTTCTCGAGGGCCGGAACACCAAGTGTCATTTGCCCGCTCAAAACTTATTCCATTTAGTCCACTAACACATCGATGGAAATCTTATCTGAAGGGTTATGGGGCTGTCTTATCAGAATCCCAATCTGTCTCCGTTGATTTTAGGGCAAATTCTCGCCAATGCCATTTCAGGCTGCAGAGTGTGATCGAAATCTCATTTTTGGCACCGGAGCAGAAAGTGACGGAAACTTCGTCTCTGATTTACCAACACAAAAGAAGCCCCACGGTGCAAGAATCGGATCATTCTGACAAGTGACGGAGCAGATATGACCAGATCGATTTCTCGGGGGCCGGAACACTAGGTGTCATTTGTCCGCTCAAAACTTATCCGATTTAGTCCATTCACACACCGATGGAAATCTTATCCGAAGGGCTATGGGGTTGTCTGATCAGAATCCCATTCCGTATCCGTTGATTTTAGGGCAAGTTCCTCGCCAATGCCATTTCAGGCGGCAGAGGTGATCGAAATCTCATTTTTGGCACGAGAGCTGAAAGTGACGGAAACTTTGTCTCTAGTTTACCAACACAAAAGAAGCCCCACGGTGCAAGAATCGGATCAATCAGACAGGTGACTGAGCAGATATGGCCAGACCGATTTCTCGAGGGCCGGAACACCAAGTGCCATTTGCCCGCTCAAAACTTATTCCATTTAGTCCACTAACACATTGATGGAAATCTTATCTGAAGGGTTATGGGGCTGTCTTATCAGAATCCCAATCTGTCTCCGTTGATTTTAAGGCAAATTCCTCGACAATGCCATTTTAGGCGGCAGAGGTGACCAAAATCTCATTTTTGGCACGGGAGCAGAAAGTGACGGAAACTTCACCCCTGGTTCACCAACACAAAAGAAGCCCCACGCTGCAAGAATCGGATCAATCGGACAGGTGACAGAGCAGATATGGCCAGATCGATTTCTCAGGGGCCGGAACACCAGGTGTCATTTGCCCCCTCAAAACTTATCCGATTTAGTCCACTCCCAAACCGATGGAAATCATATCGGACGGGCTATGGGGCTGTTTGATCAGAATCCCATTTCGTCTCCGTTGATTTTAAGGCAAATTCCTCGACAATACCATTTCAGGCTGCAGAGTGTGATCGAAATCTCATTTTTGGCACGGGAGCAGAAATTGACGGAAACTTTATCTCTAGTTTACCAACACAAAAGAAGCCCCACGGTGCAAGAATCGGATCAATCAGACAGGTGACTGAGCAGATATGGCCAGATCGATTTCTCGGGGGCCGGAACACTAGGTGTCATTTGCCCGCTCAAAACTTATTCCATTTAGTCCACTAACACATCGATGGAAATCTTATCTGAAGGGTTATGGGGCTGTCTTATCAGAATCCCAATCTGTCTCCGTTGATTTTAGGGCAAATTCTCGCCAATGCCATTTCAGGCTGCAGAGTGTGATCGAAATCTCATTTTTGGCACGAGAGTTGAAAGTGACGGAAACTTTGTCTCTAGTTTACCAACACAAAAGAAGCCCCACGGTGCAAGAATCGGATCAATGTGACGGAGCAAATATAGCCAGATCGATTTCTCGAGGGCCGGAACACCAGGTGTCATTTGCCCGCTCAAAACTTATCCGATTTAGTCTACTCACACACAGATGGAATTCATATCTGAAGGGCTATGGGGCTGTCTGGTCAGAATCTCATTCCGTCTCCGTTGATTTTAGGGCAAATTCCTCGCCAATGCCATTTCAGGCGGCAGAGGTGACCAAAATCTCATTCATGGCACGGGAGCAGAAAGTGATGGAAACTTCATCCCTGGTTCATGAACACAAAAGAAGCCCCATGGTGCAAGAATCAGATCAATCAGACAGGTGACAGAGCAGATATGGCCAGATCGATTTCTCGGGGGCCGGAACACCAGGTGTCATTTGCCCCCTCAAAACTTATCCGATTTAGTCCACTCAGACACCGATGGAAATCATATCCGAAGGGCTATGGGGTGTCTAATCAGAATCCCATTCCGTCTCTGTTGACTTTAGGGCAAATTCCTTGCCAATGCCATTTCAGGCGGCAGAGGTGATCGAAATCTCATTTTTGGCTTGGAAGCAGAAAGTGACGGAAACTTCATCCCTGGTTCACCAACACCAAAGAAGCCCCACGGTGCAAGAATCGGATCAATTAGACAGGTGACAGAGCAGATATGGCCAGATCGATTTCTCGGGGGCCGGAACACCAGGTGTCATTTGCCCCCTCAAAACTTATCCGATTTAGTCCTCTCACACACTGATGGAAATCATATCTGAAGTGCTATGGGGCTGTCTGATCAGAATCCCATTCCGTCTCCGTTGATTTTAAGGCAAATTCCTCGCCAATGCCATTTCAGGCGGCAGAGGTGACCAAAATCTCATTTTTGGCACGGGAGCAGAAAGTGACGGAAACTTCATCCCTGGTTCATGAACACAAAAGAAGCCCAACGGTGCAAGAATCAGATTAATTAGACAGGTGACAAAGTAGATATGGCCAGATCGATTTCTCGAGGGCCGGAACACCAGGTGTCATTTGCCCGCTCAAAACTTATCCGATTTAGTCCACTCACACACCGATGGAAATCTAATCCGAAGGGCTATGGGGCTGTCTGATCAGAATCTCATTCCGTCTCCGTTGATTGTAGTGCAAATTCCTCGCCAATGCCATTTCAGGCAGCAGAGGTGATCGAAATCTCATTTTTGGCACGGGAGCAGAAATTGACGGAAACTTCGTCTGTGGATCACCAACACAAAAGAAGCTTCATGATGCAAGAATCGTATCAATCAGGCAGGTGACGGAGCAGATATGGCCAGATCAATTTCTCGGGGGCCGGGACACCCGGTGTCATTTGCCCACTCAAAACTTATCCAATTTAGTCCACTCACACACAGATGGAAATCTTATCTGAAGGGTATGGGGCTGTCTCATCAGAATCTCATTCCGTCTACGTTGATTTTAGAGAAAATTCCTCGCCAATGCCATTTTAGACGGCAGAAGTGACCGAAATCTCATTTTTGGCACGGGAGCAGAAAGTGACGGAAACTTTATCCCTGGTTCACCAACACAAAAGAAGCCCCACGGTGCAAGAATCGGATCAATCAGACAGGTGACAGAGCAGATATGGCTAGATCGATTTCTCGGGGGCTGGAACACCAAATGTCATTTGCCCCCTTAAAATTTATCCTATTTAGTCCACTCACACACCGATGGAAATCTTATCTGAAGGGCTATGGGGCCTGTCTTATCAGAATCTCATTCCGTCTCCGTTGATTTTAGGGCAAATTTCTCGCCAATGCCATTTCAGGCGGCAGAGGTGCTCGAAATCTCATTTTTGGCATGAGACCTGAAAGTGACGGAAACTTCGTCTCTAGTTTACCAACACAAAAGAAGCCCCACGGTGCAAGAATCGGATCAATCAGACAGGTGACTGAGCAAATATAGCCAAATCGATTTCTCGAGGGCCGGAACACCATGTGTCATTTGCCCGCTCAAAACTTATCCGATTTAGTCCACTCACACACCGATGGAAATCATATCTGAAGGGCAATGGGGCTATTTGATCAGAATCTCATTTCGTCTCCATTGATTTTAAGGCAAATTCCTCGCCAATGCCATTTCAGGCGGCAGAGGTGACCAAAATCTCATTTTTGACACGAGAGCAGAAAGTGACGGAAACTTTATCCCTGGTTCACGAACACAAAAAGTATGCACGCTCTGCATACTTTTTGGCTGACAAGCTTCCTCAACTCTTCATTGGCTGCCTTAATCTCCGCCAACATTAGCTTAGTTTCCATGCGAAGAACATATGCACGCTCTCGACGCTCCTTCAACGTTTTGCTCATGTTTTTGTATTTTTTTTTATAGAAAATAAAAAGATAGAGGTTCAGATCAATACCAGATTGCTCTGATACCAAATGATACGGACGGAGGACCCGTTGGATAAAAGATCCAAGAACCCTTCGTATAAGAGGTAGGCAGCGGTCTCCCTAGATCGAGAATCCAGTTTGATCACCTCCTAGAGCGAAGAAAACCTCGACCCGTTGGCTATATAATCAGCCAAGAACCTCGGTATGGTTGAACGCCACAAGACTTTGCTCACTAGTCTTGATAAGTTCGGAACAAGTGAAAACTCTACAAGAGAGAAATTCAACTCACAAAGGCAAAGCCAATTTTCGTTTATAACTCAAGGTGTATATGTTATTCGATTACAAAGGATATCAAGCCTATTTATAGGTTAGAAAAGGACTCTTCGTAGCCTACCAATAATGATAGTACTTATGATACTAATTAAACTCATAAATAGACTTATTTAACACTAATTAAATCACTTATTAACTACTAATGACTACTTATGACTCAAGACTTCAAAAGTCACTTATTTAACTCATAATAATGAAACTAATTAGACACTTAATTTAGCCTCTTCAATATGCACGAAAATCAACCATTTATTTTTCTTCTCGGGCCTTCGAAGTCTGATTGTTGACAAGCCCTTTTAAGACGAATTCAGCATATTAATATTCACCATTTGGCCCGATTTATCTTGATATTGGACTTGAAATCGGCATACTTTATTTAGTTCCTGAAATCTGACTTCTAGTCGTTGGTTGCCCACCCGTGCTCACATCACCGGAACAACAGGTGTCATTTGTCCCCTCAAAACTTATCCGATTTAGTCCACTCACACACCGAAAGAAATCATATCCGAAGAGCTATGGGGCTGTTTGATCAGAATCCCATTCCGTCTCCGTTGATTTTAAGGCAAATTCCTCGCCAATGCCATTTCAGGCGGCAGAGGTGACCAAAATCTCATTTTTGGCAAGGGAGCAGAAAGAGACGGAAACTTCATCTCTGGTTTACCAACACAAAAGAAGCCCAACGGTGCAAGAATCGGATCAATCAGACAGGTGACGGAGCAAATATGGCCAGATCGATTTCTCGAGGGCCGGAACACCAGGTGTCATTTGCCTGCGCAAAACTTATCCGATTTAGTCCACTCACATACCGATGGAAATCTTATTTGAAGGGCTATGGGGCTGTCTGATCAGAATCCCATTCCGTCTCCGTTGGTTTTAGGTCAAATTCGTCGCCAATTCCATTTCAGGCGGTAGAGGTGATCGAAATCTCATTTTTGGCACTGGAGCAAAAAGTGACGGAAACTTCGTCTTTGGTTTTGATGGGGCTGCATCCAAGTTAACCAACGACAACAATAGAGATCCCTTGATCATTCATGGTGGACCGGTTACAAGAGCTAGAGCTAAGAAGATAAAGGAGGCCATGGTGTTGATTATAGCTGAAATGAAAGCCCAAGTCCAAGAGCAATCTACGTTGGGCCAAATGGTGAATCTTATACAAGTCGATGGGCTGAATCCAACTTGAAGAATGGGCTATTTACAAATCAGATTTGGAGGCCCAAGATGAGGAATAAAGATGCATATTTTCGTGCATGTTCAAGAAGGCAAATAAAGAGTCATGTTAGTTTCTTTATTATGACTTAAATAAGTGACTTTTGAGTCCAAGGGTCATAGGTACTTAATAAGTGATGTAATGAGTGTTAAATAAGTCTATTTATGAGTTTAATTAGTGTTATCAATGATAGGATACCAAGAATCCTTTCCTAGCCTATAAATAGACTTGTAAATCACTTGTAAGAGGACACCTTGAGTTATAAACGAAAATTGGCTTTGCCTTTGTGAGTTGAATTTCTCTCTTGTAGAGTTTTCACTTGTTCCGAACTTATCAAGACTAGTGAGCAAAGTCTTGTGGCGTTCAACCATACCGAGGTTCTTGGCTGATTATATAGCCAACGGGTCGAGGTTTTCTTCGCTCTAGGAGGTGATCAAACTGGATTCTCGATCTAGGGAGACCGCTGCCTACCTCTTATACGAAGGGTTCTTGGATCTATTATCCAACGGGTCCTCCGTCCGTATCATTTGGTATCAGAGCAATCTGGTATTGATCTGAACCTCTATCTTTATAATTTTCTATCCAAAAAAAAAAAAAAAAAAAAATGAGCAAATCGTTGAAGGAGCATCGAGAGCGTGCATATGTTCTTCGCATGAAAACTAAGCTAATGTTGGCGGAGATTAAGGCAGCCAATGAAGAGTTGAGGAAGCTTGTAGAAGTAACAACAAGGAAGACCTTTTGTGACATGCCGATCCAAAGTTGTGATTCTACACCACAATTGGAGGTCCAACCAAATGGAGAGAAGGGAATTGAGGACAAGGTGATCAAACTGGATTCTCGATCTAGGGAGACCGCTGCCTACATCTTATACGAAGGGTTCTTGGATCTTTTATCCAACGGGTCCTCCGTCCGTATCATTTGCTCTTCAATTCTACATCTTCTCTATATTGTATCCATCCTTGTGTCTTTGTTGCTGCAAAAAAAAAAAAAAAAGAAAGG
Source organism: Schizonepeta tenuifolia (assembly GCA_029490685.1). Lineage (NCBI taxonomy): Eukaryota > Viridiplantae > Streptophyta > Magnoliopsida > Lamiales > Lamiaceae > Schizonepeta > Schizonepeta tenuifolia. The sequence continues at coordinate 44,562 of JANLIY010000028.1, read as the reverse complement.
AAAAAGAAAGAAAAAGAAAAAGGGAAAAAAAATCAGTTTAAAAAAATACAAAAAAAAACGAAAATCATTTGAATTGTTCCATAAGGGCTGAAGTGTGGTGATTGTTACATCTCTTGTTCTAATCTTGATTTGTTCTAGTTCAATTGAATTCCTACAAGTGAGAATTGAAGTTGATAAAGGCAAAGGTACCTCTACTTCTACTCCCAATACTACTAGAACTAGAGATGTCAAATGTTTTCGCTGTCATGGAATTGGACACATTGCATCTGAATGTCCAAACAAAAGGGTGATGGTTGTAAAGTCTAATGGGGAGCTAGAATCGGAAAGTGAACATGAAGATGATGGTGGAGATGAACATCCTGAAGAGATCACACCGGAACACGGAGAGCTATTTGTGGTTCGAAGAGCTCTTAATGTGCAAGTCAAAGGTGATGATCAACAAAGGGAGAACATCTTTCACACAAGGTGTTTGGTCCAAGGTAAAGTTTGCATGATGATTATTGATGGTGGGAGTTGTACTAACGTTGCAAGTTCAAATATGGTGGACAAGATGAAGTTAGCAACCCAAAAGCATCCTCAACCATACAAGCTTCAATGGTTGAATGAATGTGGTGAAATTCGTGTGACTAAACAAGTTCTAATTTCGTTTTCCATTGGCAACTATAAGGATGATGTTCTTTATGATGTGGTACCAATGCATGCTAGTCACATTCTCTTGGGCAGGCCTTGGCAATTCGATCGGAGGGTTATTCATGACGGTTTTCAAAATCGTTATACCTTCAAGCACAATAACAAATTTGTCATGCTTGTGCCATTGACTCCACAACAAGTTCATGAGGACCAAATAAAGATGTCTCAAACAAGGAGAGCTAGAGAGAATGAGGGAAATTCCTCGCCAATACCATTTCAGGCGGCAGAGGTGACCAAAATCTCATTTTTGGCACGACAGCAGAAAGTGACGGAAACTTCATCCCTGGTTCACCAACACAAAAGTAGCCCCATGGTGCAAGAATCGGATCAATCAGACAGGTGACAGAGCAGATATGGCCAGATCGATTTCTCGGGGGCCGAAGAACACCAGGTGTCAATTTCCCTCTCAAACTTATCCGATTTAGTCCACTCACACACCGATGGAAATCTTATCCGAAGGGTATGGGGCTGACTCATCAGAATCTCATTCCGTCTACGTTGATTTTAGAGCAAATTCCTCGCCAATGCCATTTTAGACGGCAGAGGTGACCGAAATCTCACTTTTGGCACGGGAGCAGAAAGTGACAGAAACTTCATCCCTGGTTCACCAACACAAAAGAATCGGATCAATCAGACAAGTGACAGAGCAAATATGGCCAGATCGATTTTTCGGGGGCCAGAACACCAGGTGTCATTTGCCCCCTCAAAACTTATCCGATTTAGTCCTCTCACACAACGATGGAAATCATATCCGAAGGGCTATGGGGCTGTCTGATCAGAATCCCATTCCGTCTCTGTTGATTTTAGGGCAAATTCCTCGCCAATGCCATTTTAGGCGGCCGAGGTGACCAAAATCTCATTTTTGGCACGGGAGCAGAAAGTGACGGAAACTTTATCCCTGGATCACCAACACAAAAGAAGCTTCTCGGTGCAAGAATATGATCAATCACGCAGGTGACGGAGCAGATATGGCCAAATCAATTTCTAGGGGGCCGGGACACCAGGTGTCATTTTCCCCCTCAAAACTTATCCGATTTAGTCCATTCACACAACGATGGAAATCATATCCGAAGGGTTATGGGGCTATCTGATCAGAATCTCATTCCGTCTCCGTTGATTTTAGGGCAAATTCCTCGCCAATACCATTTCAGGTGGTAGAGGTGACCAAAATCTCATTTTTGGCACGGCAGCAGAAAGTGACGGAAACTTCATCCCTGGTTCACCAACACAAAAGAAGCCCCATGGTGCAAGAATCGGATCAATCAGACAGGTGAATGAGCAGATATGGCCAGATCGATTTCTCGGGGGCCGGGGAACACCAGGTGTCATTTTACCCCTCAAAACTTATCCGATTTAGTCCACTCACACACCGATGGAAATCTTATCCGAAGGGTATGGGGCTGACTCATCAGAATCTCATTCCGTCTACGTTGATTTTAGAGCAAATTCCTCGCCAATGCCATTTTAGACGGCAGAGGTGACCGAAATCTCACTTTTGGCACGGGAGTAGAAAGTGACAAAAACTTCATCCCTGGTTCACCAACACAAAAGAAGCCCCACGGTGCAAGAATCGGATCAATCAGACAAGTGACAGAGCAGATATGGCCAGATCGATTTCGCGGGGGCCGGGACACCAGGTTTCATTTGCCCCCTCAAAACATATCCGATTTAGTCCACTCACACAACGATGGAAATCATATCCGAAGGGCTATGGGGCTGTCTGATCAGAATCCCATTCCGTCTCTGTTGATTTTAGGGCAAATTCCTCGCAAATGCCATTTTAGGCGGCAGAGGTGACCGAAATCTCATTTTTGGCACGGGAGCAGAAAGTGACGGAAACTTTATCCCTGGATCACCAACACAAAAGAAGCTTCACGGTGCAAGAATCGGATCAATCACGCAGGTGACGGAGCAGATATGGCCAAATCAATTTCTAGGGGGCCGGGACACCAGGTGTCATTTGCCCCCTCAAAACTTATCCGATTTAGTCCATTCACACAACAATGGAAATCATATCCGAAGGGATATGGGGTTGTCTGATCAGAATCTCATTCCGTCTCCGTTGAATTTAGGGCAAATTCCTCGCCAATACCATTTCAGGCGGCAGAGGTGACCAAAATCTCATTTTTGGCACGGCAGCAGAAAGTGACGGAAACTTCATCCCTGGTTCACCAACACAAAAGAAGCCCCATGGTGCAAGAATCGGATCAATCAGACAGGTGACAGAGCAGATATGACCAGATCGATTTCTCGGGGGCCGGGGAACACCAGGTGTCATTTTCCCCCTCAAAACTTATCCGATTTAGTCCACTCACACACCGATGGAAATCTTATCCGAAGGGTATGGGGCTGACTCATCAGAATCTCATTCCGTCTACGTTGATTTTAGAGCAAATTCCTCGCCAATGCCATTTTAGACGGCAGAGGTGACCGAAATCTCACTTTTGGCACGGGAGCAGAAAGTGACAGAAACTTCATCCCTGGTTCACCAACACAAAAGAATCGGATCAATCAGACAAGTGACAGAGCAGATATGGCCAGATCGATTTTTCGGGGGCCGGAACACCAGCTGTCATTTGCCCGCTCAAAACTTATCCGATTTAGTCCATTCACACACCGATGGAAATCTTATCTGAAGGGCTATGGGGCTGTCTGATCAGAATCCCATTCTGTCTCCGTTGATTTTAAGGCAAATCCTCGCCAATGCCATTTCAGGCGGCAGAGGTGACCAAAATCTAATTTTTGGCACGGGAGCAGAAAGTGAGGGAAACTTCATCCCTGGTTAACCAACACAAAAGAAGCCCCAAGGTGCAAGAATCGGATCAAACAGACAAGTGACAGAGCAGATATGGCAAGATCGGTTTCTCGAGGGCCGGAACACCTAGTGTCATTTGCCCGCTCAAAACTTATCCGATTTAGTCCACTCACACACAGATGGAAATCTCATCTGAAGGGCTATGGGGCTGTCTTATCAGAATCTCATTCCGACTCCGTTGATTTTAGGGCAAATTTCTCGCCAATGCCATTTCAGGCGGCAGAGGTGATCGAAATCTCATTTTTGGCACGGGAGCAGAAATTGTCGGAAACTTCGTCCGTGAATCACCAACACAAAAGAAGCTTCACGGTGCAAGAATCGTATCAATCAGGCAGGTGACGTAGCAGATATGGCCAGATCGATTTCTCGGGGGCCGGGACACCCGGTGTCATTTACCCACTCAAAACTTATCCAATTTAGTCCACTTGCACACCGATGGAAATCTTATCCGATGGGTATGGGGCTGTCTCCTCAGAATCTCATTCCGTCTACGTTGATTTTAGAGCAAATTCCTCGCCAATGCCATTTTAGACGGCAGAGGTGACCGAAATCTCATTTTTGGAACGGGAGAAGAAAGTGACGGAAACTTTATCCCTGGTTCACCAACACAAAAGAAGCCCCACGGTGCAAGAATCGGATCAATCAGACAGGTGACAGAGCATATATGGCTAGATCGATTTCTCGGGGGCCGGAACACCAAGTGTCATTTGCCCCCTCAAAACATATCCGATTTAGTCCACTCACACACCGATGGAAATCATATCCGAAGGACTATGGGGCTGTCTGATTAGAATCCCATTCTGTCTCTGTTTATTTTAGGGCAAATTCCTCGCCAATGCCATTTCAGGCGGCAGAGGTGACCAAAATCTCATTTTTGGCACGGGAGGAGAAAGTGACGGAAACTTCATCCCTGGTTCACCAAACACAAAAGAAGCCCCACGGTGCAAGAATCGGATCAATCAAACAAGTGACGGAGCAAATATCGCCAGATCGATTTCTCAAGGGCAGGAACACCAGGTGTCATTTGCCCGCGCAAAACTTATCCGATTCAGTCCACTCACACACCGATAGAAATCTTATCTGAATTGCTATGGGGCTGTCTGATCAGAATCCCATTCCATCTCCGTTGATTTTAGGTCAAATTCCGCGCCAATGCCATTTCAGGCGGCAGAGGTGATCGAAATCTCATTTTTGGCATGGGAGCAGAAAGTAACGGAAACTTCGTCTCTGGTTTACCAACACAAAAGTAGCCCCACGGTGCAAGAATCGGATCTATCAGACAGTTGACGGAGCAAATATGGCCAGATCGATTTCTCGGGGGCCGGGACACCAGGTGTCATTTGCCCACTCAAAACTTATCCAATTTAGTCCACTCATACACCGATGGAAATCTTATCCGAAGGGTATGGGGCTGTCTCATCAGAATCTCATTCCGTCTACGTTGATTTTAGAGGAAATTCCTCGCCAATGCCATTTAGACGGCAGAGGTGACCGAAATCTCATTTTTGGCACGGGAGCAGAAAGTGAAGGAAACTTTATCCCTGGTTCACCAACACAAAAGAAGCCCCACGGTGCAAGAATCGGATCAATCAGACAGGTGACAGAGCAGATATGGCTAGATCGATTTCTCGGGGGCCGGAATACCAAGTGTCATTTGCCCCCTCAAAACTTATCCGATTTAGTCCACTCACACACCGATAAAAATCATATCCGAAGGGCTATGGGGCTGTCTGATTAGAATCCCATTCCGTCTCTGTTGATTTTAGGGCAAATTCCTCGCCAATGCCATTTTAGGCGGCAGAGGTGATTGAAATCTCATTTTTGGCACGGGAGCAGAAAGTGACGGAAACTTCATCCCTGGATCACCAACACAAAAGAACTTCACGGTGTAAGAATCGAATCAATCAGGCAGGTGATGGAGCAGATTTAGCCAGATCGATTTCACAGGGGCCGGGACACCAGGTGACATTTGTCCGCTCAAAACATATCCGATCCACTCACACACCGATGAAAATCTTATCTGAAGGGCTGTGGGGCCTGTCTTATCAGAATCCCATTCCGTCTCCGTTGATTTTAGGGCAAATTTCTCGCCAATGCCATTTCAGACGGCAGAGGTGATCGAAATCTCATTTTTGGCACGAGAGCTGAAAGTGACGGAAACTTCATCTCTGGTTTACCAACATAAAAGAAGCCCCACGGTGCAAGAATCGGATCAATCAGACAGGTGACGGAGCAAATATAGCCAAATCGATTTCTTGAGGGCCGGAACACCATGTGTCATTTGCCCGCTCAAAACTTATCCGATTTAGTCCACTCACACACCGATGGAAATCATATCTGAAGGGCAATGGGGCTGTTTGATCAGAATCTCATTCCGTCTTCGATGATTTTAGAGCAAATTCCTCGCCAATGCCTTTTCAGGCGGCAGAGGTGATCGAAATCTCATTTTTGGCACGGGAGCAGAAAGTGACGAAAACTTCATCCCTGGTTCACCAACACAAAAGAAGCCCCACGGTGCAAGAATCGGATCAATCAGACAGGTGACAGAGCAGATATGGCCAGATCGATTTCTCGGGGGCCGGAACACTAGGTGTCATTTGCCCCCTCAAAACTTATCCGATTTAGTCCACTTACACACTGATGAAAATCATATCCGAAGGGCTATGGGGCTGTCTGATCAGAATCCATTCCGTCTCCGTTGATGTTAAGGCAAATTCCTCGCCAATGGCATTTCAGGCGGCAGAGGTGATCAAAATTTCATTTTTGGCACGGGAGCAGAAAGTGACGTAAACTTCATACCTTGTTCACCAACACGAAAGAAGCCCCACGGTGCAAGAATCGGATCAATCAGACTGGTGACAGAGCTGATATGGCCAGATCGATTTCTCGGGGGCCGGAACACGAGGTGTCATTTGCCCCTTCAAAACTTATCCGATTTAGTCCACTCATACACCGATGGAAATCATATCCGAAGGGCTATGGGGCTGTCTGATCAGAATCTCATTCCGTCTGCGTTGATTTTAAAGCAAATTCCTGGCCAATGCCATTTCAGGCGGCAGAGGTAACCAAAATCTCATTTTTGGCACAGGAGCAGAAAGTGACGGAAACTTCAACCCTGGTTCACGAACACAAAAGAAGCCCAACGGTGCAAGAATCGGATCAATCAGACAGGTGACAGAGCAGATATGGCCAGATCGATTTCTCAAGGGCCGGAACACCAGGCGTCATTTGCCCGCTCAAGACTTATCCGATTTAGTCCACTCACACACCGATGGAAATCTTATCTGAAGGCCTATGGGGCTGTCTTATGTGAATCCCATTCCGTCTCCGTTGATTTTAGGGCAAATTTCTCGCCAATTCAATTTCAGGCGGCAGAGGTGATCGAAATCTCATTTTTGGCACGGGAGCTGAAAGTGACGGAAACTTCGTCTTAGGTTTACCAACACAAAAGAAGCCCCACGGTGCAAGAATCGGATCAATCAGAGAAAGTGACGGAGCAAATATGGCCAGATCGATTTCTCAAGGGCCGGAACACCAGGTGTCATTTGCCCGCGCAAAACTTATCCGATTTAGTCCACTCACACAACGATGGAAATCTTATCTGAAGGGCTTATGGGGTCTGATCAGAATCCTTTTCCGTCTTCGTTGATTTTAGGTCAAATTCCGCGCCAATGCCATTTTAGGCAGCAGAGGTGACCAAAATCTCATTTTTTGCACGGGAGAAGAAAGTGACGGAAACTTCATCCCTGGTTCACCGAAACAAAAGAAGCCCAACGGTGAAAGATTCGGATCAATCAGACCGGTAACGAAGCAGATTTGGCCATATCGATTTCTTGGGGCCGGGACACAGGGGGTCATTTTCCCTCTCAAAACTTATCCGATTCATCCACTCACACACCGATGGAAATCTAATCCGAAGGGCTATGGGGCTTTCTGATCAGAATCCCATTCCGTATCTGTTGATTTTAGGGCAAATTCCTCACCAATGTCATTTCAGGCGGCAGAGGTGATCGAAATCTCATTTTTGGCGCGAGAGCTGAAAGTGACAGAAACTTCTTCTCTGGTTTACTAACACAAAAGAAGCCCCACGGTGCAAGAATCGGATCAATCAAACAGGTGACGGAGCAAATATAGCCAAATCAATTTCCCGAGGGCCGGAACACCAGGTGTCATTTGCCCCCTCAAAACTTATCCGATTTAGTCCACTCACACAACGATGGAAATCATATCTGAAGGGCTATGGGGCTGTCTGATCAGAATCCCATTCCGTCTCTGTTGATTTTAGGGCAAATTCCTCGCCTATGCCATTTTAGGCGGCAGAGGTGACCGAAATCTCATTTTTGGCACGGGAGCAGAAAGTGACGGAAACTTTATCCCTGGATCACCAACATAAAAGAAGCTTCACGGTGCAAGAATCAGATCAATCACGCAGGTGACGGAGCAGATATGGCCAAATTGATTTCTAGGGGGCCGGGACACCAGATGTCATATGCCTCCTCAAAACTTATCCGATTTAGTCCACACACACAACGATGGAAATCATATCCGAAGGGTTATGGGGCTGTCTGATCAGAATCTCATTCCGTCTCCGTTGATTTTAGGGCAAATTCCTCGCCAATACCATTTCAGGCGGCAGAGGTGACCAAAATCTCAATTTTGGCACGGGAGCAGAAAGTGACGGAAATTTCATCCCTGGTTCTCCAACATAAAAGAAGCCCCACGGTGCAAGAATCGGATCAATCAGACTAGTGACAGAGCAGATATGGCCAGATCGATTTTTCGGGGGCCGGAACACCAGGTGTCATTTGCCCGCACAAAACTTATCCGATTTAGTCCATTCACACACCGATGGAAATCTTATTCGAAGGGCTATGGGGCTGTCTGATCAGAATCCCATTCCGTATCCGTTGATTTTAGGGCAAATTCCTCGCCAATGCCATTTTCAGGCGACAGAGGTGATCGAAATCTCATTTTTGGCACGGGAGCAGAAAGTGACGGAAATTTCATCCCTGGTTCACCAACACAAAAGAAGCCCCACGGTGCAAGAATCGGATCAATCAAACAAGTGACAGAGCAGATATGGCAAGATCGGTTTCTCCAGGGCCGGAACACCAGATGTCATTTTCCCGCTCAAAACTTATCCGATTTAGTCCACTCACACACAGATGAAAATCTCATCTGAAGGGCTATGGGGCTGTCTTATCAGAATCTCATTCCGTCTCCGTTGATTTTAGGGCAAATTTCTCGCCAATGCCATTTCAGGCGGCACAGGTGATCGAAATCTCATTTTTGGCACGAGAGCTGAAAGTGACGGAAACTTCGCCTCTTTACCAACACAAAAGAAGCCCCACGGTGGAAGAATCGGATAAATCAGACAGGTGACGGAGCAAATATAGCCAGATCTATTTCTCGAGGGCCGGAACACCATGTGTCATTTGCCCGCTCAAAACTTATCCAATTTAGCCTACTCACACACCGATGGAAATCATATCTGAAGGGCTATGGGGCTGTCTGATCAGAATCTCATTCCATCTCCGTTGATTTTAGGGCAAATTCCTCGCCAATGCCATTTCAGGCGGCAGAGGTGATCGAAATCTCATTTTTGGCACGGGAGCAGAAATTGACGGAAACTTCGTCCGTGGATCACCAACACAAAAGAAGCTTCACGGTGCAAGAATCGTATCAATCAAGCAGGTGACGGAGCAGATATGGCCAGATCGATTTCTCGGGGGCCGGGACACCCGGTGTGATGTGAGCACGGGTGGGCAGCCAACGACTACAAGTCAGATTTCAAGAACTAAATAAAGTATGCCGATTTCAAGTCCAATATCAAGATAAATCGGGCCAAATAGTGAATATTAATGGGCTGAATCCATCTTAAAAGGGCTCGTCAACAATCAGACTTCGAAGGCCCGAGAAGAAAAATAAATGGTTGATTTTCGTGCATATTGAAGAGGCTAAATTAAGTGCCTAATTAGTTTCATTATTATGAGTTAAATAAGTGACTTTTGAAGTTTTGAGTCATAAGTACTCATTAGTATTTAATAAGTGGTTTAATTAGTGTTAAATAAGTCTATTTATGAGTTTAATTAGTATCATAAGTACTATCATTATTGGTAGGCTACGAAGAGTTCTTTTCTAGCCTATAAATAGGCTTGATATCCTTTGTAATTGGATAACATATACACCTTGAGTTATAAACGAAAATTGGCTTTGCCTTTGTGAGTTGAATTTCTCTCTTGTAGAGTTTTCACTTGTTCCGAACTTATCAAGACTAGTGAGCAAAGTCTTGTGGCGTTCAACCATACCGAGGTTCTTGGCTGATTATATAGCCAACGGGTCGAGGTTTTCTTCGCTCTAGGAGGTGATCAAACTGGATTCTCGATCTAGGGAGACCGCTGCCTACCTCTTATACGAAGGGTTCTTGGATCTTTTATCCAACGGGTCCTCCGTCCGTATCACGGTGTCATTTGCCCACTCAAAACTTATCCAATTTAGTCCACTCACACACCGATGGAAATCTTATCCGATGGGTATGGGGCTGTCTCCTCAGAATCTCATTCCGTCTACGTTGATTTTAGAGCGAATTCCTCGCCAATGCCATTTTAGAAGGAAGAGGTGACCGAAATCTCATTTTTGGCACGGGAGCAGAAAGTGACGGAAACTTTATCCCTGGTTCACCAACACAATAGAAGCCCCACGGTGCAAGAATCGGATCAATCAGATAGGTGACAGAGCAGATATGGTTAGATCGATTTCTCGGGGGCCGGAACACCAAGTGTCATTTGCCCCCTCAAAACTTATCCGATTTAGTCCACTCACACACCGATGGAAATCATATCCGAAGGGCTATGGGGCTGTCTGATTAGAATCCCATTCCGTCTCTGTTTATTTTAGGGCAAATTCCGTGCAAATGCCATTTCAGGCAGCAGAGGTGACCAAAATCTCATTTTTGGCACGGGAGGAGAAAGTGACGGAAACTTCATCCCTGGTTCACCAACACAAAAGAAGCCCCACGGTGCGAGAATCGGATCAATCAGACAAGTGACGGAGCAAATATGGCCAGATCGATTTCTCAATGGCCGGAACACCAGGTGTCATTTGCCCGCGCAAAACGTATCCGATTTAGTCCACTCATACACCGATGGAAATCTTATCTGAAGGGCCATGGCTGTCTGATCAAAATCCCATTCCGTCTCCGTTGATTTTAGGTCAAATTCCGCACCAATGCCATTTCAGGCGGCAGAGGTGATCGAAATCTCATTTTTGGCATGGGAGCAGAAAGTAACGGAAACTTCGTCTCTGGTTTACCAACACAAAAGTAGCCCCACGGTGCAAGAATCGGATCTATCAGACAGTTGACAGAGCAAATATGGCCAGATCAATTTCTCGGGGGCCGGGACACCAGGTGTCATTTGCCCAATCAAAACTTATCCAATTTAGTCCACTCATACACCGATGGAAATCTTATCCGAAGGGTATGGGGCTGTCTCATCAGAATCTCATTCCGTCTACGTTGATTTTAGAGCAAATTTCTCGCCAATGCCATTTAGACGGCAGAGGTGACCGAAATCTCATTTTTGGCATGGGAGCAGAAAGTGACGGAAACTTTATCCCTGGTTCACCAACACAAAAGAAGCCCCACGGTGCAAGAATCGGATCAATCAGACAGGTGACAGAGCAGATATGGCTAGATCGATTTCTCGGGGGCCGGAACACCAAGTATCATTTGCCCCCTCAAAACTTATCCGATTTAGTCCACTCACACACCGATGGAAATCATATCCGAAGGGCTATAGGGCTGTCTGATTAGAATCCCATTCCGTCTCTGTTGATTTTAGGTAAAATTCCTCGCCAATGCCATTTTAGGCGGCAGGGGCGACCGAAATCTCATTTTTGGCACGGGAGCAGAAAGTGACGGAAACTTCATCCCTGGATCACCAACACAAAAGAAGCTTCACGGTGTAAGAATCGGATCAATCAGGCAGGTGACGGAGCAGATTTAGCCAGATCGATTTCACAGGGGCCGGGACACCAGGTGTCATTTGCCCGCTCAAAACTTATCTGATCCACTCACACACCGATGGAAATCTTATCTGAAGGGCTATGGGGCCTGTCTTATCAGAATCCCATTCCGTCTCCGTTGATTTTAGGGCAAATTTCTCGCCAATGCCATTTCAGACGGCAGAGGTGATCGAAATCTCATTTTTGGCACGAGAGCTGAAAATGACGGAAACTTCGTCTCTGGTTTACCAACATAAAAAAAGCCCCACGGTGCAAGAATCGGATCAATCAGACAAGTGACGGAGCAAATATAGCCAAATCGATTTCTCGAGGGCCGGAACACCATGTGTCATTTGCCCGCTCAAAACTTATCCGATTTAGTCCACTCACACACCGATGGAAATCATATCTGAATGGCAATGGGGCTGTTTGATCAGAATCTCATTCCGTCTCCATTGATTTTAAGGCAAATTCCTCGCCAATGCCATTTCAGGTGGCAGAGGTGACCAAAATCTCATTTTCGGCACGGGAGCAGAAAGTGACGGAAACTTCATCCCTGGTTTACGAACACAAAAGAAGCCCCACGGTGCAAGAATCGGATCAATCAGACTGGTGACAGAGCAGATATAGCCAGATCGATTTCTCGAGGGCCGGAACACCAGGTGTCATTTGCCTGCCCAAAACTTATCCGATTTACTCCACTCGCACACCGATGGAAGTCTTATCTGAAGGGCTATGGGGCTGTCTGATCAGAATCCCATTACGTCTCCGTTGATTTTAGGGAAAATTACTCGCTAATGCCATTTCAGGCGGCAGAGGTGATCGAAATCTCATTTTTGGCACGGGAGCAGAAAGTGACGGAAACTTCATCCCTGGTTCACCAACACAAAAGAAGCCCCACGGTGCAAGAATCGGATCAATCAGACAGGTGACAGAGCAGATATGGCCAGATCGATTTCTCGAGGGCCGAAACACCAGGTGTCATTTGCCCGCTCAAAACTTATCCGATTTAGTCCACTCACACACCGATGGAAATCTTATCCGAAGGGTATTGGGCTGTCTCATCAGAATCTCATTCCATCTACGTTGATTTTAGGGCAAATTCCTCGCCAATGCCATTTTAGGCAGCAGAGGTGACCGAAATCTCATTTTTTGCACGGGAGAAGAAAGTGACGGAAACTTCATCCCTGGTTCACCGAAACAAAAGAAGCCCCACGGTGAAAGATTCGGATCAATCAGACCGGTAACGAAGCAGATTTGGCCATATCGATTAGTCCACTCACACACCAATGGAAATCTAATCCGAAGGGCTATGGGGCTTTCTGATCAGAATCCCATTCTGTATCTGTTGATTTTAGGGCAAATTCCTCACCAATGCCATTTCAGGCGGCAGAGGTGATCGAAATCTCATTTTTGGCACGGGAGCAGAAAGTGACGGAAACTTCATCTCTGGTTCACCAGCACAAAAGAAGCCCCACGGTGCAAGAATCGGATCAATTAGACAAGTGACAGAGCAGATATGGCCAGATCGATTTCTCGGGGGCCGGAACACCAGATGTCATTTGCCCGCTCAAAACTTATCCGATTTAGTCCACTCACACACCGATGGAAATCTTATCTAAAGGGCTATGGGGCTGTCTTATCAGAATCTCATTCCGTCTCCATTGCTTTTAGGGCAAATTTCTCGCCAATGCCATTTCAGGCGGCAGAGGTGATCGAAATCTCATTTTTTGCACGAGAGCTGAAAGTGAAGGAAACTTCGTCTCTGGTTTACCAATACAAAAGAAGCCCCACGGTACAAGAATCGGATCAATCAGACAGGTGACGGAGCAAATATAGCCAAATCGATTTCTCGAGGGCCGGAACACCAGGTGTCATTTGCCCGCTCAAAACTTATCCGATTTAGTCTACTCACACACCAATGGAAATCATATCTGAAGAGCTATGGGGCTTTCTGATCAGAATCTCATTCCGTCTTCGTTGATTTTAGGGCAAATTCCTCGCTAATGCCATTTCAGGCGGTAGAGGTGACCAAAATCTCATTTTTGGCACGGGAGCAGTAGGTGACGGAAACTAAATCCCTGGATCACCAACACAAAAGAAGCTTCACGGTGCAAGAATCGGATCAATCAAACAAGTGACAGAGCAGATATGGCCAGATCGATTTTTCGGGGGCCGGAACACCAGGTGTCATTTGCCCCCTCAAAACTTATCCGATTTAGTCCACTCACACACCGATGGAAATCATATCCGAAGGGCTATGGGGTGTCTAATCAGAATCCCATTCCGTCTCTGTTGATTTTAAGGCAAATTCCTCGCCAATACCATTTCAGGCGGCAGAGGTGACCAGAATCTCATTTTTGGCACGGGAGCAGAAAGTGACGGAAACTTCATCCTGGTTCACGAACACAAAAGAAGCTCCACGGTGCAAGAATCGGATCAATCAGACAGGTGACAGAGCAGATATGGCCAGGTCGATTTCTCGAGGGCCGGAACACCAGGTGTCATTTGCCTGCCCAAAACTTATCCGATTTAGTCCACTCGCACACCGATGGAAGTCTTATCTGAAGGGCTATGGGGCTGTCTGATCAGAATCCCATTACGTCTCCGTTGATTTTAGGGAAAATTACAAGCCAATGCCATTTCAGGCGGCAGAGGTGATCGAAATCTCATTTTTGGCACGGGAGCAGAAAGTGACGGAAACTTCATCCCTGGTTCACCAACACAAAAGAATCCCCACGGTGCAACAATCGGATCAATCAGATAGGTGACAGAGCAGATATGGCCAGATCGATTTCTCGGGGGCCAGAACACCAGGTGTCATTTGCCCCCTCAAAACTTATCCGATTTAGTCCACTTACACACTGATGGAAATCATATCCGAAGGGCTATGGGGCTGTCTGATCAGAATCCATTCCGTCTCCGTTGATTAGGGCAAATTCCTCGCCAATGACATTTCAGGCGGCAGAGGTGATCAAAATTTCATTTTTGGCACGGGAGCAGAAAGTGACGGAAACTTCATACCTTGTTCACCAACTCGAAAGAAGCCCCACGGTGCAAGAATCGGATCAATCAGACAGGTGACAAAGCAGTTATGGCCAGATCGATTTCTCGGGGGCCGGAACACGAGGTATCATTTGCCCCTTCAAAACTTATCCGATTTAGTCCACTCACACACCGATGGAAATCATATCCGAAGGGCTATGGGGCTGTCTGATCAGAATCTCATTCCGTCTCTGTTGATTTTAAAGCGAATTACTCGCCAATGCCATTTCAGGCGGCAGAGGTGACCAAAATCTCATTTTTGGCACAGGAGCAGAAAGTGACGGAAACTTCAACCCTGGTTCAGGAACACAAAATAAGCCCAACGGTGCAAGAATCGGATCAATCAGACAGGTAACAGAGCAGATATGGCCAGATCGATTTCTCAAGGGCCGGAACACCAGGCGTCATTTGCCCGCTCAAGACTTATCCGATTTAGTCCACTCACACACCGATGGAAATCTTATCTGAAGGGCTATGGGTCTGTCTTATCAGAATCCCATTCCGTCTCCGTTGATTTTAGGGCAAATTTCTCTCCAATTCCATTTCATGCGGTAGAGGTGATCGAAATCTCATTTTTGGCACGGGAGCAGAAAGTGCCAGAAATTTCGTCTTTTGTTTACCAACATAAAAGAAGCCCCACGGTGGAAGAATCGGATCAATCAGACAAGTAACGGAGCAAATATGGCCAGATCGATTTCTCGAGGGCTGGAACACTAGGTGTCATTTGCCCGCTCAAAACTTATCCGATTTAGTCCACTCACACACCGATGGAAATCTTATCTGAAGGGCTATGGGGCTGTCTTATGTGAATCCCATTCCGTCTTCGTTGATTTTAGGGCAAATTTCTCGCTAATTCCATTTCAGGCGGCAGAGGTGATCGAAATCTCATTTTTGGCACGGGAGCAGAAAGTGACGGAAACTTCGTCTCAGGTTTACCAACACAAAAGAAGCCCCACGGTGCAAGAATCGGATGAATTAGACAGGTGACGGAGCAAATATGGCCAGATCGATTTCTCGAGGGCCGGAACACCAGGTGTCATTTGCCCGCTCAAAACTTATCCGATTTAGTCCACTCACACACCGATGAAAATCTTATCTGAAGGGCTATGGGGCTGTCTAATCATAATCCCATTCCGTCTCCGTTGATTTTAGGGCAAATTTCTCGCCAATTCCATTTCAGGCGGCAAAGGTGATCGAAATCTCTTTTTTGGCACGGGAGCAGAAAGTAACGGAAACTTCGTCTCTGGTTTACCAACACAAAAGAAGCCCCACGGTGCAAGAATCGGATCAATTAGACAAGTGACGGAGCAAATATGGCCAGATCGATTTTTCAAGGGCCGGAACACCAGGTGCCATTTGCCCGCGCAAAACTTATCCAATTTAGTCCACTCACACACTGATGCAAATCTTATCTGAAGGGCTATGGGGTCTGATCAGAATCCCATTCCGTCTCCGTTGATTTTAGGTCAAATTCCGCGCCAATGCCATTTCAGGCGGCAGAGGTAATCGAAATCTCATTTTTGGCATGGGAGCAGAAAGTAACGGAAACTTCGTCTCTGGTTTACCAACATAAAAGAAGCCCCACGGTGCAAGAATCGGATCTATCAGACAGGTGACAGAGCAAATATGGCAAGATCGATTTCTCGGGGGCCGGGACACAAGGTGTCATTTGCCCATTCAAAACTTATCCAATTTAGTCCACTCATACACCGATGGAAATCTTATCCGAAGGGTATTGGGCTGTCTCATCAGAATCTCATTCCATCTACGTTGATTTTAGGGCAAATTCCTCGCCAATGCCATTTTAGGCAAGCAGAGGTGACCGAAATCTCATTTTTTGCATGGGAGAAGAAAGTGACGGAAACTTCATCCCTGGTTCACCAAAACAAAAGAAGCCCCACGGTGAAAGATTCGGATCAATCAGACCGGTAACGAAACAGATTTGGCCATATCGATTTCTTGGGGCCGGGACACCGGGGGTCATTTTCCCTCTCAAAACTTATCCGATTAGTCCACTCACACAACGATGGAAATATAATCCGAAGGGCTATGGGGCTTTCTGATCAGAATCCCATTCCGTATCTGTTGATTTTAGGGCAAATTCCTCACCAATGCCATTTCAGGCGGCAGAGGTGATCGAAATCTCATTTTTGGCACGGGAGTAGAAAGTGACGGAAACTTCATCCCTGGTTCACCAGCACAAAAGAAGCCCCACAGTGCAAGAATCGGATCAATCAAACAGGTGACGGAGCAAATATAGCCAAATCGATTTCTCGAGGGCCGGAACACCAGGTGTCATTTGCCCGCTCAAAACTTATCCGATTTAGTGTACTCATACACCGATGGAAATCATATCTGAAGAGCTATGGGGCTTTCTGATCAGAATCTCATTCCGTCTCCGTTGATTTTAGGGCAAATTTCTCGCTAATGCCATTTCAGGCGGTAGAGGTGACCAAAATCTCATTTTTGGCACGGGAGCAGTAAGTGACCGAAACTACAGCCCTGGATCACCAACACAAAAGAAGCTTCACGATGCAAGAATCGGATCAATCAAACAAGTGACAGAGCAGATATGGCCAGATCGATTTCTCGGGGGCCGGAACACCAGGTGTCATTTGCCCCCTCAAAACTTATCCGATTTAGTCCACTCACACACCGATGGAAATCATATCCGAAGGGCTATGCGGTGTCTAATCAGAATCCCATTCCGTCTCTGTTGATTTTAGGGCAAATTCCTTGCCAATGCCATTTCAGGCGGCAGAGGTGATCGAAATCTCATTTTTGGCACGGGTGCAGAAAGTGACGGAAACTTCACCCCTGGTTCACCAACACAATAGAAGCCCCACGGTGCAAGAATCGGATCAATCGGACAGGTGACAGAGCAGATATGGCCAGATCGATTTCTCAGGGGCCGGAACACCAGGTGTCATTTGCCCCCTCAAAACTTATCCGATTTAGTCCACTCACACACCGATGGAAATCATATCGGACGGGCTATGGGGCTATTTGATCAGAATCCCATTCCGTCTCCGTTGATTTTAAGGCAAATTCCTCGACAATGCCATTTCAGGCGGCAGAGGTGACCAAAATCTCATTTTTGGCACGGGAGCAGAAAGTGACGGTAACTTCATCCCTGGTTCACGAACACAAAAGAAGCCCAACGGTGCAAGAATCGGATCAATCAGACATGTGACAGAGCAGATATGGCCAGATCGATTTCTCGAGGGCCGGAACACCAGGTGTCATTTGCCCGCTCAAAACTTATCCGATTTAGTCCACTTACACACCGATGGAAATCTAATCTGAAGGGCTATGGGGCTGTCTTATCTGAATCCCATTCCGTCTCCGTTGATTTTAGGGCAAATTTCTATTAGCATTTTTCGGCTTCCTTGGGTCGTGTAGAGTCGTTTGGGACAATTTATGTGCAGCACATTTTTTTTCCCCCTTGTCTGTTTCTTTTGTGTCTTTATTTGTTTCCAGTTTCTAAACCCTCAAAACTTATCTGATTTAGTCCACTCACACACCGATGGAAATCTTATCTGAAGGGCTATGGGGCTGTCTGATTAGAATCTCATTCCGTCTACGTTGATTTTAGGGCAAATTCCTCGCCATTGCCATTTTAGGCGGCAGAGGTGACCGAAATCTTATTTTTTGCACAGGAGAAGAAAGTGACGGAAACTTCATCCCTGGTTTACCAACACAAAAGAAGCCCAACGGTGCGAGAATCGGATCAATCAGACAGGTGACAGAGCAGATATGGCCAGATCAATTTCTCGGGGGCCGAAACAACAGGTGTCATTTGTCCCCTCAAAACTTATCCGATTTAGTCCACTCACACACCGAAAGAAATCATATCCGAAGAGCTATGGGGCTGTTTGATCAGAATCCCATTCCGTCTCCGTTGATTTTAAGGAAAATTCCTCGCCAATGCCATTTCAGGCGGCAGAGGTGACCAAAATCTCATTTTTGGCAAGGGAGCAGAAAGAGACGGAAACTTCATCTCTGGTTTACCAACACAAAAGAAGCCCAACGGTGCAAGAATCGGATCAATCAGACAGGTGACGGAGCAAATATGGCCAGATCGATTTCTCGAGGGCCGGAACACCAGGTGTCATTTGCCTGCGCAAAACTTATCCGATTTAGTCCACTCACATACCGATGGAAATCTTATCTGAAGGGCTATGGGGCTATCTGATCAGAATCCCATTCCGTCTCCGTTGGTTTTAGGTCAAATTCCTCGCCAATTCCATTTCAGGCGGTAGAGGTGATCGAAATCTTATTTTTGGCACGGGAGCAGAAAATGACGGAAACTTCGTCTCTGGTTTTGATGGGGCTGCATCCAAGTTAACCAACGACAACAATAGAGATCCCTTGATCATTCATGGTGGGCCGGTTACAAGAGCTAGAGCTAAGAAGATAAAGGAGGCCATGGTGTTGATTATAGCTGAAATGAAAGCCCAAGTCCAAGAGCAATCTACGTTGGGCCAAATGGTGAATCTTATACAAGTCGATGGGCTGAATCCAACTTGAAGAATGGGCTATTTACAAATCAGATTTGGAGGCCCAAGATGAGGAATAAAGATGCATATTTTCGTGCATGTTCAAGAGGGCAAATAAAGAGTCATGTTAGTTTCTTTATTATGACTTAAATAAGTGACTTTTGAGTCCAAGGGTCATAGGTACTTAATAAGTGATGTAATGAGTGTTAAATAAGTCTATTTATGAGTTTAATTAGTGTTATCAATGATAGGATACCAAGAATCCTTTCCTAGCCTATAAATAGACTTGTAAATCACTTGTAAGAGGACACCTTGAGTTATAAACGAAAATTGGCTTTGCCTTTGTGAGTTGAATTTCTCTCTTGTAGAGTTTTCACTTGTTCCGAACTTATCAAGACTAGTGAGCAAAGTCTTGTGGCGTTCAACCATACCGAGGTTCTTGGCTGATTATATAGCCAACGGGTCGAGGTTTTCTTCGCTCTAGGAGGTGATCAAACTGGATTCTTGATCTAGGGAGACCGCTGCCTACCTCTTATACGAAGGGTTCTTGGATCTATTATCCAACGGGTCCTCCGTCCGTATCATTTGGTATCAGAGCAATCTGGTATTGATCTGAACCTCTATCTTTATAATTTTCTATCCAAAAAAAAAAAAATACAAAAAAATGAGCAAATCGTTGAAGGACCATCGAGAGCGTGCATATGTTCTTCGCATGAAAACTAAGCTAATGTTGGCGGAGATTAAGGCAGCCAATGAAGAGTTGAGGAAGCTTGTGGAAGTAACAACAAGGAAGACCTTTTGTGACATGCCGATCCAAAGTTGTGATTCTACACCACAATTGGAGGTCCAACCAAATGGAGAGAAGGGAATTGAGGACAAGGTGATCAAACTGGATTCTCGATCTAGGGAGACCGCTGCCTACATCTTATACGAAGGATTCTTGGATCTTTTATCCAACGGGTCCTCCGTCCGTATCATTTGCTCTTCAATTCTACATCTTCTCTATATTGTATCCATCCTTGTGTCTTTGTTTCTGCAAAAAAAAAAGAAAGAAAGGAAAAAGAAAGAAAAAGAAAAAGGGAAAGGGAAAAAAAATCAGTTTAAAAAAATACAAAAAAAAACGAAAATCATTTGAATTGTTCCATAAGGGCTGAAGTGTGGTGATTGTTACATCTCTTGTTCTAATCTTGATTTATTCTAGTTCATTTGAATTCCTACAGGTGAGAATTGAAGTTTATAAAGGCAAAGGTACCTCTACTTCTACTCCCAATACTACTAGAACTAGAGATGTCAAATGTTTTCGCTGTCATGGAATTGGACACATTGCATCTGAATGTCCAAACAAAAGGGTGATGGTTGTAAAGTCTAATGGGGAGCTAGAATCGGAAAGTGAACATGAAGATGATGGTGGAGATGAACATCCTGAAGAGATCACACCGGAACACGGAGAGCTATTTGTGGTTCGAAGAGCTCTTAATGTGTAAGTCAAAGGTGATGATCAACAAAGGGAGAACATCTTTCACACAAGGTGTTTGGTCCAAGGTAAAGTTTGCATGATGATTATTGATGGTGGGAGTTGTACTAACGTTGCAAGTTCAAATATGGTGGACAAGATGAAGTTAGCAACCCAAAAGCATCCTCAACCATACAAGCTGCAATGGTTGAATGAATGTGGTGAAATTCGTGTGACTAAACAAGTTCTAATTTCGTTTTCCATTAGCAACTATAAGGATGATGTTCTTTATGATGTGGTACCAATGCATGCTAGTCACATTCTCTTGGGCAGGCCTTGGCAATTCGATCGGAGGGTTATTCATGACGGTTTTCAAAATCGTTATACCTTCAAGCACAATAACAAATCTGTCATGCTTGTGTCATTGACTCCACAACAAGTTCATGAGGACCAAATAAAGATGTCTCAAACGAGGAGAGCTAGAGAGAATGAGGGAAAGAAAAGTGAGGGAGTTGATACACATATGAGAGAAAAAAAGAGTGGAGAGAATACACGAGAGGGAAAGGAAAAACAAAACTTCTTTGTGAGAGCAAAAGAGATGAAGAGAGCAATAGTTGAAGAAGAGAGTGTGTTGATCTTGGTGTACAAAGAGTCTTTTTTTAGCACTAACGAATTAACCCCATCTTTGCCTAGTACCTTTGTGTCTCTTTTGAAGGAATTTGAAGACGTTTTCCCGGAAGAGGAGCCAAGTGGTTTACCTCCATTAAGAGGTATTGAACATCAAATTGATTTTGTGCCCGGAGCTGTGCTTCCAAACCGACCAGCCTATAGAGCCAATCCGGAAGAGACTAGGGAGATCCAAAGGCAAGTGGAAGACTTGATGGAGAAGGGAAGAGTTCGTGAGAGCATGAGTCCATGTGCCGTACCGGTGATCGTTGTATCCAAGAAAGATGGATCATGGAGGATGTGCACCGATTGTCGAGCAATCAATAAGATCACGGTAAAGTATCGCTATCCTATTCCTAGGTTAGACGATATGCTTGGTGAGTTGCATGGGGCTGTTGTGTTTACTAAGATTGATTTGAAAAGTGGTTATCATCAAATTCGAATTCGAGAAGGAGATGAGTGGAAAACTGCTTTTAAAACAAAGTATGGTCTTTATGAGTGGTTAGTAATGCCTTTTGGTTTAACTAATGCACCTAGTACTTTCATGAGATTGATGCATCATGTTTTGCGAAGTTTCATTGGGAAATTTGTGGTTGTTTACTTTGATGATATTTTGATCATAGCAAAAATGTGGATGAACATCTTGACCATGTGCGTGCTGTTTTAGACACCTTAAGAAAGGAATTATTGTATGCTAATCTTAAGAAGTGTTCTTTTTGCATGGATAAAGTTGTTTTTCTTGGTTTTGTTGTAAGTGCTAATGGGATTGAAATGGAGAGGGAAAAAGTGCAAGCTATCTTACAGTGGCCAACTCCTCAAAACATTGCTCACGTAAGAAGTTTTCATGGTCTTGCAAGTTTTTATAGGAGGTTTGTTAAAGATTTTAGCACAATTGCTGCACCTTTGAATGAGATTGTGAAAAAAGATGTTGGTTTTCATTGGGGAGAGAAACAAGAACATGCTTTTAATCTTCTTAAAGAGAAACTAACTAGTGCTCCTATTCTTGCATTGCCTAACTTCGATAAAACTTTTGAGCTTGAATGTGATGCATCCGGAGTGGGTGTAGGAGCTGTTTTGTTGCAGGATGGAAAGCCAATTGCTTACTTTAGCGAGAAGTTGAAGGGCGCTCAATTGAATTATCCAACCTACGACAAGGAGTTGTATGCTTTGGTGAGAGCTTTTGAAACGTGGCAGCATTACTTGTGGCCTAAAGAGTTCGTTGTTCACACGGATTATGAATCTCTCAAATACCTTAAAGGTCAAGGAAAGCTTAGCAAGAGGCATGTTAAGTGGGTGGAATTCATTGAATCATTTCCTTATGTGATCAAGTATAAGAAGGGCAAGGAGAATATTGTGGCTGATGCGTTGTCTCGGAGGTATTCTTTAATCTCTACTTTGAGTTCTAAACTTCTTGGTTTTGAGTCAATTAAGGAGATGTATACTAATGATTCTAATTTTGCTTCAATATATCTAACTTGTGAGCATGCTGCATTTGATAAGTTTTATAGGCATGAGGGCTACTTGTTTAGAGAGTCTAAGTTGTGCATTCCTAAGTGTTCCATGCGTGAGTTGCTTGTTCGTGAAGCTCATGGTGGTGGGTTAATGGGGCATTTGGAGTTCATAAGACTTTGGATGTTTTGCATGAACATTTTTATTGGCCTAAAATGCGTGTTGATGTTGAAAGAATTTGTGGTAGATGTATAACTTGCATGCAAGCTAAATCCAAATCACATCCACATGGTTTGTATACACCTTTACCTATTCCTAATGCACCTTGGGAGAACATTTCTATGGACTTTGTTTTGGGTTTGCCTAGAACAAGTAGGGGTAAGGATTCTGTATTTGTTGTTGTTGATAGATTTTCAAAAATGGCACATTTCATACCATGTCATAAGAGTGATGATGCTACTCATATTGCTGATTTGTTCTTTAAAGAAATTGTGCGTTTGCATGGAATTCCAAGAAGCATTGTTAGTGATCGAGATGTGAAGTTTTTGAGTCATTTTTGGCGTGTGTTATGGAATAAATTGGGAACTAAACTTCTATTTTCTACTACTTGTCATCCCCAAACCGATGGACAAACCGAAGTAGTTAATAGGACTTTATCTCAATTGCTTCGAACATTGATTCAAAGGAACTTGAAAGGTTGGGAGGATTGCTTACCTTTTGCTGAATTTGCTTATAATCGAAGTGTTCATTCTGCTACTAACTTTTCTCCATTTGTAGTTGTTTATGGCTTTAATCCATTGAGTCCACTTGATCTTATTCCAATTCCAATTGAGGAACGAGCTAGTCTTGATGGTAAAGCTAAGGCAGAAATGGTGAAAAAGTTGCATGAGAAGGTGAAGCAAAACATTGAGAAAAGGACGGAGCAATACATCAAGCAAGCAAACAAGGGCCGAAAGCAAGTCATCTTTGAGCCGGGAGATTGGGTTTGGCTACACTTGAGAAAGGAGAGGTTTCCATCCAAAAGGAAGTCCAAGTTGCAACCAAGAGGAGATGGACCATTTCAAGTCATTGCACGAGTGAATGATAATGCTTACAAACTAGACCTACCGGGTGAGTATAATGTAAGTGCTACTTTCAATGTTGCTGATTTGTCTCCTTATCTTGGTGATTTAGATTCGAGGACGAATCCTTTTGAAGAAGAAGGGAATGATGGGGCTGCATCCAAGTTAACCAACGACAACAATAGAGATCTCTTGATCATTCATGGTGGGCCGGTTACAAGAGCTAGAGCTAAGAAGATAAAGGAGGCCATGGTGTTGATTATAGCTGAAATGAAAGCCCAAGTCCAAGAGCAATAAGTCGGTGGGCTGAATCCAACTTGAAGAATGGGCTATTTACAAATCAGATTTGGAGGCCCAAGATGAGGAATAAAGATGCATATTTTCGTGCATGTTCAAGAGGGCAAATAAAGAGTCATGTTAGTTTCTTTATTATGACTTAAATAAGTGACTTTTGAGTCCAAGGGTCATAGGTACTTTAATAAGTGATGTAATGAGTGTTAAATAAGTCTATTTATGAGTTTAATTAGTGTTATCAATGATAGGATACCAAGAATCCTTTCCTAGCCTATAAATAGACTTGTAAATTCACTTGTAAGAGGACACCTTGAGTTATAAACGAAAATTGGCTTTGCCTTTGTGAGTTGAATTTCTCTCTTGTAGAGTTTTCACTTGTTCCGAACTTATCAAGACTAGTGAGCAAAGTCTTGTGGCGTTCAACCATACCGAGGTTCTTGGCTGATTATATAGCCAACGGGTCGAGGTTTTCTTCGCTCTAGGAGGTGATCAAACTGGATTCTCGATCTAGGGAGACCGCTGCCTACCTCTTATACGAAGGGTTCTTGGATCTACTATCCAACGGGTCCTCCGTCCGTATCATGATGGAAATCTCATTTTTGGCACGAGAGCTGAAAGTGACGGAAACTTCGTCTCTGGTTTACCAACACAAAAGAAGCCCCACGGTGCAAGAATCGGATCAATCAGACAGGTGACGGAGCAAATATAGCCAAATCGATTTCTTGAGGGCCGGAACACCATGTGTCATTTGCCCGCTCAAAACTTATCCGATTTAGTCCACTCACACACCGATGGAAATCTTATCTGAACGGCTATGGGGCTTTCTTATCAGAATCCCATTCCGTCTCCATTGATTTTAGGGCAAATTTCTCGCCAATGCCATTTCAGGCGGCAGAGGTGATCGAAATCTCATTTTTGGCATGAGAGTTGAAAGTGACGAAAACTTCGTCTCTGGTTTACCAACAAAAGAAGCCCCACGGTGCAAGAAACGGATCAATCAGACAGGTGACGGAGCAAATATAGCCAAATCGATTTCTCGAGGGCCGGAACACTATGTGTCATTTGCCCACTTAAAACTTATCCGATTTAGTCCACTCACACACCGATGGAAATCATATCTGAAGGGCAATGGGGCTGTTTGATCAGAATCTCATTCCGTCTCCGTTGATTTTAAGGCAAATTCCTCGCCAATGCCATTTCAGGCGGCAGAGGTGACCAAAATCTCATTTTTGGCACGGGAGCAGAAAGTGACGGAAACTTCATCCCTGGTTCACGAACACAAAAGAAGCCCCACGGTGCAATAATCGGATCAATCAGACAGGTGACAGAGCAGATATGGCCAGATCGATTTCTCGAGGGCCGGAACACCAGGTGTCATTTGCCTGCTCAAAACTCATCCAATTTAGTCCACTCACACACCGATGGAAATCTTATCTGAAGGGCTATGGGGCTGTCTCATCAGAATCCCATTCCGTCTCCGTTGATTTTAAGGCAATTCCTCGCCAATGCCATTTCAGGCGGCAGAGGTGACCAAAATCTCATTTTTGGCACGGGTGCAGAAAGTGACGGAAACTTCATCCCTGGTTCATGAACACAAAAGAAGCCCAACGGTGCAAGAATCGGATTAATCAGACAGGTGACAGAGTAGATATGGCTAGATCGATTTCTCGAGGGCCGGAACACCAGGTGTCATTTGCCCCCTCAAAACTTATCCGATTTAGTCCACTCACACACCGATGGAAATCTTATCCGAAGGGCTATGGGGCTGTCTGATCAGAATCTCATTCCGTCTCCGTTGATTTTAGGGCAAATTCCTCGCCAATGCCATTTCAGGCAGTAGAGGTGATCGAAATCTCATTTTTGGCACGGGAGCAAAAATTGACGGAAACTTCCTCCGTGGATCACCAACATTAAAGAAGCCTCACGATGCAAGAATCGTATCAATCAGGCAGGTGACGGAGAAGATATGGCCAGATCGATTTCTCGGGGGCCGGGACACCCGGTGTCATTTGCCCACTCAAAACTTATCCAATTTAGTCCACTCACACACAGATGGTAATCTTATCTGAAGGGTATGGGGCTGTCTCATCAGAATCTCATTCCGTCTACGTTGATTTTAGAGCAAATTCCTCGCCAATGCCATTTTAGACGGCAGAGGTGACCGAAATCTCATTTTTGGCACGGGAGCAGAAAGTGACGGAAACTTTATCCCTGGTTCACCAACACAAAAGAAGCCCCACGGTGCAAGAATCGGATCAATCAGACACGTGACAGAGCAGATATGGCTAGATCGATTTCTCGGGGGCCGGAAAACCAAATGTCATTTGCCCCCTTAAAATTTATCCGATTTAGTCCACTCACACACCGATGGAAATTATATCCAAAAGGCTATGGGGCTGTCTGATTAGAATCCCATTCCGTCTCTGTTAATTTTAAGACAAATTCCTCGCCAATGCCATTTTAGGCGGCAGAGGTGGGCGAAATCTAATTTTTTGCACGGTAGCAGAAAGTGACGGAAACTTCATCCCTGGATCACCAACACAAAAGAAGCTTCACGGTGCAAGAATCGGATCAATCAGGCAGGTGACGGAGCAGATATGGCCAGATCGATTTCTCAGTGGCCGGGACACCAGGTGTCAATTGCCCGCTCAAAACTTATCCGATCCACTCACACACCGATGGCAATCTTATCTGAAGGGCTATGGGGCCTGTCTTATCAGAATCCCATTCCGTCTCCGTTGATTTTAGGGCAAATTTCTCGCCAATGCCATTTCAGGCGGCAGAGGTGATCGAAATCTCATTTTTGGCACGAGACCTGAAAGTGACGGAAACTTCGTCTCTAGTTTACCAACACAAAAGAAGCCCCACGGTGCAAGAATCGGATCAATCAGACAGGTGACTGAGCAAATATAGCCAAATCGATTTCTCGAGGGCCGGAACACCATGTGTCATTTGCCCGCTCAAAACTTATCCGATTTAGTCCACTCACACACTGATGGAAATCATATCTGAAGGGCAATGGGGCTGTTTGATCAGAATCTCATTCCGTCTCCGTTGATTTTAAGGCAAATTCCTCGCCAAAGCCATTTCAGGCGGCAGAGGTGACCAAAATCTCATTTTTGACACGGGAGCAGAAAGTGACGGAAACTTCATCCCTGGTTCACCAACACAAAAGAAGCCCCATGGTGCAAGAATCGGATCAATCAGACAGGTGACAGAGCAGATATGGCCAGATCGATTTCTCGAGGGCCGGAACACCAGGTGTCATTTGCCTGCTCAAAACTTATCCGATTTAGTCCACTCACACACCGATGGAAATTTTATCTGAAAGGGCTATGGGGCTGTCTGATCAGAATCCCATTCCGTCTCCGTTGATTTTAGGGCAAATTCCTCGCCAATGCCATTTCAGGCGGCAGAGGTGACCAAAATCTCATTTTTGGCACGGGAGCAGAAAGTGACGGAAACTTCATCCCTGGTTGACCAACACAAAAGAAGCCCCACGGTGCAAGAATCGGATCAATCAGACAGGTGACAGAGTAGATATATGGCCAGATCGATTTCTCGGTGGCCGGAACACCAGGTGTCAATTGCCCCCTCAAAACTTATCCGATTTAGTCCACTCACACACCGATGGAAATCTTATCTAAAGGGCTATGGGGCTGTCTTATCAGAATCCCATTCCGTCTCCATTGATTTTAGGGCAAATTTCTCGCCAATGCCATTTCAGGCGGCAGAGGTGATCGAAATCTCATTTTTGGCACGAGAGCTGAAAGTGACGGAAACTTCGTCTCTGGTTTACCAATACAAAAGAAGCCCCACGGTGCAAGAATCGGATCAATCAGACAGGTGACGGAGCAAATATAGCCAAATCGATTTCTCGAGGGCCGGAACACCATGTGTTATTTGCCCGCTCAAAACTTATTAGATTTAGTCCACTCACACACCGATGGAAATCATATCTGAAGGGCAATGGGGCTGTTTGATCAGAATCTCATTCCAACTCCGTTGATTTTAAGGCAAATTCCTCGCCAATGCCATTTCAGGCGGCAGAGGTGACCAAAATCTCATTTTTGGGACGGGAGCTGAAAGTGACGGAAACTTCATCCCTGGTTCACGAACACAAAAGAAGCCCCACGGTGCAAGAATCGGATCAATCAGACAGGTGACAGAGTAGATATATGGCCAGATCGATTTCTCGGTGGCCGGAACACCAGGTGTCAATTGCCCCCTCAAAACTTATCCGATTTAGTCCACTCACACACCGATGGAAATATTATCTGAAGGGCTATGGGGCTGTCTTATCAGAATCCCATTCCGTCTCTTTTAGGGCAAATTTCTCGCCAATGCCATTTCAGGCGGCAGAGGTGATCGAAATCTCATTTTTTGCACGAGAGCTGAAAGTGACGGAAACTTCGTCTCTGGTTTACCAATACAAAAGAAGCCCCACGGTGCAAGAATCGGATCAATCAGACAGGTGACGGAGCAAATATAGCCAAATCGATTTCTCGAGGGCCGGAACACCATGTGTTATTTGCCCGCTCAAAACTTATCAGATTTAGTCCACTCACACACCGATGGAAATCATATATGAAGGGCAATGGGGCTGTTTGATCAGAATCTCATTCCAACTCCGTTGATTTTAAGGCAAATTCCTCGCCAATGCCATTTCAGGCGGCAGAGGTGACCAAAGTCTCATTTTTGGCACGGGAGCAGAAAGTGACGGAAACTTCATCCCTGGTTCACGAACACAAAAGAAGCCCCACGGTGCAAGAATCGGATCAATCAGACAGGTGGCAAAGCAGATTTGGCCAGATCGATTTCTCGAGGGCCGGAACACCAGGTGTCCTTTGCCTGCTCAAAACTTATCCGATTTAGTCCACTCACACACCGATGGAAATTTTATCTGAAAGGGCAGGGGGCTGTCTGATCAGAACCCCATTCCGTCTCCGTTGATTTTAGGGCAAATTCCTCGCCAATGCCATTTCAGGCGGCAGAGGTGACCAAAATCTCATTTTTGGCACGGGAGAAGAAAGTGACGGAAACTTCATCCCTGGTTGACCAACACAAAAGAAGCCCCACGGTACAAGAATCGGATCAATCAGACAGGTGACAAAGCAGATATGGCCAGATCGATTTCTCAGTGGCCGGAACACCAGGTGTCATTTGCCCCCTCAAAACTTATCCGATTTAGTCCACTCACACACCGATGGAAATCTTATCTGAAGGGCTATGGGCTGTCTTATCAGAATCCCATTCCGTCTCCATTGATTTTAGGGCAAATTTCTCGCCAATGCCATTTCAGGCGGCAGAGGTGATCGAAATCTCATTTTTGGCACGAGAGCTGAAAGTGACGGAAACTTCGTCTCTAGTTTACCAACACAAAAGAAGCCCCACGGTGCAAGAATCGGATCAATCACACAGGTGACGGAGCAAATATAGCCAAATCGATTTCTCGAGGGCCGGAACACCATGTGTCATTTGCCCGCTCAAAACTTATCCGATTTAGTCCACTCACACACCGATGGAAATCATATCTGAAGAGCAATGAGGTTGTTTGATCAGAATCTCATTCTTTCTCCGTTGATTTTAAGGCAAATTCCTCGCCAATGCCATTTCAGGCGGCAGAGGTGACCAAAATCTCATTTTTGGGACGGGAGCAGAAAGTGACGGAAACTTCATCCCTGGTTCACGAACACAAAAGAAGCCCCACGGTGCAAGAATCGGATCAATCAGACAGGTGACAGAGCAGATATGGCCAGATCGATTTCTCGAGGGCCGGAACACCAGGTGTCATTTGCCTGCTCAAAACTTATCCGATTTAGTCCACTCACACACCGATGGAAATTTTATCTGAAAGGGCTATGGGGCTGTCTGATCAGAATCCCATTCCGTCTCCGTTGATTTTAGGGCAAATTCCTCGCCAATGCCATTTCAGGCGGCAGAGGTGACCAAAATCTCATTTTTGGCACGGGAGCAGAAAGTGACGGAAACTTCATCCCTGGTTGACCAACACAAAAGAAGCCCCACGGTGCAAGAATCGGATCAATCAGACAGGTGACAGAGTAGATATATGGCCAGATCGATTTCTCGGTGGCCGGAACACCAGGTGTCAATTGCCCCCTCAAAACTTATCCGATTTAGTCCACTCACACACCGATGGAAATCTTATCTAAAGGGCTATGGGGCTGTCTTATCAGAATCCCATTCCGTCTCCATTGATTTTAGGGCAAATTTCTCGCCAATGCCATTTCAGGCGGCAGAGGTGATCGAAATCTCATTTTTGGCACGAGAGCTGAAAGTGACGGAAACTTCGTCTCTGGTTTACCAATACAAAAGAAGCCCCACGGTGCAAGAATCGGATCAATCAGACAGGTGACGGAGCAAATATAGCCAAATCGATTTCTCGAGGGCCGGAACACCATGTGTTATTTGCCCGCTCAAAACTTATCAGATTTAGTCCACTCACACACCGATGGAAATCATATCTGAAGGGCAATGGGGCTGTTTGATCAGAATCTCATTCCAACTCCGTTGATTTTAAGGCAAATTCCTCGCCAATGCCATTTCAGGCGGCAGAGGTGACCAAAATCTCATTTTTGGGACGGGAGCTGAAAGTGACGGAAACTTCATCCCTGGTTCACGAACACAAAAGAAGCCCCACGGTGCAAGAATCGGATCAATCAGACAGGTGACAGAGCAGATATGGCCAGATCGATTTCTCGAGGGCCGGAACACCAGGTGTCATTTGCCTGCTCAAAACTTATCCGATTTAGTCCACTCACACACCGATGGAAATTTTATCTGAAAGGGCTATGGGGCTGTCTGATCAGAATCCCATTCCGTCTCCGTTGATTTTAGGGCAAATTCCTCGCCAATGCCATTTCAGGCGGCAGAGGTGACCAAAATCTCATTTTTGGCACGAGAGCAGAAAGTGATGGAAACTTCATCCCTGGTTGACCAACACAAAAGAAGCCCCACGGTGCAAGAATCGGATCAATCAGACAGGTGACAGAGTAGATATATGGCCAGATCGATTTCTCGGTGGCCGGAACACCAGGTGTCAATTGCCCCCTCAAAACTTATCCGATTTAGTCCACTCACACACCGATGGAAATCTTATCTGAAGGGCTATGGGGCTGTCTTATCAGAATCCCATTCCGTCTCTTTTAGGGCAAATTTCTCGCCAATGCCATTTCAGGCGGCAGAGGTGATCGAAATCTCATTTTTTGCACGAGAGCTGAAAGTGACGGAAACTTCGTCTCTGGTTTACCAATACAAAAGAAGCCCCACGGTGCAAGAATCGGATCAATCAGACAGGTGACGGAGCAAATATAGCCAAATCGATTTCTCGAGGGCCGGAACACCATGTGTTATTTGCCCGCTCAAAACTTATCAGATTTAGTCCACTCACACACCGATGGAAATCATATCTGAAGGGCAATGGGGCTGTTTGATCAGAATCTCATTCCAACTCCGTTGATTTTAAGGCAAATTCCTCGCCAATGCCATTTCAGGCGGCAGAGGTGACCAAAGTCTCATTTTTGGCACGGGAGCAGAAAGTGACGGAAACTTCATCCCTGGTTCACGAACACAAAAGAAGCCCCACGTTGCAAGAATCGGATCAATCAGACAGGTGGCAAAGCAGATTTGGCCAGATCGATTTCTCGAGGGCCGGAACACCAGGTGTCCTTTGCCTGCTCAAAACTTATCCGATTTAGTCCACTCACACACCGATGGAAATTTTATCTGAAAGGGCAGGGGGCTGTCTGATCAGAACCCCATTCCGTCTCCGTTGATTTTAGGGCAAATTCCTCGCCAATGCCATTTCAGGCGGCAGAGGTGACCAAAATCTCATTTTTGGCACGGGAGAAGAAAGTGACGGAAACTTCATCCCTGGTTGACCAACACAAAAGAAGCCCCACGGTACAAGAATCGGATCAATCAGACAGGTGACAAAGCAGATATGGCCAGATCGATTTCTCAGTGGCCGGAACACCAGGTGTCATTTGCCCCCTCAAAACTTATCCGATTTAGTCCACTCACACACCGATGGAAATCTTATCTGAAGGGCTATGGGCTGTCTTATCAGAATCCCATTCCGTCTCCATTGATTTTAGGGCAAATTTCTCGCCAATGCCATTTCAGGCGGCAGAGGTGATCGAAATCTCATTTTTGGCACGAGAGCTGAAAGTGACGGAAACTTCGTCTCTAGTTTACCAACACAAAAGAAGCCCCACGGTGCAAGAATCGGATCAATCACACAGGTGACGGAGCAAATATAGCCAAATCGATTTCTCGAGGGCCGGAACACCATGTGTCATTTGCCCGCTCAAAACTTATCCGATTTAGTCCACTCACACACCGATGGAAATCATATCTGAAGAGCAATGAGGTTGTTTGATCAGAATCTCATTCTTTCTCCGTTGATTTTAAGGCAAATTCCTCGCCAATGCCATTTCAGGCGGCAGAGGTGACCAAAATCTCATTTTTGGGACGGGAGCAGAAAGTGACGGAAACTTCATCCCTGGTTCACGAACACAAAAGAAGCCCCACGGTGCAAGAATCGGATCAATCAGACAGGTGACAGAGCAGATATGGCCAGATCGATTTCTCGAGGGCCGGAACACCAGGTGTCATTTGCCTGCTCAAAACTTATCCGATTTAGTCCACTCACACACCGATGGAAATTTTATCTGAAAGGGCTATGGGGCTGTCTGATCAGAATCCCATTCCGTCTCCGTTGATTTTAGGGCAAATTCCTCGCCAATGCCATTTCAGGCGGCAGAGGTGACCAAAATCTCATTTTTGGCACGGGAGCAGAAAGTGACGGAAACTTCATCCCTGGTTGACCAACACAAAAGAAGCCCCACGGTGCAAGAATCGGATCAATCAGACAGGTGACAGAGTAGATATATGGCCAGATCGATTTCTCGGTGGCCGGAACACCAGGTGTCAATTGCCCCCTCAAAACTTATCCGATTTAGTCCACTCACACACCGATGGAAATCTTATCTAAAGGGCTATGGGGCTGTCTTATCAGAATCCCATTCCGTCTCCATTGATTTTAGGGCAAATTTCTCGCCAATGCCATTTCAGGCGGCAGAGGTGATCGAAATCTCATTTTTGGCACGAGAGCTGAAAGTGACGGAAACTTCGTCTCTGGTTTACCAATACAAAAGAAGCCCCACGGTGCAAGAATCGGATCAATCAGACAGGTGACGGAGCAAATATAGCCAAATCGATTTCTCGAGGGCCGGAACACCATGTGTTATTTGCCCGCTCAAAACTTATCAGATTTAGTCCACTCACACACCGATGGAAATCATATCTGAAGGGCAATGGGGCTGTTTGATCAGAATCTCATTCCGTCTCCGTTGATTTTAAGGCAAATTCCTCGCCAATGCCATTTCAGGCGGCAG
The DNA here is from genome assembly GCA_029490685.1 of Schizonepeta tenuifolia. Classification (NCBI taxonomy): domain Eukaryota; kingdom Viridiplantae; phylum Streptophyta; class Magnoliopsida; order Lamiales; family Lamiaceae; genus Schizonepeta; species Schizonepeta tenuifolia. Next base: position 11,167 of record JANLIY010000028.1, on the reverse strand, counting down.
AGGTGACCAAAATCTCAGTTTTGGGACGGGAGCTGAAAGTGACGGAAACTTCATCCCTGGTTCACGAACACAAAAGAATCCCCACGGTGCAAGAATCGGATCAATCAGACAGGTGACAGAGCAGATATGGCCAGATCGATTTCTCGAGGGCCGGAACACCAGGTGTCATTTGCCTGCTCAAAACTTATCCGATTTAGTCCACTCACACACCGATGGAAATTTTATCTGAAAGGGCTATGGGGCTGTCTGATCAGAATCCCATTCCGTCTCCGTTGATTTTAGGGCAAATTCCTCGCCAATGCCATTTCAGGCGGCAGAGGTGACCAAAATCTCATTTTTGGCACGAGAGCAGAAAGTGATGGAAACTTCATCCCTGGTTGACCAACACAAAAGAAGCCCCACGGTGCAAGAATCGGATCAATCAGACAGGTGACAGAGTAGATATATGGCCAGATCGATTTCTCGGTGGCCGGAACACCAGGTGTCAATTGCCCCCTCAAAACTTATCCGATTTAGTCCACTCACACACCGATGGAAATCTTATCTGAAGGGCGATGGGGCTGTCTTATCAGAATCCCATTCCGTCTCTTTTAGGGCAAATTTCTCGCCAATGCCATTTCAGGCGGCAGAGGTGATCGAAATCTCATTTTTTGCACGAGAGCTGAAAGTGACGGAAACTTCGTCTCTGGTTTACCAATACAAAAGAAACCCCACGGTGCAAGAATCGGATCAATCAGACAGGTGACGGAGCAAATATAGCCAAATCGATTTCTCGAGGGCCGGAACACCATGTGTTATTTGCCCGCTCAAAACTTATCAGATTTAGTCCACTCACACACCGATGGAAATCATATCTGAAGGGCAATGGGGCTGTTTGATCAGAATCTCATTCCAACTCCGTTGATTTTAAGGCAAATTCCTCGCCAATGCCATTTCAGGCGGCAGAGGTGACCAAAGTCTCATTTTTGGCACGGGAGCAGAAAGTGACGGAAACTTCATCCCTGGTTCACGAACACAAAAGAAGCCCCACGTTGCAAGAATCGGATCAATCAGACAGGTGGCAAAGCAGATTTGGCCAGATCGATTTCTCGAGGGCCGGAACACCAGGTGTCCTTTGCCTGCTCAAAACTTATCCGATTTAGTCCACTCACACACCGATGGAAATTTTATCTGAAAGGGCAGGGGGCTGTCTGATCAGAACCCCATTCCGTCTCCGTTGATTTTAGGGCAAATTCCTCGCCAATGCCATTTCAGGCGGCAGAGGTGACCAAAATCTCATTTTTGGCACGGGAGAAGAAAGTGACGGAAACTTCATCCCTGGTTGACCAACACAAAAGAAGCCCCACGGTACAAGAATCGGATCAATCAGACAGGTGACAAAGCAGATATGGCCAGATCGATTTCTCAGTGGCCGGAACACCAGGTGTCATTTGCCCCCTCAAAACTTATCCGATTTAGTCCACTCACACACCGATGGAAATCTTATCTGAAGGGCTATGGGCTGTCTTATCAGAATCCCATTCCGTCTCCATTGATTTTAGGGCAAATTTCTCGCCAATGCCATTTCAGGCGGCAGAGGTGATCGAAATCTCATTTTTGGCACGAGAGCTGAAAGTGACGGAAACTTCGTCTCTAGTTTACCAACACAAAAGAAGCCCCACGGTGCAAGAATCGGATCAATCACACAGGTGACGGAGCAAATATAGCCAAATCGATTTCTCGAGGGCCGGAACACCATGTGTCATTTGCCCGCTCAAAACTTATCCGATTTAGTCCACTCACACACCGATGGAAATCATATCTGAAGAGCAATGAGGTTGTTTGATCAGAATCTCATTCTTTCTCCGTTGATTTTAAGGCAAATTCCTCGCCAATGCCATTTCAGGCGGCAGAGGTGACCAAAATCTCATTTTTGGGACGGGAGCAGAAAGTGACGGAAACTTCATCCCTGGTTCACGAACACAAAAGAAGCCCCACGGTGCAAGAATCGGATCAATCAGACAGGTGACAGAGCAGATATGGCCAGATCGATTTCTCGAGGGCCGGAACACCAGGTGTCATTTGCCTGCTCAAAACTTATCCGATTTAGTCCACTCACACACCGATGGAAATTTTATCTGAAAGGGCTATGGGGCTGTCTGATCAGAATCCCATTCCGTCTCCGTTGATTTTAGGGCAAATTCCTCGCCAATGCCATTTCAGGCGGCAGAGGTGACCAAAATCTCATTTTTGGCACGGGAGCAGAAAGTGACGGAAACTTCATCCCTGGTTGACCAACACAAAAGAAGCCCCACGGTGCAAGAATCGGATCAATCAGACAGGTGACAGAGTAGATATATGGCCAGATCGATTTCTCGGTGGCCGGAACACCAGGTGTCAATTGCCCCCTCAAAACTTATCCGATTTAGTCCACTCACACACCGATGGAAATCTTATCTAAAGGGCTATGGGGCTGTCTTATCAGAATCCCATTCCGTCTCCATTGATTTTAGGGCAAATTTCTCGCCAATGCCATTTCAGGCGGCAGAGGTGATCGAAATCTCATTTTTGGCACGAGAGCTGAAAGTGACGGAAACTTCGTCTCTGGTTTACCAATACAAAAGAAGCCCCACGGTGCAAGAATCGGATCAATCAGACAGGTGACGGAGCAAATATAGCCAAATCGATTTCTCGAGGGCCGGAACACCATGTGTTATTTGCCCGCTCAAAACTTATCAGATTTAGTCCACTCACACACCGATGGAAATCATATCTGAAGGGCAATGGGGCTGTTTGATCAGAATCTCATTCCAACTCCGTTGATTTTAAGGCAAATTCCTCGCCAATGCCATTTCAGGCGGCAGAGGTGACCAAAATCTCATTTTTGGGACGGGAGCTGAAAGTGACGGAAACTTCATCCCTGGTTCACGAACACAAAAGAAGCCCCACGGTGCAAGAATCGGATCAATCAGACAGGTGACAGAGCAGATATGGCCAGATCGATTTCTCGAGGGCCGGAACACCAGGTGTCATTTGCCTGCTCAAAACTTATCCGATTTAGTCCACTCACACACCGATGGAAATTTTATCTGAAAGGGCTATGGGGCTGTCTGATCAGAATCCCATTCCGTCTCCGTTGATTTTAGGGCAAATTCCTCGCCAATGCCATTTCAGGCGGCAGAGGTGACCAAAATCTCATTTTTGGCACGAGAGCAGAAAGTGATGGAAACTTCATCCCTGGTTGACCAACACAAAAGAAGCCCCACGGTGCAAGAATCGGATCAATCAGACAGGTGACAGAGTAGATATATGGCCAGATCGATTTCTCGGTGGCCGGAACACCAGGTGTCAATTGCCCCCTCAAAACTTATCCGATTTAGTCCACTCACACACCGATGGAAATCTTATCTGAAGGGCTATGGGGCTGTCTTATCAGAATCCCATTCCGTCTCTTTTAGGGCAAATTTCTCGCCAATGCCATTTCAGGCGGCAGAGGTGATCGAAATCTCATTTTTTGCACGAGAGCTGAAAGTGACGGAAACTTCGTCTCTGGTTTACCAATACAAAAGAAGCCCCACGGTGCAAGAATCGGATCAATCAGACAGGTGACGGAGCAAATATAGCCAAATCGATTTCTCGAGGGCCGGAACACCATGTGTTATTTGCCCGCTCAAAACTTATCAGATTTAGTCCACTCACACACCGATGGAAATCATATCTGAAGGGCAATGGGGCTGTTTGATCAGAATCTCATTCCAACTCCGTTGATTTTAAGGCAAATTCCTCGCCAATGCCATTTCAGGCGGCAGAGGTGACCAAAGTCTCATTTTTGGCACGGGAGCAGAAAGTGACGGAAACTTCATCCCTGGTTCACGAACACAAAAGAAGCCCCACGTTGCAAGAATCGGATCAATCAGACAGGTGGCAAAGCAGATTTGGCCAGATCGATTTCTCGAGGGCCGGAACACCAGGTGTCATTTGCCTGCTCAAAACTTATCCGATTTAGTCCACTCACACACCGATGGAAATTTTATCTGAAAGGGCAGGGGGCTGTCTGATCAGAACCCCATTCCGTCTCCGTTGATTTTAGGGCAAATTCCTCGCCAATGCCATTTCAGGCGGCAGAGGTGACCAAAATCTCATTTTTGGCACGGGAGCAGAAAGTGACGGAAACTTCATCCCTGGTTGACCAACACAAAAGAAGCCCCACGGTATAAGAATCGGATCAATCAGACAGGTGACAAAGCAGATATGGCCAGATCGATTTCTCAGTGGCCGGAACACCAGGTGTCATCTGCCCCCTCAAAACTTATCCGATTTAGTCCACTCACACACCGATGGAAATCTTATCTGAAGGGCTATGGGCTGTCTTATCAGAATCCCATTCCGTCTCCATTGATTTTAGGGCAAATTGCTCGCCAATGCCATTTCAGGCGGCAGAGGTGATCGAAATCTCATTTTTGGCACGAGAGCTGAAAGTGACGGAAACTTCGTCTCTGGTTTACCAACACAAAGAAACCCCACGGTGCAAGAATCGGATCAATCAGACAGGTGACGGAGCAAATATAGCCAAATCGATTTCTCGAGGGCCGGAACACCATGTGTCATTTGCCCGCTCAAAACTTATCCGATTTAGTCCACTCACACACCGATGGAAATCATATCTGATGGGCAATTGGGCTGTTTGATATGAATCTCATTACGTCTCCGTTGATTTTAAGGCAAATTCCTCGCCAATGCCATTTCAGGCGGCAAAGGTGACCAAAATCTTATTTTTGGGACGGGAGCAGAAAGTGACGGAATCTTCATCCCTGGTTCACGAACACAAAAGAAGCCCCACGGTGCAAGAATCGGATCAATCATACAGGTGGCAGAGCAGATATGGCCAGATCGATTTCTCGAGGACCGGAACACCAAGTGTCATTTGCCTGCTCAAAACTTATCCGATTTAGTCCACTCACACACCGATGGAAATTTTATCTGAAAGGGCAGGGGGCTGTCTGATCAAAACCCCATTCCGTCTCCGTTGATTTTAGGGCAAATTCCTCGCCAATGCCATTTCAGGCGGCAGAGGTGACCAAAATCTCATTTTTGGCACGGGAGCAGAAAGTGACGGAAACTTCATCCCTGGTTGACCAACACAAAAGAAGCCCCACGGTACAAGAATCGGATCAATCAGACAGGTGACAAAGCAGATATGGCCAGATCTATTTCTCGGGGGCTGGAACACCATGTGTCATTTGCCCGCTCAAAACTTATCCGATTTAGTCCACTCACACACCGATGGAAATCTTATCTGAAGGGCTATGGGGCCTGTCTTATCAGAATCCCATTCCGTCTCCGTTGATTTTAGGGCAAATTTCTCGCCAATGCCATTTCAGGCGGCAGAGGTGATCGAAATCTCATTTTTGGCACGAGACCTGAAAGTGATGGACACTTCGTCTCTAGTTTACCAACACAAAAGAAGCCCCACGGTGCAAGAATCAGATCAATCAGACAGGTGACTGAGCAAATATAGCCAAATCGATTTCTCGAGGGCCGGAACACCATGTGTCATTTGCCCGCTCAAAACTTATCCGATTTAGTCCACTCACACACCGATGGAAATCATATCTGAAGCCCAATGGGGCTGTTTGATCAGAATCTCATTCCGTCTCCGTTGATTTTAAGGCAAATTCCTCGCCAATGCCATTTCAGGCGGCAGAGGTGACCAAAATCTCATTTTTGACACGGGAGCAGAAAGTGACGGAAACTTCATCCCTGGTTCACGAACACAAAAGAAGCCCCACGGTGCAAGAATCGGATCAATCAAACAGGTGACAGAGCATATATGGCCAGATCAATTTCTCGAGGGCCGGAACACCAGGTGTCATTTGCCTGCTCAAAACTTATCCGATTTAGTCCACTCACACATCGATGGAAATTTTATCTGAAGGGCTATAGGGCAGTCTGATCAGAATCCCATTTCGTCTCCGTTGATTTTAGGGCAAATTCCTCGCCAATGCCATTTCAGGCGGCAGAGGTGACCAAAATCTCATTTTTGGCACGGGAGCAGAAAGTGACGGAAACTTCATCCCTGGTTCACGAACATAAAAGAAGCCCCACGGTGGAAGAATCGGATCAATCAGACAGGTGACAGAGCAGATATGGCCAGATCGATTTCTCGAGGGCCGGAACACCAGGTGTCATTAGCATGCTCAAAACTTATCCGATTTAGTCCACTCACTCACCGATGGAAATCTTATCTGAAGGGCTATGGGGCTGTCTGATCAGAATCCCATTCCGTCTCCGTTGATTTTAGGGCAAATTTCTCGCCAATGCCATTTCAGGCGGCAGAGTGATCGAAGACTCATTTGTGGCACGGGAGCAGAAAGTGACGGAAACTTCATCCCAGGTTTACCAACATAAAAGAAGCCCCACGGTGCAAGAATCGGATCAATTAGACAGGTGACAGAGCAGATATGGCCAGATCGATTTCTCGGGGGCTGGAACACCATGTGTCATTTGCCCGCTCAAAACTTATCCGATTTAGTCCACTCAAATACCGATGGAAATCTTATCCGAAGGGCTATGAGGCTGTCTGATTAGAATCCCATTCCGTCTCTGTTGATTTTAGGGCAAAATTCCTCGCCAGTGCCATTTTAGGCGGCAGAGGTGACCGAAATCTCATTTTTGGCACGGGAGCAGGAAAGTGACGGAAACTTCATCCCTGGATCACCAACACAAAAGAAGCTTCTCGGTGCAAGAATCGGATCAATCAGGCAGGTGACGGAGCAGAAATTGTCAGATCAATTTCTCAGGAGCCGGGACACCAGGAGTCATTTTGCCCGCTCAAAAACTTATCCGATCCACTAACACCCCGACGGAAATCTTATCTGAAGGGCTATGGGGCCTGTCTTATCAGAATCCCATTCCGTCTCCGTTGATTTTAGGGCAAATTTCTCGCCAATGCCATTTCAGGCGGCACAGGTGATCGAAATCTCATTTTTGGCACGAGAGCTGAAAGTGACGGAAACTTCGTCTCTGGTTTACCAACACAAAAGAAGCCCAACGGTGCAAGAATCAGATCAATCACACAGGTGACGGAGCAAATATAGCCAAATCGATTTCTCGAGGGCCGGAACACCATGTGTCATTTGCCCGCTCAAAACTTATCCGATTTAGTCCACTCACACACCGATGGAAATCATATCTGAAGGGCAATGAGGCTGTTTGATCAGAATCTCATTCCGTCTCCGTTGATTTTAAGGCAAATTCCTCGCCAATGCCATTTCAGGCGGCAGAGGTGACCAAAATCTCATTTTGGCACGGGAGCAGAAAGTGACGGAAACTTCTTCCCTGGTTCACGAACACAAAAGAAGCCCCACGTTGCAAGAATCGGATCATTCAGACAGGTGACAGAGCAGATATGGCCACATCGATTTCTCGAGGGCCGGAACACCAGGTGTCATTTGCCTGCTCAAAACATATCCAATTTAGTCCACTCATACAACGATGGAAATCTTATCTGAAGGGCTATGGGGCTGCTGATCAGAATCCTATTCTGTCTCCGTTTATTTTAGGGCAAATTCCTCGCCAATGCCATTTCAGGCGACAGAAGTGACCAGAATCTCATTTTTGGCACGGGAGCAGAAAGTGACGGAAACTTCATCCCTGGTTCACGAACATAAAAGAAACCCCACGGTGCAAAAATCGGATCAATCAGACAGGTGACAGAGCAGATATGGCCAGATCGATTTCTCGAGGGCCGGAACACCAGGTGTCATTAGCATGCTCAAACTTATCCGATTTAGTCCACTCACTCACCGATGGAAATCTTATCTGAAGGACTATGGGGCTGTCTGATCAGAATCCCATTCCGTCTCCGTTGATTTTAGGGCAAATTTCTCGCCAATGCCATTTCAGGCGGCAGAGGTGATCGAAGTCTCATTTGTGGCACGGGAGCAGAAAGTGACGGAAACTTCATCCCAGGTTTACCAACATAAAAGAAGCCCCACGGTGCAAGAATCGTATCAATTAGACAGGTGACAGAGCAGATATGGCCAGATCGATTTCTCGGGGCTGGAACACCATGTGTCATTTGCCCGCTCAAAACTTATCCGATTTAGTCCACTCAAACACCGATGGAAATCTTATCCGAAGGGCTATGAGGCTGTCTGATTAGAATCCCATTCCGTCTCTGTTGATTTTAGGGCAAATTCCTCGCCAGTGCCATTTTAGGCGGCAGAGGTGACCGAAATCTCATTTTTGGCACGGGAGCAGAAAGTGACGGAAACTTCTTCCCTGGTTCACGAACACAAAAGAAGCCCACGTTGCAAGAATCGGATCATTCAGACAGGTGACAGAGCAGATATGGCCACATCGATTTCTCGAGGGCCGGAACACCAGGTGTCATTTGCCTGCTCAAAACATATCCAATTTAGTCCACTCACACAACGATGGAAATCTTATCTGAAGGGCTATGGGGCTGCTGATCAGAATCCTATTCTGTCTCCGTTTATTTAGGGCAAATTCCTCGCCAATGCCATTTCAGGCGACAGAAGTGACCAGAATCTCATTTTGGCACGGGAGCAGAAAGTGACGGAAACTTCATCCCTGGTTCACGAACATAAAAGAAACCCCACGGTGCAAAAAATCGGATCAATCAGACAGGTGACAGAGCAGATATGGCCAGATCGATTTCTCGAGGGCCGGAACACCAGGTGTCATTAGCATGCTCAAAACTTATCCGATTTAGTCCACTCACTCACCGATGGAAATCTTATCTGAAGGACTATGGGCTGTCTGATCAGAATCCCATTCCGTCTCCGTTGATTTTAGGGCAAATTTCTCGCCAATGCCATTTCAGGCGGCAGAGGTGATCGAAGACTCATTTGTGGCACGGGAGCAGAAAGTGACGGAAACTTCATCCCAGGTTTACCACATAAAAGAAGCCCCACGGTGCAAGAATCGTATCAATTAGACAGGTGACAGAGCAGATATGGCCAGATCGATTTCTCGGGGGCTGGAACACCATGTGTCATTTGCCCGCTCAAAACTTATCCGATTTAGTCCACTCAAACACCGATGGAAATCTTATCCGAAGGGCTATGAGGCTGTCTGATTAGAATCCCATTCCGTCTCTGTTGATTTTAGGGCAAATTCCTCGCCAGTGCCATTTTAGGCGGCAGAGGTGACCGAAATCTCATTTTTGGCACGGGAGCAGAAAGTGACGGAAACTTCATCCCTGGATCACCAACACAAAAGAAGCTTCTCGGTGCAAGAATCGGATCAATCAGGCAGGTGACGGAGCAAAAATTGTCAGATCAATTTCTCAGGAGCCGGGACACCAGGAGTCATTTGCCCGCTCAAAACTTATCCGATCCACTAACACCCCGACGGAAATCTTATCTGAAGGGCTATGGGGCCTGTCTTATCAGAATCCCATTCCGTCTCCGTTGATTTTAGGGCAAATTTCTCGCCAATGCCATTTCAGGCGGCACAGGTGATCGAAATCTCATTTTTGGCACGAGAGCTGAAAGTGACGGAAACTTCGTCTCTGGTTTACCAACACAAAAGAAGCCCAACGGTGCAAGAATCAGATCAATCACACAGGTGACGGAGCAAATATAGCCAAATCGATTTCTCGAGGGCCGGAACACCATGTGTCATTTGCCCGCTCAAAACTTATCCGATTTAGTCCACTCACACACCGATGGAAATCATATCTGAAGGGCAATGAGGCTGTTTGATCAGAATCTCATTCCGTCTCCGTTGATTTTAAGGCAAATTCCTCGCCAATTGCCATTTCAGGCGGCAGAGGTGACCAAAATCTCATTTTTGGCACGGGAGCAGAAAGTGACGGAAACTTCTTCCCTGGTTCACGAACACAAAAGAAGCCCCACGTTGCAAGAATCGGATCATTCAGACAGGTGACAGAGCAGATATGGCCACATCGATTTCTCGAGGGCCGGAACACCAGGTGTCATTTGCCTGCTCAAAACATATCCAATTTAGTCCACTCACACAACGATGGAAATCTTATCTGAAGTGCTATGGGGCTGCTGATCAGAATCCTATTCCGTCTCCGTTTATTTTAGGGCAAATTCCTCGCCAATGCCATTTCAGGCGGCAGAGGTGATCGAAGAATCATTTGTGGCACGGGAGCAGAAAGTGACGGAAACTTCGTCCCCTGTTGACCAACACAAAAGAAGCCCCACGGTGCAAGAATCGGATCAATCAGACAGGTGACAGAGCAGATATGGCCAGATCGATTTCTCAGGGGGCCGGGACACCAGGAGTCATTTGCCCGCTCAAAACTTATCCGATCCACTAACACCCCGATGGAAATCTTATCTGAAGGGCTATGGGGCCTGTCTTATCAGAATCCCATTCCGTCTCCGTTGATTTTAGGGCAAATTTCTCGCCAATGCCATTTCAGGGGACAGAGGTGATCGAAATCTCATTTTTGGCACGAGAGCTGAAAGTGACGGAATCTTCGTCTCTAGTTTACCAACACAAAAGAAGCCCACGGTGCAAGAATCGGATCAATCACACAGGTGACGGAGCAAATATAGCCAAATCGATTTCTCGAGGGCCGGAACACCATGTGTCATTTGCCCGCTCAAAACTTATCCGATTTAGTCCATTCACACACCGATGGAAATCATATCTGAAGGGCAATGGGGCTGTTTGATCAGAATCTCATTCCGTCTCCATTGATTTTAAGGCAAATTCCTCGCCAATGCCATTTCAGGCGGCAGAGGTGACCAAAATCTCATTTTTGGCACGGGAGCAGAAAGTGACGGAAACTTCATCCCTAGTTGACCAACACAAAAGAAGCCCCACGGTAAAAGAATCGGATCAATCAGACTGGTGACAGAGTAGATATATGGCCAGATCGATTTCTCGGTGGCCGGAACACAAGGTGTCATTTGCCCCCTCAAAACTTATCCGATTTAGTCCACTCACACACCGATGGAAATCTTATCTGAAGGGCTATTGGGCTGTCTTTTCAGAATCCCATTCCGTCTCCATTGATCTGAGGGCAAATTTCTCGCCAATGCCATTTCAGGCGGCAGAGGTGATCGAAATCTCATTTTTTGCACGAGAGCTGAAAGTGACGGAAACTTCGTCTCTGGTTTACCAACACAAAAGAAGCCCCACGGTGCAAGAATCGGATCAATTAGACAGGTGACGGAGCAAATAT